>CM057824.1:116326497-116728997 GCA_030068075.1 Paguma larvata
CCTTAGATGCACCTCGGTGGCTCAGTCAGTTAAGTGTCCAAACTCTTGATTTCAGCTCAGGTCATGATCTCTGGTTGGTGGGATCAAGCCCCATGTCAGACTCTGAGCTGATGGCATAAAGCTTGCTTGGGATTCTCTCTCTCTGCTCTGCCCTCACATTCAAGGTGCATTCTCTCTCTCTCTCTCTCTCTCTCTCTCTCTCTCCCCCTCCTCTCTCTCTCAAAATAAATAAAAATAAACATAAAAAATATTTTTCTCCCTAGGCTAGTATACGACTTCTAGCATCTTTGAGCTTATAATTTTGCTTTTCCTAAACTTATAACTTTATGAAAATCTATGGTTCTTAGAAAATTTTGAGCCCATCATTTCTGCATAGATGACTATCAACTATCTATCATTAACATTCAGTTTAATTCGGTGATTCAGAAAAGCCTTCTCTCATCACATTTCTGTACTCTGGAAATGTTTAAATGTCTGTTCCACCACCACTTCAAAAGCAATGTATCTAAATCAAAATCTTCATCCTTCTCAAACTTTCCCTGTAGTCAAATGTGCTTTCTGTCAAATTTACTTTCAGGTTCTAAATACCCTAACTCAAAACCTTAGAGTCAGTTTTTGAGTTATTTCTTTTCCTTACTGCATACATCTAGTAAGTCCCTCAGTTTTGTTTATATGCAGTTTTACTGTTCTTTCATAGTCTTACCTCTGACTACCATCTTAGTAGGACTATTTCCTCTAATACTTGTAGTATAGCATTTCTTTTCTTTTTAAATTTATTTATCGAGAGAGAAAGAGAAAGAGAGAGAGAGAGCAAGCACAAGCAGGGGAGGGGCAGAGAGAGAGAATCCCAAGCAGGCTCTGAGCTGTCAGTGTGGAGCCTGATGTGGGCTTGAACCCACAAATTGTGAGATCATGACCTGAGCTGAAATAAAGAGTTGGAAGTTTAACCGATTGAGCCACCCAGGTGCCCCATCAGCAATTATTTTCAAATGGACCCTGCTTCCAGTTTTCCTATATTTTGGCTCAATCTGCACACTGCATCCTGAAACTTTTCATGACACTCAGCCTTTCAAGGTGATTCAAACCCCATTTGCTCTCAATGTGCTAAATGGAGGGCAGGATCATTGTCTAGATAGTTCTTGGTAAGGGTACAAGGAAGAACCAAAATTTAAAACAATGATAACTAATAAGGATAAATATGAAAACTTCCATGTGGATAAGGGAAACATTAGCTACACAACTACAGATGAGAGAAGTTGACTGAATAGTAATTTGTGTTTTGTGTCATTTTGTTTGTTTAGTTTTTTAGCCATAGGATTTCAATTGACTCCAAGTTCATTAAGCTCATTATGAAATTAAGCTGCCCACAAAGAGAGTTAATAGAATTCATGTGTAGAGAGAAATAATATTGCTTTATTCTATACTGGCCAAAATTTATGGAGATTTTTTTTAAGTTTATTTATTTATTTTTGAGGGAGGGACAGAGAGCATGCAAGCAGGTAAGAGAGGGGCAGAGAAAGAGAGACAGAATCTTAAGCAGGCTCCATGCCCAGTGCTGAGCCCAAAGAGGGACTCTTACTGAAATCTCCAAGATGGGGATCTAATGACCAACTGTGAGATTATGACCTGAGCTGAAATCAAGAGTCGGACGCTTAACCTACTGAGCCACCCAAGCTCCCCTATCTGGAGAACTGTTCTAAATAGGGGAGCTACTTTAAAAATTTAATAATAAACGAATAGTCATCAGTGGAAAGGTTATTGGAATTAAGAAGATGTGTGCTCTGCATAAAGAAGAGAAGCCTTAGAGAACTCATAACAACCCTGTCAAAATACTTAAAGGCTGTCACATGGAGGACAAATTAAATTTACTTTTTTGATTCCAAAGAACAAACTAATATATTGGTGATGTTCTTGTCTAAGTATGAAATAAATTGAGAATTATTGTAACTGATTGTTCCCACAGTCTATATCACACAGTTACATGTCTGCATTATAACATCCATTCAGAAAGTTATTTCAGCTTATATCAAGAGGGAAAGCATCTGTATGAGCGAAATGGTTTTCTACAGTCTTTTTTCTCTTTGAATATTAGATTTGGACTTTGAGATTTATCTTAAAATATGATCGTTCCTTGATATATTAGGACAGAATATAATAAGGTATGCTTACCTAGCTCGGTCCTTCGACCATACTGAATTTTTAGAAGTGCAGTTCCAAAATCCTGGGATCTTTATGATTTTATGTTTTTAAGCTGTTTTACAGAAATATTATTCTAGGTCTACCAATAATTTAATGTCTTTTTTATTCTTCACGATTTGCAATTTTCTCTTTTTCCAATGAAAATATCCTTCCAAAATGTGATGGACAACTTGCATGAATAGCTTTTATGCCATTTGTAAGTGTACCAAAAAAAACAAAACCTGATATTTTTTTCAAAATAATTGTAGAGGAAATCCTTTCATAGTGTTGGATTTGAGAGTGATCTGGCCACAACGTCACCAGTGTTTTGATAATCAGATTGATGCAACTAATCCAAATGGCTAGGGAGTGATTTTCATCTGCACGTGCGGGTAGTAAAAGGTCTGAACAGATCACAATCTCAGGCAAAGGGTACATAAACAAACACATGGTTGATTTGTATTTAAAGGGATAGGAGATTATGCTCTCCTGAGAACTGCCTGCGGGTTGGCATTTAAACCAAGAGACTTTTCCTATGTTTATCAACACCAACATTATAGCATACAGTATAATTCCAGTGTGTCTCTTCTGTCTTAAGTCTGGACTATCCATTTCCCTTTATGTATGCCATTTACAAACAAGGTTCAAGTCCCTACTTTTACTTGAAAGGCCCTCTACTTTGTGTGCCCTTCATTTCAGTCCTCCTATTCCAAGAGAGTTTGGGTCAGGCTGAACTAATGGATGTATACAGGCATCAATAAATAACAAGGTATGTGATTTTCTTCTTCAATGCCTTGGAAAGAAGACAAAACAAACAAACAAAAAACAACCACGTTATCATGGTAGAAGAGCAACTGATTAAGAAAGTTGATCTTCTTCTTAGTCTGAAGGGTAAGGGGGGTGTGGGAGGGGGGAGAGTGGGTGACAGGCACAGAGGAGGGCACTTGTTGGGATAAGCACTTGGTGTTGTATGGAAACCAAGTTGACAATAAATTATAACTGGCTAAAAACATAAAAAAAAAAAAAAAGTTGAGAACACTGACAAAGAGCCAACCAATGATTTTCAAGATCATGTGTTTTAAAAATGGAAGTCAAATAACCTTGATTACTTCTTCAGAGGGAAACGAAATAAGCTATATTTTAATACTTTCAAAAATTATGTCTCCTACCTAGCATGATGTCTTATGTTGGATGTTTGTTAAATAAGCATTCTCTGGAAAACAAATGTATAATCTAAACGTTTGTAATTTATTTTTCATTTTAAGTACTTTTATTATCACGTTTTTAATCCCTGCTTACAACCTTTTAGACAGGTTTGATTTACTATGCCAAATGAGGCTTCGGAAATCATAATGCTGACTCATTCTTTCACTTTACAAGAATTTGTAAAATATGCATACATTTTTAACATTTGCTTGCCCTTTTATCAACAATTCTCTTCAGTAAATCATTAAATAGGGAAAGTAGAAATAACATGAAATGCATTTATTGTCAAAGACTTTGCAAATATCAAATGAATAGTCAGTGCTACATACTTGGCCTTGAAATTTCAAAGGCAACCCTTTGTTTTTCCATTTGATTACACACTGGCTGCATGGGATCTAATTTTTTTATAATGCATACAGTCATAAAGAAGGAAAAGGGAAAATATTTTACTAGAGAATGTTGTTAAGGAGAATCAGAAAAGATAGAATATTTCTTTAGTTACCGTAAATATCCTGACAAAAGAAAAATTTGAGGGATACAAATAGTATACTCTGAATCTAGAAGATTGGAACTTGAGTTAGAATATAAAATATAGAGTACATATCGGATATTGAGCATAGATTACAGATGGAAATAAAACATATAGAACACATATAGAAAAAAAGATAAAATGAACCAGGTAAATCTTGAGTAGACTTGGCAGTATGAAAACTGTGCCCCCAACCACAGTCTGACTAGCTCCAGATAATGGGAAAGTAGAATAGTCTACTTCAAGTCCAATTTTAAGATGAGAACACCTAGTTTAAAGTAATTAATGTTTTGGACAATAAGGATATGGGCAGAAAATAGTTCTTTACCTCAAGAGCTTAAACATTTTTAATATGGAGAAAGGGTATTCTATATATAAAGATGATATCAAGCATATTTATACATGACAAGTATACACAAAAGTATATACAATAAAAATATAAAAAATAAAAAGTTAATATTCCATTGAGAGCTACATTTTTATTTAAGATCAAGTCTGAGATACAAATAAGACTTAATGTTTTTCTTTCCAGCAGCTAATCTATTTTCTTCTTTTTTGTTTAAGTACTCTCTTCACTCAGTGTGGGCTCAAACTCAGGACCCCGAGATCAAGAGGTTCATGCTGTGCCACCTGAGCCAGCCAGGCACTCCTCACTTTTTTAAAGTAATCTTTTTAAATTTATACATATTTTATTTTGTTAACTCTAATTATAGTCTAGGTGTCTGGAATATTACAATCTCTTCCTTCAGCCAAAACCTGATTCATGAAATTATTTCTCCTCATTTATGGATGTTCTGCTTAATATCTCCTATTAAATGACTGCCTTCCTCAAGCCTCCTGATGCACTTGCTTAAAACTAATCTGTGAGTTAAACACTTCTATTCCTTCAAGCTGTTGTGCATCTCATTCTTTCGACACCAAAACACTAAAATAAGGAATTTCAGATTTGCTCAAATCCTTTATTTTCCTAGGCAATCCACCATTTATACGTTTTCTATGCTTGGTTTTAATAAATGATGCCATTAATTTGTTACATTATATTAACTGGGCCAGATAAAAGTTTTCACAGTACTAACGTTCTTTGATATCTCTGCAGCACTGTACTATGTTGGCCACTGCCTTGTTTTCAAAATGCCTCTTTGAGTTCCATGTTGCAGCACCACAAGTGTAGTCTTCTTTTAACTACATTTTTGTTGACCATTAAAATGATTTTTTCCCTGTCTCATTCCCTACAAATAAAAGACCTTTTAAAGGTCTTTTCTTTGTCCCTTTTCTCCTTTCTCGGTAAATGATCATTTGCCATCCCATTCATCCTCATGGCTATTACTATATATTCTGTGCACATACTTCTTAAATCTTCAAATTCACTCTCAACTTCTTTCAGAAATTATTCCTGTTATTTTCAGGATCTTACACACATATCACCCCCTGGATGCTTGTTACCATGGATTCAAGACATCCCAACATGGCCATTAACTTTCTCACAAATAAAAAAATTCTCCTATATTCAGGTCAACTCAAAAACTTCCAGAGTTTCCTTTCCCTCAGAGAAAAAGTAAGATTTCAAGAAAAGAGAAGAAAAAATATTGTCGGATCAATACAGCTCTTGTCATTTCACATTAAATTAGTTTCCATATGCCCTACTCATCTCTATACTATACAGCTGTGTTTGACAGGAATTGTAATACAAAGCACTTATGCATATATTCTAGATACTCAGGAGATAATTACAACTTGTATTACTCTCCTTTTAACATTTATTGTTCTTGTCAGGTGTTTCCAGGTTTTGTCTCAGTCTCACAAATAAACCCCACTTTCCTGCCTGCCTCTTCATAATCGGTGCCTCTGTGGAACGATCTATGCAGCTCTTGTTTTACCCCTAGATACTCTTAAGTCACCCACAGCTCCGAGACACTAGGTTTGCCTCTGTCTCTGCAAATGTTAACCTCCTTTAAATGTAGATCATATTGATTCATTCAAAGTTGCCCTGACATTTTACACACTACTCGTTATACTACTTATGACATTGTATTATCGAAACAACTACATTGACGAATATGCTCTCTACTCTGCTCTGATTATGAACACTTTACTTAGCAAAATTATGGGCACAAAGTATACCTTCTAGAATAATTTTTGAATGATTAATCAACCCCATTACTCTTTAGTACCCTAGAAATATACCTGGGTGATGTATTATGCCTGGAGGAGGGCATTCCAAAGCTTAGGTCTAAATGAAAGAATCAATGTGCAGACTTTGTTTTAAATAACACCTGAGAAAATATCTCAATGTCATGGGAGATATATCAACTCTCTCAGGTCATAGGGGAAAGGATATCAGAACTTCCATTTGTTCAGTTTCCCTTAGCGGGTCTAGGTCAAGTGCTCTCATTAAAATACATCTTGTCTTTAGAAAGCAATTTACTGTAAAATCTTTTTTAATACTCATTAGTTAGTATGGTGTACACAGGGAGAAAAAAAAAATCAAAGCACTTGATACATTTCAAAAAGGGACCAGATGGACAAATATGATTTTTCTGTCTTTTTTTTTTTTTTAATGATGGAGGTGGGTTGGTTGTCAATTTTGATTTGAGTGATGGTTCTCCCTTTTCCTCCTTAATTGGCCAGAATTTCCTGGCTATGGTAAAGCCAGATCAGCTAAAACATCCATCACTCTGGCAAATGTTGTTTCCCATAATCAGAAATAGCATATAATAGGGTTATATTATCCCATACATTACATGGCTTACTTTAGTTTTCTGAAAAAAAAAAAAAAGATATTAAAGTGAGGAGTATTGTTAACTCAAAAATATGTCATTTATATTATATACATATATACCTATACACATACACACATGATTTTTTTAACCTTTAAAAAAAAAGCTTATTTTTGAAAGCTTCTCAGAGCAGCTCCTAACTGGGAAATTACTTCTTTCCTGAATTTTCTTCAAGGAAAAAAAGATCAAGGTGATCCGAATCAAAACATTAATAGTTTCTTCAGCAACCAAAAGATAATCAAAGGATCTTGTAAAACAAAAGCAAAGTAAGTATGTATGGACTCCAGCAGCTCAGGTGCTACATCTGAGCTTCCATCTTTAAATTCCAGTTTCCATTAATCACATACACTAAGTAAAGTGAATAATTTTACTAAGTACTTAGTACACTAAGTAAAATAATTTTAAAAGTGGTGATGACAGAGTTTTTAATTATTTGGGAAATATCAATAATATTATATGTGTTTCAAAAAATAGTGAACTTGCATAATTACTAAAATATAAAATTTTATTTTTTCTGTATTTTATATATCAAATTGCATGAAAAATATAGAACCAGTTAATATAAATTTTTATTTGGAGGGTCTGTCATTCGAAAGTTTATAAATTACTTGTGTTTTAACCACTCAGTTGTTTATGAGGCAGTATAAGAAAAAAAAAATAGAAAACTCTGCACCAATACACATTTACCACTTGAAAACAAAATGAACACAGACTTCAGCTAAATCAAAAGCATGTAACTCTGTTCAACAATAATAGAGTTATATTGCTAGGTAGCAAAATCATGAGAAGTGGATAATTTAAATTGAATTGAAGAGATTTTTATTTCATTTTCATTTTATTTATACTAAATAGTATTTATTTTTTCTACATTATTTCCTTAAAACAAAGACTTGCAGTAAGGCTGCCATGTAAAACAATCGTCAACTATAATATGATATCGGAACCATATGAGTGAGTTGGGGGGAAAAGCCTGAATATAGCATCGTGAGCATGGTTTGTTACCTGGTCAACTTTTACTTTCTCTTTGCTACTTTCTACAGAACCGTAATTTGTGTGCTTTTGTTCCAGGGACTCTGTGAGACTCATCCCATCATAACCACAGAGCTCACTCTCATTAAACCAAAACTATCACAGCAATCCTTATTCAAGGAGATTGCCTTAGAAACCCCTAATTTAGTCATAGGTGTGGCCTACCTGTGAAACTTACTATTTGTGGGGTGAAGGTAGAGCTAAGACAGTGAATGAGAAAGACATAAATGTATTGAAGGGAATAATTTTTATTCCTTATTGGAGAAGGAGGCCCCTCTGGTACATATTGGCTATGAACAAGCAAGCATTTTTGTCCCAGACTTTGTTGTGTTTTCTGGGAAACTTGGAGATTTTCTGAATCAAGGTTTGTACTCCTCCTCACCCCACTACTAAGCCCCTCACTTTTCAATGATAATCTTCATTATGCAAAGAAGAGTATTCAAGGTGCTTTGACTCCATTATCTGTTTCTTTTATCATTGCAACTCTGTGCCATTGCGATCACTAGTTGCCAGCTAACACAACTACAACCCTAAAACCTTTGAGTACCTTGCCCACAAACATACTGTTGCTAAAAAACATACTGTTGCTATTCTCTTATTCCAGCTACAGTGAATATTCCACATGGCCTAGGATGAATCCTGGGACATCCTCTCAGTTAAGAAATGGACATCCAGAGCATCCACACTACCACCGCGGTTTCATATTCCATAGCTTGCTCAGGTGCCCTGTCTGTTTGCCCCTTATCCATATCTACCTCCCCCTTCGATTTCCAGATAGTTCCTCTTCTCCTTAGTGCCTTAGGCTTTTCTAATCTCCTCTTTTCTAGGGGATCACATACCTCATGATCTCTGTTAGTTTATGGAAGACTTACTAAGGGTGTATCTCTCAAATAAACCACTTCCTAAAATGTCTTCCAAATTAATTAGCTACCTTGGATTTATCTATGCTGCTTCTCCAGGTATGGAGTCATTCCTGAAATATCTGTGGACTTTGTTTTTTACAGTCAGAGGAGCACCACTGCAAGTGTGCAAATAAAGAATCTAATAGATAAAAAACAAACAAATTCCTTCGGCCAACAAACAGCTCCTCGTAAAGAAAATCATCCCCATACAACACAATTTTTCACAAGAACATTGATCATATTACTTGTTCTAAACATAACTATTATTCAGAAAGAAAATTCAACAAAATAAATTTGCATAACTAATTGGCTTTATTAAAAGATCCACAGATCTGGGCATCCTATCTAGCAAGTAGACGGGAATTATACTGAACTAAACAAAAGAAAGGTTTTTAAAGGCAGAAAGAAAGAAAGAAAGAAAAGAAAGAAAGAAAGAAAGAAAGAAAGAAAGAAAGAAAGAAGAGAGAGGAAGAGAGAGAGAGAGAGAAAGAAAGAAAGAAAGAAAGAAAGAAAGAAAGAAAGAAAGAAAGAAAGAAAGAGAAAGAAAGAAAAGGAAGGGAGGAAGGAAGGGAGGAAGGAAGGGAGGAAGGAAGGGAGGAAGGAAGGGAGGGAAGGAGGGATGAGGGAGGAAGGGGAAGGGGAAGGGGAAAGGAAAGAGAAAAAAGAGAAAAGAAAAAAGACGAGAAGAAAGAAAGGAATTTATCAGCAAGGAATTTGTTGTCTGGACAAGTCCTCCTGAACAGAGCAAAAGCTATCTATCAGAAATTTCCTGGAAATGACCAGGAAATGTCATTTTGCAGGTTAAATGTTACACTACTGGGGATGGAGGGGTGAAACTGCAGTTAGGTTAGGTATTATATCTTGGTTTACTCACTCGGGGCCTTAACTTAAGGATTGCCATTTGGGACCTGTGGTTTTCTTTTTAACATCATTAATGCAATTTAGAATATCTTAATTTGTTCTTAAAATGTGATTACAGATGTGACATACAAAATCAATGTGTGTATTACTCATGGTAGAAACTATGTCAGAACGACATACCCAATCTTAAGTCAAAGGGAATATGTTGTTCAATTTACACAATCTTAATACTTTCAGTTTATCAAAAATATTCTCTGTCTAAAACATAGACACACCTGTAAAATAGTGAAGTGTTTCTTAAAGGATATTTTCAGCTGCAAAAAAGTCAATGTTCCACATAATTAAAAAAAATACATTCTCTCTCCTCTGGAAAAAAAGAGGGGGGATCTTTCAAATAAATAGCTCTTAACAATGTGAAGCTGCCAAAAAATCAATTCTTTCCTGTGCTATTATTCATTTGATGGATTTTACTACTTCATAGCCCAACCTCATAAAACAAGGATGAACAAGTTATTTACCAAAACGTATCCATGATTAAGTTTTATTTATTTGCGTAAAGCCATAGGACATGCACTTCCACACATTAACAAATAGGCCGTGTCTGTGATTCTCTTTCCCGCTGTCAGTAAATCTATACACTCTCCCTTCCTGCTCCCTCGACCCACAAACTTAAAAGATATTGCTTTGGCTTCGAAAACTCAGTATATTGTTTCTTGTCTGCACTGGCTAGTGTGGCTGCAAAGAAATAAAGCCTTTATCAGGGAATGTAGAAAAACATTTGTATTCATCCGGATATATAATATTTTCCTCAAGGAAAAAGGAATATGATCAATAAATCCCACTACTTTGAGATTTAAAACATATATTTATCAAAGATCATAAGATAAAAAGAAAAATTATATCTTATGAAAGATAGCTGCCCTATATAAACTAGTCTTATTTTCTTGAAAAACAATTTGACTTTATCCTATAAATTTAAATATTTGCATACTATTTCACCTAACAATATTATTCCTGAAAACTACCATATAGATATAACATTTATAAGAGTTTTAAGGGAAGTACAGTTTTTAAAATTAAAAAAAAACCTGGAAAAAATTCAAATATTCATCCAAGACAAGAAGGAATGGAAAAGTCAATTGTGGTAAGTTCTTATCGTCATTAAACAAAATACTATACGGCACTGAAAATCAATTAATGGATAAATGAATGGAAAAATCTCTAAAATGAAATCTTGAGAGAAAAAAACGTAAGTGTTGAAGAATGCATTCAGTATGTAATTGCTATAAAAATTTAAACCACAAAATGCCTAAATGTAATATGTTTAAGATAAGAAAGTAGTAAATGATAGAGAAACCTTTTAAAGAGTGGTTGAACTTGGGAGGAATAGAATATCAATGAAGAAAAGCATAAGGAAAATTCACTGGTATGATTATTAGTCAATTATTTAACTTAGCTGATGTGTAAAAGTTAATATATACACATATATACTTTACTATATACTATATACATATATACTTTTATGTGTGAAACATTTTATCATGTGAATTATTTATCATAAAACAGGAAATATTCCAGTCTTATATATGAAATGCTTAGAATATTACCATAGTGTTTTTCTGATAATTTTTTATAACTATGCCTAAATTTTGCTCTTACAAATGTTGATAGGTCTATTGATGTAGTCTTTAATAGAATGTAAAAGCATGAGGGGCGCCTGGGTAGCTCAGTCCGTTAAGCTTCTGACTTCGCCTCAGGTCATGATCTCACTGTTCCCGAGTTCCTTGGCATCAGGCTCTGTGCTAATAGCTCAGAGCCTGGAGCCTGTTTCAGATTCTGCATCTCCTTCTTTGTCTGTGCCCCTCCCCTGCTCATGCTCTGTCTGTCTCTCTCTCTCTCTCTCAAAAATAAATAAACATTAAAAAAAAAAAAGGCAGGATAAATTCAAAACTTGTCTCTCGTCTTTTAAAACTGCCAGATTTTTGGTTTGTATGTTACTTGGCTCTTTCTTACGCTATTAAAGTTAAGCCGCTAGTAAATACCAGTGATTTTGCAAAAGAGAAAAATTTTTAAAGCTTTATTTTCTACCATTGTGTTTTAATTTTTAACAGTAATTTGCTTGGTAGACTCAAATTTATATCACTATGCTCTAGCAAAATACTATATTTTATCATAAATCCTACATCATTCCAAAATATATTGTGGAATAATTCTTAAACAAATGTAGTTAAAATAGATACTTTGCCCCCCACCCATAAAAAGAATACCGTGCTTCATGCAGTGAATAAGATTATATACCAGGTAAATATATAGTACCAGGTAAGCATGCAGTAACCAAGAGTCAGAAAGTAGGAGATATTAGAAAGCAAATTGCTTTTACACTATTTTAAAAGAATTTGTTGAGATTCAGTGCAAGTACCCTAAAATATGCCAGTTTGGCATATTGAATATTTTGAATTAAAGTCACTTAAGGAATAACTGCAATAAGAAGGACACTGACTCTCTTTTTTGTTTTGACCCTCCTTATCTTCCCTTGAAAGCAGAAAATAAATTTGCCCTGTGAGGGTTACCCTCCCTTCACCTGGAGGTAAAGGCATCCTTATCATCAAAGACTAGTCTGAGTAAAGAAGTATGTAAACTTTGTTACCTCTTTATTTATTCACTATTTCAAGCCCAAACCCTTTTGTCAATCCTTTACAAATGACTGTTTCTTTGTTTAAAAAGTATAAAACCTTTCTGCTTGATGACTTTGGAGAGTCTCCTATTTTTATAAGCTCTCACATGTCTGAAATTAAATTTATATTTCTCCTTTTGATCTGCCTTATGCTAATTTAATTATTAGACAAGTCAAAAAACCTAGAAGGGAAGAAAAAAAAATATGTCCTCTCCTATAAGCTCAACCCTACACCTGGCTCTCTCATAAAGTTATTCAATTCTATCTCTGCCTAAGAGACCCACCCCCTGCTGACTGCCTTTTGTGCCTCCTGATCTATCCTTACCCTTGTTGTTTACACCTGACAGAGAGCTCTTTTAAGCACAGCCACCCAAGAATCTATCTAAGCACTTCTTTGCTAATGCCACTCTTAGCCTAGAATGAACTGAACTGATTTTGGATAAAATTTACTTTGCTTTTACTTGGGTTGTTCTTGCTGTTTTAACTTGTTTCGCTTTCGTTTGGGAAATAAAGAATTATGAAACATAAATCTCCAAGGATGTGCATATTTATACAATAATTCTTTGAGAGTAACAATGCGATATTTCAGGATTGACTACTCATAATCGATCACACTTAAATTTTTAGCACTGATCATAGCAAATGCAAGGGTCGGCTTTGGGGACTCTCATTTTAAATACGTTTTTTGTTTGTTTATTTTGCTGTTTTATTTTTCTAGTAGTAATAGTCGTCGTCGTCGTCATCGTAATGGTAGTAGTAATTGCTTAAGAGAGGCAAACCTATATTTTCTTGTTTCACAAATAAAGTTGGCTGGCTTGGTTACACTTTGGTGCTTAGTCAGAGACCAAATTCCTTGTTGTTTTCCCAGCTTTATTGTGATGATGATGATGATTCCAATTTATTGTTTTCTGAAGCTTGTTAACTTATTCTAAGGATTTTGAATGGATTAATTGATTCCTGACAAATAACCTAGGAAGTAGGTATTGTTATTATCCTCACTTTACATATGAGGACATGGAATCCAAGGATGTTTAAATAACTTCCTCAAACTTACAAAGGTATAAGTAACAAGATCAAGAGTTTGAACCTAACAATAGTTCTAATCTCTTTAAGTGCAGAATCCAGAAATAAGGGCATTTCCCTGCCTGGCTCAGAGTGGAACACTTCCATGATTCTATGCCTTCCCTATGCAAACCTTCAGCCTCCTGAGCAGAATATTCATGAAGTGTCTGCAACACAATCAACATTTTGAAAGTCCTTCCTGCCTTAACAGGGACACTAACCATCATTTTCAGGGCAGAAGAAATGCCAAGTAAAGAAGGCCTCATCTTCTGCAACCTTTCAGCACTCTTTCCTTGGCCTGCCTTATTACCAGGTCGTGGGTTTCTGAGTCTGTCCAAGACACCAGCATTTAGAAGAGCAGTGAAGATCAGAAGGGCAGACATATGAGATTTCCTGCAGCACCAATCCCTGTTTGCTAAGGATTCGACCTGCACCCTGCAGACCTGTTTCAGCCCACTGAAAAGCCCTGTGGCAACCCAAAACTGACAAAATCAAAATTTTACTTGGTTGGATAAAGGATAAACTCTCAAAACTACTTCATTATTAAAATCAAACCTCTTTTCAAACAGACTTTTGAGAATATGATATGTGACTTTTAATGAAAAGGGTGCATACATCTAATTATCTTTTTAAAGATATGTTTTAATAGCATCAAAAATTACCAACAAACACTTTATGCTTCAAAAAAGTAGAGATGATTCAGACTTATTGGCTTGATACTTCCACAGCCAGTATCAACTCCCCAGGGTTCAGAAGCCAAAGTCTCATAAACCCACAGAATGGCATGTTTTTTTTTTTTTTCAACTACATGTAATGCCAATACATAATAACAAAGTTGGTAAGTTATCCATACTGTTATCTGTATTCCCAAATCTAAACAATGTGTCATCATAGAAATCAGTTCCAGTTCACCATATACAGCTTTGCATGCTTTATTACTTCTTTACATATTTGGTTGACATGTAAACACACACACGCACACACACAAGTTGTATGTTCACATACAGAATAAAATATATGGATGCAAGCATTTACTAAATATAAATATTTACTGGTAAATACCAGCTCTGCTCATTTATTTAATGATTTCATAGCTATACTTTCCCCTTTTGTATTTATTTTCTAAAATATTGCTTGAGGTTGGGAGCTCTATTTATTTTTCTTTAACATTCATTTATTTTTGAGAGACAGAGCATGATGGGGAAGGGCCAGAGAGAAGGAAAACACTGAATCTGAAGCAGGCTCCAGTCTCTGAGCTGTCAGCATACAGCCTGCCAAGGGGCTCAAACCTACAAACTGGGAGATCAGACCTGAACCGAAGTCAGACGCTTGACTGACTGAGCCACCCAGGCACCCCTGAGGTTATCCTTGTTTCTAGTTTTAAGATTACAGGTTTTAATTGGGTAGCTATACTGTGCTATTTTAACTTCCTTTAATTACTTAGGATGGAATTTATAGCACACTTTTTTGTAACTCTTTATCATTTTACTCTGATCTTAGCATCTGTCTCTAAAGAAAATTAATTGATTATCTTAATCAGAAGAAAATGTGAATTGTAGGAATCTAGAACATCAATGTTTTATAAATATCTATACTTACTTTGATATTAAAATATGAATATGGTAAGGTTTAACTGAATTTTTGCCATCCAACTATTTGATGAATGTGTTTGTGTTCCATTTCAAAAACAGAAGAGGGATGAACAAAATAGACTTGACAAAGTATTACATATACTGGTATTTTCCCAAGCACATCCTTGAGGTTAACAAAGCAGTCATACTTAATTGAAATTAAGAATCTTAATAATATAGAATTAAATCTCACATTAAATATGCATACTAGAATAGCTATATATAATATGTATGCACATTAACTTATATGCTCTAAAATTATGTTATAATGTTGGATGTTATATTTTGAGTCATATAACAGGTATTTTAGCTTGAAATTCACATGGATTATAAAACAAAAATATCAATACTTATGTTTTATATATATTAAAAAATCTTATGATTATCTTTGATATAAGATTTTAATATTATCTTTAAAAAGTGTCATAGGGGCGCCTGGGTGATTCAGTCAGTTAAGCGCCCGGCTTCAGCTCAGGTCATGATCTCTCGGTTTGTGAGTTCAAGCCCCACATCGGGCTCCGTGCTGACAGCTCAGAGCTTGGTGTCTACTTCAAATTCTGTGTCTCCCTCTCTCTTTGCTCCTCCCCTGCTGTGCTCTGTCTCTCTCACTCTCTCAAAAATAAAATATTAAAAGAAATGTGTCATCATTCTAAATTGTTGGTTTAGAATTAATCATTGTCAGGATTACGTGACGCATTTCTCCTATTTCCTTCTTTTCATGTTTGTCAGGAGAAACTTTATGTTCTTGACAACTTGAATACAGCTTATAATTGTAATCAATATTTATATATTTATAACTATAAATGTATTACTGTGAAAAACATTAAACTATGTTAATATATGTCACAATATGATATAAACTATAGTGATAAGTATATAAAACCAAGAGGATTTATTGACTATGGGGCAGAAGTTCGGATCTATTCTTTGGAAGGGGACTCAGAACTTTGCTTATCTTTAAACAGAATATTTTTCAGAAGTACTCTTTCAGCTGTTGCTGACATCTACAAACAGTTTGAAAAATAGGAATGTTTGCCAAAGCTGTCTTGCATAAAATGTGCATTTTAAAAAAGATATTAGAGAAAAACATGGGTCACAGGAAAAAGATGAAAACTGAATGTGGCATCAACTCCAGTTATAGAATAAAAGCCACTGTTTTAATCTTTATAGTATAACGTTTGCCAATAGTACAAAATGAATAGGATGGAGCACCAAAATCATAACAAGTTGAATAAAATGTATTTTTGTTGATAAAAAAGAAAACAATCTTGTGGGTCACCATTTTCTTGATCCTGTAAATTCAGATTCCTTTGAAGGGTATAATATTGATTTGTGGAGTGTCTTGCTATTACTAAAAGCTATTCTCTTTACTCTGATGCTTTTCTCTTGCAAAAAAAGAAATGAGATTATGTGGCTGATATCATTAAAGCAAGAGCAAAATTGCATTAAAATGCCTTGTTTAAGAATTGAACGTGAAAATCAAAGAGTTTCCTTAAATTTCTCAAGCCTTGAAACCTTCTCACTGTAAACTCAGTTCCCAAGGAGAATGAAATACCTCATCTTTATTTTCAAAATTATTTTTCTTTGAAAAATACTTAGGAAAACACAAGACATTTATTTTTACCTTAATCTAAAATCTACAGTTTAAGATAAATAGAATTGCTACATTTAAAGAATTATAGGACTTTAAAAATAAGTTTTAGATACATTCAAAGCTATCTGGTATGACAAGTTTTGCCATATTATTTATCTAACAGTGTTTTCTGGTCAGGAATACCTTTTTAATGTTTATTTATTTTTAGTGAGAGAGAGCGAGAGAGCATGTGCATGCCTGTGAGGTGGGAGGGACAGAAAGAGAAGGATAGAGAGAATCTCAAGCAGCGAATCTAATACAGAGCTCAATTTCAAGAACCGTGAGATCCTGACTGAGTAGAAATCAAGAGCCAGATGCTTAACTGACTGAGCTACCCAGGCACCTCTCTGGTCAGGAATACTTAAACAATCTTTATGAAGTTGAAATAAATGAATGAATTTATAAAATAAACTTCTTCGTTGGTTTTAGATATTGAAACCACTTCCTTATACTATTATTATTGTCATTATTACTATTATTATAAACATGACCAACCCTTGCTGCATGATTTTCGTAATCATTCCTTTTTATAGAACTTAAAATCTTCATTAATAGCTTTATAATAACCACATATCCTACATTAAATATTATAGAATGTTGATGCTTGCCTCTAAGAATAGTCAATGTCATTTACTTCATGAAAATAAATGATTTAGTTGACTTTGTATCTTTTCTGAGTATTCACATTTTACAACAGAATGAAAGAATAAAAGGAAGTATCCCCTCTTACCCAATTTTCCTCACTTTCAATGAGAGAATCATGAATATTCATTCAAGGATATGTGCAGAACACCTGCTTTGTGGCAGGTGCCATCCTAGGTACTTGGGATTTGATAGATACCAAGATAGATACGCTTTGTCCTCAGACAGCTTACTGTCACACACACAAAGAAACAAATTTTAGGAAGTGCCGGGTACTACACAGTACACTTTTATTTTTATTTTTTTAATTTTTAAAAAAATTTTTTTAACATTTTTATTATTTATTTTTGAGAGACATAGAGACAGAGTGTGAGCAGGGGAAGGGCAGAGAGAGAGGGAGACACAGAATCCGAAGCAGGCTCCAGGCTCTGAGCCATCAGCACAGAGCCCGATGTGGGGCTCGGACCACATACCTTAAGATCACTACCTGAACTGAAGTTGGCCGCTTAACCAACTGAGCCACCCAGGCACCCCTACACAGTACACTTTTAAAAAGTGAAGAGAGGAAGATCTCCCTGCAGAGAGAAAATTGACAGTGAAGTGGGTAGAGATTATCCTGGAGGAGGGAAACATTAAGGAAGGCTGTTGACACGGCAAACAATATGGCATGTTTGAGAACGACAACACCGGAGTGGCTGAAGCGTATGGCAGAGTGATGTGCTAGCAAGGTTTTGACCTCGGCAGAGCTGGGCCACACAAGATTTCATTTTTCATAGTAAGAAGTATAGATTTTATTTTAAAGGCAAGAGAAAGCCATTCAAAGTAGTAGGCGTGGTAGAATGGAGATTTATCCAATTTAAAATTTCAAGATACCCTACTGTTGAATCAACAGTGATAGAACATTTCCAATATTGTTTCATGGAAAACTAGTCACTCAAACTGATTTCTGAAAAATTTAGGAAGTACAGATACCATCTTATAGTTTTGAACGATCACAGTATTCATTACTGTCCTAAGTACGGAACATTCTCCAATGCCAAAAGTTGTTTAAACTTTATATTTCATGTTCCCAAATAAATCTGACCTCATAACCTGGTTTTCTTATGATATCTGGTATCTGTCTCTGGGACCACACTTTGGACAGCATTTATACATAAAAAAAAAAAGTAATCAGTACTATTCAAGTGTGCCACTTCACTGAATTGTCTTGCTTTGTTTCAAAATTCCTGTAACTATTAAAAATTTTAAATTTATAAAAACGTTATGTTCATTAGAAGAATGTGCTTTAACATCCATTAGTTTCTATACACCAAAAAAAAAAAAAAAGTCACTCGCAAGGCAATAAATCCTTTTTAAATATGGATGAGAAAATTCCTCTATAAACTCTTTTATATTTCATGTTCTCATTGGGCAACTATGGCATTAAATATGGATAAAGTAATGGTTTTCATAAGGATGTCCGGTATTAGAATGTTAGGATGATTTTAATTAGTCTCCATCAGCACGATGGGTTTACCTGTGTGCTTGTCCATGTGAAGTGCATATAAATCCTGGAGCATCACCTATGAATTTAAATCAGAAAGCTCATCAACTTCTGTTGGCAAGGTGAAAGATAAAAGCCACAGAAGGTCCTTCCCAGCCTCTGTCACTAATGATAAACAGCATTAGCTGCTTCTGTAGACACTAATGCTGCTATCGTGGGAACACAGGCAGCTACCATGAGAACTTTACAGCTTCACTAATCGTACTTTTGTTTGTCGCAAAACACAAAATAAAATCTCAACAAAGAAGCAATAAATATTAGCATTTATGAACAAAAGAAGGTCACATAAATATGTAGATCTCTAAATATGCAATGCATTCTTCATTAACCAAATATCATGTTCATTATTATAAGCTCTTTTGATAGGAGAAAGAAACAACAGAAAATAAGAGCAAATTAAATGAAAGCTGGGGCAGATTCTCCTACGGAGGAAGCTTTTCTATTTAAAGATCTGGTGACTGTAAATGAAAACAAATGCTTTAATGCTGGAAAATATTTATTTGCTTAAAGGAATCTGCAGTAGAAATGAATATTTTAAATTCTGTGATATCAAAAAACCAAACTTTTCTTCTAGTTCATTGAAAATATTTTCTTTGCGGCATTATGTTTTAAATTCAAATGTTTTCTTAAAATTATATTTTTAATCTTAAAAGCAAAATATTCATCTTTAATAAATTTAATAATGTTGCTTATAAAGTTTAAACAACATATGTGCTAATTTTGATATTTAATATAGAGATACCAAACAATGTTCTCCCTTATAAACGTATCAGGATAGCACACCACTTTGAACTAAGAAAACACTAACAAGTTCAAAATAAAGAGCAAACCATCATATATATCCTTTTTCAAAATACATATGCTTTTAGAATTTGTATAATATTCAGCTTATTTTTCTTCCTTTTAAGCAAGAATATTACATTCCTAGTTATTTGAGTGATTTCTATAATATTCAATGACTTCATTTTCTTTTTACAGTTTTCCTTTTTTATACTATATTCCTAACATGTTTTACTCTAATTTTTTTCTTCTCTGCTACATTTCCAATGAGATTAATAAGAAGATATTTCAAGTAGTTTAAATTCATCAATCAATTAGTTAACTGTGCTACTAATTATACAAAAACCTTGTCTCACGGTCCCTGCTGTGAATATGTATTAAAAATATCACATTATTATTTCAGTTACTAAATCTGTTGGGATATAATTAGTAATATTATGTTAAAACTCAAGTGCACCTAGGTAACATGCATGTAGTTTAGAAGATATGTATGACACACCAGAGCATGTCTATTAATAAGGAAACTTAAAGCACAAACAATCTAGTGTGGGTGATCTGGGTCCAAGGGTTTGGGCATTCTTTGATTACTTGTAAAGTGAGTTAATCATAGTATCTATTTCATATAGTTGCTCTGAGAATTGTTACATGTGCATATGAAATGCTTAGCATAAAAACCTATCATAATAGGTGCCCAACTAAGTTATTATAATTTACTTAGATGACTTTAAGTGTGGTTAGTGAAATACGTAAGAAAAATAAGAGAATAATCACATGTGCATTTAATCATTGCTGCAAATATCATACGATGGCCAAGGGAATACAGTATTGAAGTGTTTATATTGGGAGAAACTAATAAAGTTGAATTATCTGAAGAATGGAATTGGGAACCAAGTCTTTTGTAATTTACATAAATAAACACTTGTATTTGAGAAAAGAGAGAGTATATTGTTAGTAAATCTTTTATTTTTAATTTTTAAGTCTATTTCTTTAATTTGAGAGAGACAGCATGAGGGTGGGAAGGATGGAGTGAGGGGGAGAATTCCAAGCAGGTTCTGCGCTGCCAGCATAGAACCCAATGCAGGGCTTGAAGTCAAAAAACCGTGAGATCACGACCTGATCTGAAACCAAGAGTCAGACTCTATCACTGAGCCACCTATGTGTTCCTATATTAATTCTTATTAGACATAGAATCAGTTGAACTGATCTCTGATTCAAAATGAATTTCTTGGGGCACCTGGATGTCTCAGTGATAGAGCATGTGACTCTTGATCTTGTAGTCATGAGTTCAAGCCCCATGTTGGGCACAGAGCTTACGTAATTTAAAAACTCGTACATAAATTTTCTTCTTCTTGTTTTGTTTTGCTTACTTTTTATTTTCAGCTTATATAATGTAAAAATCATTCTTTCATTTTCTTTCTTGAACCTGAGAAGACAGAGAATTTCTTCTTATTGGGAACAAAGAGAACAAGAGATTGGAAGAAAAATCGAAGTTGTGTAGAGAAAGAATGTTAATTGGAATCAGATAGGTTTGGCTTTGAATCCTAGCTATATGTCTAATTAGTGGTATCAATTTGGCACAGCACTTAGCTTCTCTGAACTTCAATTTCTTCACCGTAAAAATATGAATAATAAATCTAAGACACAGTGTTGTTGAGGGATATTAAAGGGCATAGTGAGCAATCTTTATTTGACTCAGCAATAAGATGTTAATGAATAAATGAATGACTAAATGGTATTTTTACCTGAAGAACCATCAGAAACACGGAAAAGAACAATATGGAATTACTGAGTTGGAAATAGATATTTAGTATTACAAGATGATTTCTAGCATTTTACTCAAATATATCTGAACATCTTAAATGTGAGCCAAGATCTCTGTATGGTAAACTACTCAATTTATTTCCCCTCTATTTGTGTCTAGATGATCTTTAGAAATTATTGGGTAGGTACAAAGAATATAAAAACAAAATCCATACAAGTTGATCACTGCAGTTATAACTTGTTATTTATAGCCACTAACATTATGGGACTTTATATATAGTTTTCTCCCAGACATATTATTTTTTGAAATTCTTTATATATAAAAAAGCAACTTCTCTTATAATATCTTGATTTTGCTATTTCTTTTTTTTAAATTTTGCTATTACTTTAAATAAAATACTTCTATCAATGTATATAATCTCAAAATACATTTTTACTCATTAAAATTGATCGTTTTCATTAAACATTTTGGAGAGTTTCGGTAGTGATTTCCTTTAGGACTTTTGTATGGAATTATTATTTCCTTAACACAGGAACACTTGAGGGATTTGTCGAAGACTGATGTGATACAGAATATGAATTGTCCAGGTACTTTTCACTACCTCCTTAAAATATTATCATTTTACAACCTCACAGATTAAGCTAGAAAAACAAAAAAATTAAGCCTAGAGAATGTGGTTACTGTGCCAAAAAGTACACTTAAAGATTAATGATGGAAAGATGGACCAAAAATTAATGCAGAATTGTTATATACATAAATGATTATTATGATATATAATTATTATATATAAGTGATATATATACATATAACATGTTATAATACATATAATACATATATACATATAACAATTCTCCATCATTAATCTCTGGTTCATTTCTCCATTATTCATCTTTTAAATATCTTACCTTTATTTATACATTTATATTCAGGATTTCAGTACAATAAGTTAACTTTTTAAATTAAGATCTTTTACAAATTCTGTCTTTCTTCAGTAACATTTTCAGTTTTAAAGAAGTTTATTAGCATTTATTAAAAAATAGAAGGATGTAATGAAGAGAGAAATCACAACTGCTTGGAATATATTTTTTTATATTAGATTTCAGTTTCTCCAAGATAAAGTAAGATGTGTACTACTTTTGTCCTGGTCCTTTATTTTTCCTGAAGGGACTGGAGATTGGTTTCGGACAGATATTGTATTACAATCTCAATGCATAAGGTAGACAACTGAGATAAGGATGAGGTCCAATGAGGCGTCTTTAAATAGGGACATAATGGTGATTCATTTGCATATATCTAAACAATGCAAAAATAATTAGAAATATATTAGCTTTGCTGCCAGGATAAAGTGGGTTCTGCTTGGACAAAGGGGCCATGTAGGTATTTATTTTTAATTTATATTTTTAGAATTGATGTGTATATGCATATAAAATAAGTGGATAAGGCAAATAAATGTAGTTATTACCTTGCTAGATAAAATGCTTCTTTCAGATATGTGTGTGAACCTCATCTATAGATCTCTCCTATCTTATACTATTTACTCTATTAGCATGGAAAATCAAGAATTGACTGTAGGGAGATGTCTGGAAATAATAATGTTGGTCCACACAATGCTTAGCCCACTCCCCTCTAATCATTTACATGTACAATAGCTAAAACACCACTTTCAACAGTGTATTTTTTGCTCTTCCTTGTAACTATTGTTGAAGATGAAATTAGATCATCAGAACCTAGTGGTCTGTGAAGGACACAATGCTTCTCTATCATCACTGAACAATAGTTAGTGATGTATAACCCAGAGCCTTGAAACCGAAAACTTATAAGTATTCAAGAGCTCTAGTCATACACAAAACTCAGGTGATAATAGCTTTAGTAATTGTTGAAATTGCTGAAAAGACATCTCTGCTATGAGGCCATAAAAATGTACCCAGATTAATTTTTATGGATAATTCATTAGTGTTTTTTTAGTTCAATTATTTCTTCAATATTGTAGCCAAACCATCCCTCGATATATGAATGAGGAAATCATGCGATTCCAACTCTCATCACATTTTTGAGAAGGTCATGTAATCAATTTCAGATAGTTTCTAACTGCAGATTCCTGATTCTCACATATATCCTGTGTAATTACGTGGTATTCACACGTGTGTACACAGAAACTTAAGGACATGAGGGTGAAGAGAGATTGGTATACCACTACATTCATTTTAGGCTCACTCCTTTTCCATCCAAGTCACAGGGCTGAAACTAGGCTGAGCAGCATAGCATTCTATATAATGCTGACCTGAAATATATATATATATAGTATGAAAGTAGTCCAGAAATATATATAGTAGAGAGCACCCCCTACTGCATCGACTTTTCTCTAACTCTGTGTCAGCCACTATCCTGGGAGCTAATGATATAATCATGAATAAATATAGTTAATGTCCAAGGACTTTATGATTTTTAAGTTTCCAAGTGGTAGACTGGCAACCACAAAACAGTGTTTTAGAACTATGGAAGTACATATTAAGGGTGATTTGTCCAGCCTTGGCATTAATATATTTCTAGGTAAAATTCTGTAGCCCAGGAGAACGTATTTTATATCTTTTGCATAACTTCTGTCCATTACTCTAGTGCCTTATAGTTACAAATTAAATATTTATGGAACTGAAACAATAAAATAAGACATTTTGGTTATGTGTTGGTTAGCAAGAAACAAATGTGCAAATACATTTAAAGTATTTTACATTTATGCAAGTGGTTATTCAATAGAAAAAACAACTCCCTCAAAATTAACATGTTATTTAATTTATTTCATCAGAAGGCATGAATGTTAAAATATATGGGTATAACATAATTTTGATATTATGTATCAAAATCATCCATCATTAATCGGACATATCAATTTATGATATATTATATTTATTTTTTGTCACAGAAGCTTTTCCTCTGAGAAATACGTTGAACATGCATGTCAGAATGCTGTGTAAGGAAAAGTCAGTGACATAGCTAAGCTAGCTGTAATAATTTTAATGCACTATTTCAGATGGGAGCACTGGGAGAAGATTAAACCTCTTATTTTTCATATTCCAATCATTATACCTGCTAATTGGTAAAAATATAAGATTCAATTGTAAATAAAAGTAATGATGGTAAAATAAAAGATTGATATGAAATAATACAGTGAGGATATTAATTTTCCTAAGAATGATATGTCATTCATAGGGTGACGATTTTAGTAGTGATATTTTATATTGGAGTTTTGTTATTTTTTTAACCAGCATTTTTAAGACATTTGAAGCAAATGCTACTATTAAATTAGTTTATTTATTTTTGTCTGAATTAGTTATTATACAAGTACTTAGAGTCTTATTTATACAATATGGTGACATCTCCCCTGTGGTTAAATTTTTTTCTGATAAAAGCCTTAGAACTTTCTCCTTTCAAAGATTGTAAATGAAAAATTACCACAAATAACAAGCCTAACAAAACAACATTCTGACTGCATTGTCATATTTATTATAAAACACTTGGTTCACTGCATTTTGGCATTTTATACAACTGGTTCTGACAGTGATTAACATGGTTTGGGCTTCTGCAGTTTCACCCAAGAGAAATAAAACACCAAAATCTCCGCAGGTGTGTAATGGGCCAGAGATTTACAATCTGTTCTGCAAAGTCAGACTTCAAAGACTTGAAAAAAATCCTAAAGTTGGCAATGCCTCTATCATCACTATTATTTAAGGTATTTCCCATATTTCGAAAGGAACTGTGTGGCTAATCACAAAGATTTCATCTCCAATTTGACTTCCATGCGAGTCTTTTCAGAAGACCATTTTCATTATGCATCTGCACATTCCAGGTGAACAGACAGCCCCTATATGGAGCCGCAAACTAAATAATTAAGTATTTACTTGTACTTGCAAGGAGACTTCACTTACTTGAAGTATGTTGCATCGCTTAACTGATGCTAAGGAGTAGTTGGGAAGTACTAAGGTAATTACCAAATGACAATCAGGCAGCAGCACCTGGGCTAGGGCGGCCCCAGGACAAGTGCCCATAATTGCTTCCATGATTGCTTGGTGTGTACCTAATATAAAACTTACCCAATTAGGGTCAGAATGCACATGATGATTTCAATTATGGGAATGTTCATCTTCGTGAGAGCTGCTCACAGAGGAAAAAGTTCAAATAGTGCTGTTTAAATTTTTAAATGTAAGAGTTTATCCATTTTAGTGCATAATCAGGTCTACATGTGTGCTTGACCTGAGTACAAATTGTTCCATCTGTTAGAAGGATTTTCCACTTACATATTTTCAAATATCATCTCTATAGCTTACCATTCCACAAGTAAACAACTAGAAAGCAATACAAGGAATACCATTTTAATCATATGTCCCTCAGAAAATCAGTAGCGGATTACTTTCTTTAAACTTGAATTCTGTTCATAAATTTCAATGAAAGCACCCAGTAATCTCTCTGTCAACCAAGGCTATTACTAACAGAAATGAAATAAATTGAATAATAGGCCAATATTTTTAGTCAATTTAACCACCAAAGGTTTTGATTGCTATGATATTTTGCCTGAAGCATAGTTCTTATTACTTCAAATACATTTGTTGAAAATTGTCAAGGTCATAGATGCACACATTAACTGTATCAGTCAGGGTAGCAAAAAGAAAAGCCTTCTCCCATTATAGCAGATTGCAGCCTTCATTCCAACACTTATCAGCACCTTATCAACCTTGTTTAAAAGAGAGAATAATCTTTAAAAAAAAGAGAAATAAAAGCCCTCCAATTTTTGATTCACAAAGGATGCCTAGGAACTAAGTGTATAGGATGTATATTATATATCCCATATAATATAATCTGAATACATACATATATATGCACATATGAATATAAATTATATACAATCTGAAAACCATCATAATACTACACATTTTAAAGCTTTAGTATTTTTAGGATATGGATAAGAATAAAATAGTCATTTGTCAAAACTTTTTCTTAAAAACATAAAAGATCTAATTGCAAGTGTGCTACCAAAGTTTTCAGTAGTACGTGAAGATAGCATTCTGCCTTTTACCAATGTTTTAAAGTCCTACACTTAATTCTCTTTCTATCCTTCCAGGTTTTTGTAGTAGGGACGAGCATACAAACCAGAACAAGCATCAGAATCACAAGGGTACGTTGCTCGGCTTAGTTTCCCGACCGAAGTGATTGCATTGTATCTGCCAAGATGCTTTAGCAAGTTTCAATCAATAATGTTAACCTGAAGCCAACATTGACCTAACTGAACTTGAACTCACTGTAACATTTTATTAGAAATATTGGAGGTTGGAATAATTCATTGTTTTAAAATAAAAAAGAGATCCTTTTAGATTTATATAAAAGCCATAATTTATGTAGTGATGTTAATTTTGGGGGTACGATGAGCTTTAATCTCTCAATCTGCTTGCCATTTTGTGACAAAAATGCTGAAGCCATCTGAAGGTTACAAACATGTTCACTAATCACGAGCTCTTATGTCCTTGTAGGTTTCACTTTGATGGATATCCACAGTGTTTCCTCATGACATAATTCTACTGAGGAAAAACACATCTTGAAAATGCAATTGTGCTTTTCACCTTCAAATATAACTGGTGTGATTTTTAAAATAAACTCAAAATGAGAAATAAACACCCATTTTTATCATAGTCCTGTGATAATTTTTATTATAGTTACTGCCAGATTTAATTGGTAAAGACAAACTTGCTATAGAATGAAGAGTTGATAAACTGGAGAGCATTCCATGGATTATATGGTATTTCAAATCTATCCTTTCAGTCACAAACAGTAATGCCATTGTAATGAGGCACACGCAATGTGTGTTTTCTCTGAAAAAAGCTATTACTTTTAATAAAGGCTTATCATAAACAAGTCCTCATGTTTCAATGTCCATTTTGGTGGAGGGTTTATAGTTAACTTCAAGTACCCTTAACCATTTTCAAGCTTTATTTATTGCTTTATATTATAACCATTAAAGCAATGCAGAATGAAAACATTCAAAGATACACCTGTAAGGTCTCTCTCAAATGCTTCTACTATCCATATATAAAGAGAAAAAGTGTCACAGTCCTTTACATGACAAAATAGAGAACTACATATGTTGAAATATGTATGCTCTGTTTAAAGGCTAGACTGCGTTTTCAAATGAGACTCCTGAACTGTTAGCAATGGCTACACAAAACAGCTTGGTGTTTGGGGACTTCACTTTCAATGCAGTTCAATATGAAATGTTATCAATTGAATCCACAGGTGTTTTAATCAGAAGTTAATATTCCATTTGCATTACACTTTGTTTCCATGGGCTTTCTCACAGATTTCAACATAAAAATGACCTCACTGGTTTACCTCTAACAGATGTCTATTTCAGTAAATTATGCATGTTAGCATCTTTCTCAAGATACACACACTAGGAAATGACCTTACATAAAATTCGATACAAGGAGGATTAAATTTGGAAATTGTGTGTAAGATGATCACAGAAATCCATTATTTTAACAAGTTTATGTCCATCTCCTGTACAGTATCGCTAGGAATTCCTCAAACACAGGACAAAATATAAGCCTTGGCGAAACTTTGAGTACTCAGGCAGAAAACAGCTGTTGTAACTCTCAAATACAAATTTAGACATTATCCATGACACCATGTCAGCATAAATGATGTACTGAAAGCATATAAAATCAACTCAATACAGATATCTTAAGAATGTTCACATGAAAAACTTACACTCCTTACAGACCCAAGTGTATGAATTTTTACATGCCCTTAACTATGTATTTCTATATTTTAATATACTCATCTCAATGTTAGCAAAAAGATGATACTAGACAATTCATAACTGTATAAAACTATGAGATGTGAAGGAAGCGCCTTCACACACATACAGTGACAACAAATATACAAATGATGTAAACATACAGGTTAAAGTTCTAGCTCACATTTAAAAAAATGGGAGAATTGAAACTTCCCTTTTTTACCTCACCAAGAGTGTGCCTCTCATTATGTAAATGATTTTAATACTGATTTATAGGTGAACATATAGAGAAGTTATCAAGGACAGTCTTTCATTAGGTTTTTGAAAAGTAGTTTCTAAATATATGCATGTCACTTTAATGAAAAGAGTGATGATAGTAATTTCTAAATGACCTACAGATGTGTTTATATAGCACCTGCCTATCTCTATTGGGCAAATTTTCCATTTAATTTCACATATATCAAATGGGGGAGGGTGGGCAACTGCAGATACAGTTATTTGATATTCATATGCAGAAATCTAGCAGTTTATTTAAAAAGAATATTTTTGATAAGTGAAATTTGGGGGCTGTCTTGAAGGGTAGAAAAGAGACATCCTCTTTCATTCCAAATTGTGGTATCTGAAAAGTAGAACTGTTTGGAGACATTCCACCTGCTTCAGCAAACATGCAGCTATCCGTGTACTGGAAAACATCTGTCTTTAAGAGGGTGAGATGTAATTACTGCAGGGAGATCTGAGCTATTCCATATGCCTAATCTCATTGGGCAGGTCCTATAATTTGCTGGAGGTCCAAACAAAAGTTGTATGGGCTTAATTGTTTTTGAAAAGCATTCCCAAGCCTGATGCTATCTCAAATTCCATCCAGAATTGTTGGTAATAAAAAAATTATACCTAAGGACCTTTTCTTGATAACTGAAATTCCCTCTTTTTACTAATACCTTCGGGGAAAAATGTTAGTTCCCTTTGAAATACAATACCTATGTTCTTGCTTTCCTAAGTCCTGTGGTAGAAATAGCTAGCTGTTCTCCAAATACTCATAGGGAAGAGTTCTGATAGAAGTAGGTTCCCAGACAGTAACTATATTTCCTTGTCCCACTTAACATTTAATCATGGCCTTATAACTAGTTCTTGCTAATGTGTAGTTGTTTGTTTGTTTGTTTGTTTGTTTGTTTCGAGAAGTGGTAGGTTTTTTTACCCTCGATTTTCTCAAATCTCTTCTGCTGACTGGAAGCAGATTCCAAGAACCTATGCAATGGTGGAGCTGCAGAATGAAAGGAACTTGGATCCTGGATGATGGAAAGTCACCCTCTGACATGCAACACCTGCATTGGACTCTTAGCAGAAAGCTTCTATTCATCTGAACCACTATAATTTAGAAGATTATTTGCTCTAGCTGCAAAGCGTATTCTCAGAACTTAAGGACCATCATTAGGCTTTGCAATTATGGATCAGAAAATCCATTCAATAACCATTCAGTACTTGCTGCAGACCAGGAACTATGCTAGTTCCTTGGAATAAAAGATGGCCAAGTTACAAGTTTTTTCTTATGACTAAACAAGAAAGAGATTAAAAAAACCCAAAAAACCCTACAGAATTATACATGATGTAGTATCCTGGGAAGAGTGGAGGGTAAAACTGTAGGTGGCAGCATGCAAAAACAAGAATAAGAAATTGTATACTCAGGATGCTATACTGCAGGTGGTTCTCTGTAGCTACAGGCTGACTTTGAAGGGAGGGAGTGGCTTAGTTGCTCTATGACAGTGAACAATGGTATTGAGAGAACAAGTCCAGAGTTGGGAAGACCAGTTAGTAATCAATACTCCAATGAAATGTAATGATGTCTTTCCGCAGGGCAGTAGAGACAGGTGTGATTAACTGGGTTAACTGGATTGGAAGAGAAGGCGAGACAGATTTAGCTTACTCTAAATGGTTGTACAAAAATTAAATATTCAAGGAGAGGCAATTTAGAAGAAAATATTATTAGTTAAATTTCATTATATTAAATTTCAACTATCCATATACTATGGAAGTTGTGATGACCAATCAGCAATTGAATACATGAATCCAAAGATTAAAACTCTCTGACCGGAGAAGCAAAGTTGATTTATGGAAGTCAGCTTTTGTGATTTTGGCTAGGTTTAAGTTCACAGCTACATTTTGAATGCTGATGCTGTCAAAGACACTATCTTTTAATATCATAGATGGGCCATATATTTTCAAATTTATTTTACACTTGCTGTTTTATTAGGTAATGATAATAGATAAGTCATTAGTATATAAATGCCTAAGCTCTGTCAGAAATACAGAAAGCTTTCTATGTTCTGCTTACTAAATGGTACTCATTGTTATCTTTATTAATAATCTATAATATTTAATTTGCTTATTAACATATCAAAATCACTTGTATTATAGAAACAGAGATTATATTTTATATTTTTTAAAATTAATAAATTGTTTTATATTTATCTTTTGTATCTATATATATTTACTTTTTAAATTTTAATTTCATATACAGTATAACAACTATATTACTGGCTATATGCCTTGGATCCAATGGCATTATAGTAAAACTGAGTTTAGTGTTTTACTGGAAAGTTGCTGTTATGATTCCCTAAATAGGCTTTGAAAATCTTATTGATAGATTATAATTTGTGCTTAAATATAGCAATTTAGTTTAATTTTGAAAGACAGTTTTTGTTTTCACAGACTTGGGATCATATTTTTTGTCACACTTGTAATATGTCAGGCACAATGGACAAATCTACAGACTCCAATAACACTTTGTTCTCTCAATTTGGTTACTGCCTATTAGTGGAATTAGCAACATTTGTATCCCTCTTTCCCCCTCAAGAATTCATGTCCACAGTGGCCTGGAATAAAGAAGATCAGAGAAAGAGTTGGTAGTTCTGATCTGAGAAAGAGGGCTTTGTTTTCAGTATGACGTCAGGGGTATCATAGCCCCTACACTATCCCATTAGGAATAATTTCATTCACAGGCTCATAATTGGACCAGAGACTATGCTCTAGAACACCTCTTGGCATACCTGATTTCATGCATTTACATTCCATGCACAGTGCCCCTGGCCCTTGTTATCCCTGTGCTTGTTCTGCATAAGACTACTTTTTGATAAAATTGCTCTGTCTAGCTTTAAAGATGCTATACAATGCCATACTGAGAATGCTTTTTCACAGGCTTGTATTACTTTGAAAATCTCGACAAAGGGATAATAAGAATAGACAGAGATTAATCCATTTCTTTTAGAAATGCTGCCTTGAGTCCCAGGGAAATATGCTCATTTGCATGGTTGAAATATAGCATACCGAGTTCCCGAGCCCCTTCCACCCTTCGCAGTCAAGCCTAACACCCATGAATCACTGGCAGGTGTAATGAGGCTGTAAAAGAAGACGTTCTGGTGGAGGGATTGTGCCAGATCCCTTAGGACTCTGAAGACGGTGATTTATATTTGTTTGAGTTTACACAACACCACTGTCACAATATGAACTGTTTCAGGAATGACCAACTGCTCACCTGCAGTTGATTTTGCACAATTTTAAATTAAGTGCAACCCACTCTCTACAAGCTTCCCTCCTATTTGCAGCTTCAATTTCTCATTAAAATTAATGTTTGGTTAGTCATGCACTAAAATAGCCTATCAGCCTTAAGTTATCCATTTCTGTATTACACATATATTATACTCTTAGTTTACAATTAACAGCATGCAGTGAATATGTCTTCATAATGAATATTTCTTGTGGATGTAACACATAAACAGCTTTTCTAAGATTGGTGTTCAATTTTTTCCAAATTTGTAATCAATTTTATTGGCTATGCAATTTCTTTCCTTTGGTCAATCATTCTTTAAATTGACTAGCTTAATGCATCACAGCAAATGATTTTCAGAAATCATTAGGCACATGAAAATGCATATTCAGTTCACACAGTTTTAATTGACCCCACTCCCACCTACCAATTGGCACTCTTAGACAATCTGCCTACTTTGCTTCTCTTTATTTCATTAAACTCTGAATATACAATCTACTTGTAAAAATCTTTTTCATGGATCTGCATTATATTATTCCTTCCTCTTCCTTCCTTCCTTCCTTCCTTCCTTCCTTCCTTCCTTCCTTCCTTCCTTCCTTCCTTCCTTTCCTTTTTTGTTGGTGTCCCCGGGTGGGCTTGCATATATTATCTTGATAAAATATTGATAGGATGCCCTTACTGTTAATAAGACTGGCCATGGCTTATCCAAGAAGTTCTTAGATGAGTACCTCTAGAAAGCAAAGCTCAAATCATCTACAACAATGGTTGTCCACTGGGAATAAGCTTGTTCTTGAGGGGACATTTGACCATGTTTGCAAATGTTTTTGATTGCCACAACTTGGGGAAGGGATGTTACTGGAATCCAGTGGGTAGAGGTCAGGGATGCTGCTACACATTCTACAATGTATAGATCAGTCGTCCATAGCAAAGAATGATGCAGTTTAAAATGTCAATAGTGTTTGGTGCCTGGGTGACTTAGTTGGTTAAGCATGGAACTCTTGAGTTCAGTTCAGGTCACGGTCTCATGGTTAGTGGGACTGAGCCTCACGTCAGACTCTGAGAGGACAGAGCAGAGCCTGCTTGAGATCCTCTGTCTATGCCCCTCCCATGTGTGCTCTCTCTTAATAAAAACAAACATCAAAAAACTTTAAAAAATAATATAAAAATATTGATAATGTTAAGATGAGATAGCTTAGTCTTTAAAATGGTCTATAAAATGCATTTGGATGAAAAAGCGTTGGCCATAGAACCTACTGTGAAGTTAGAGAAATCTGAGTCCACATTCTGCCATGTTTTCTTTCCCCCATTTGATGGTACAGCCTCCAATCTACTTGGTTCTTTGTCTTTGACACATTTACACAGTATCCCTTCAGGGTGCAGACATGGAAGTTTTGCACATTGTCCTACCGCCAGGTTTTAAAATGTGAGTGCATTTTAATATGATTCTTAGGAAGGTGGTATGACATAGGTGAATAAATTTAGGAGTAGGATAGGGTTAAAGTTCTAACTTTGCCATTTATCAGCTATATGATGTTGCAGAATTTGAATATTCCATTTGTGAAATGTGAAAGTGATTCCTTCTAGTAAGACCGGTATCATAATTCAATAGAAAACCATATACTTAAAATAGTAGACTATACTATGTAGTCAATTATAATTGTTAATTAGCTTATCTTTGAGAGATGGTCTGATCAAAAATAAATTATTTCAGTAATAAGAATTTGGTGAAAGTCAGGTGGAAGGAATGTATATTCAGAGATGAGTAACAGAAATACCTTTATCATTACTTTTTCTTTAGTGACAGGTGGTTTTGGGAATTTCCGCAAGTAATTTTTTTTTTTTTTTGCCTCAGTTTGGCTGTGATTTCTATAATTCGCTGAGAGTGATGGAGAGTACTGACAAACCATCTTCAAAATTAGGCCAATAATGACTATATCCCTCTTACTTTTAGAGTTTTTTTCTATATATGTTGATGAGTACATGTGCAATAAAATAAAATACTTAGTTGAAAAAACAAGAATATAAAAAATTCATATTTAAAACTATCTCAACAAAAATATAAAATCTTAAAAACAGCTTTTCAATAGACTCATTTATCACAGGAAAACTTGTACTAACAAATCCCTGTACTACATACCTCTGTACTGACAGAGAGTAGAAAGTAAATGATATCATTAAACCTCTAATTTAATTTGTCTTTAAATCAGTTTTTCAGAATTTTATCTTTGAGGAGACATTTAAAAATGTTCTATTTACTTAATTTTTGTATTTATAAATAATCATTTTCTGCCATTGCATCAAAGACCCCTTCCCAAGACTTCACAAAGCAGTAGGAATCAAATATAGCAGTTGTAAATAAAAAGTAAATGCAAATGGAAAATTGAGTAGAACATTAAAGCAATGGCATTTGAACATTCCTAGTTGTACTGTTTTTATCTGTGTTCCAGAGGTGATTGTTGGGCCTTGCAAAAGAATATTGCATATATAACTCTCTTCCCCATACCTTGTGACCTATTGAAGATCAAAACCATTTTGCAAAATACAACAAACTTACATCTTTTCAAAATATAAATCTTAAATCTTTCGTTGGATTCTAATTGTCAAAACACCAGAGGCCTTTACAGTCCTGCAGAATCTGCATGGACTGGCCCTAGGCTAGATCTCTAACCTCTCTTCGCCTTTCCCTGGAGCTCTGTATACCAGCCACCCTGAGGTTTTCTCAGTGGCTGGGACATGCACTGCTCCCTTCCATCACAACTCTTCTTTCTATACCACTCCTTGGCCATTTTCCTGAATGTTTTTCTCCTTGCTAACTGCCAGCATTCCTCAAGATGGATTCTAGAATCCAACTGTTTGTATAGAACATATCCCCAAACACTGTGGCACCAGAACATTCTCACTCTTACTAGCAATTTCCGTCTGCTACTTCATCTGCTTATCCACTAGACAAGCAGTTGCTGAGAGTTGGCAATGTCTATTCAAATTTTGACTTAATAACCATTTATTTTGTATATGAAACATGCTCCATGGTATTAGTTGAAGTAAATTATTTAATTCAAAACATGGTTTAAAATGGCATATTCAGTGGATCACGCCATTCATACCTCCACCTAGGTTTAGAGTCGATCCTCTCTCTCTTTTTTTTTTTTTTTTTAGTGTTTATTTTTCTTTAATTTAAAATACTTTATTTTCAAATTGGTTTACATAAAACACCCAGTGTTCATCCCAACATGTGCCCTTTTTAATGCCCGTCCCCCCCTCTCCCCCCTCCCTCATCCCCCTCACCCTCAGTTTGTTCTTAGTCTTTGAGAGTCTCTTATGTTTTATCTCCCTCCCTCTCTGTGTCTTTTTTTTTTTCTTTCCCCTCTTCCCCTCCCCCTGGTTTTTGCTTAGTCTCACCAAGTCCACCTATTCGTGGAAACATATGGTATCTGTCTTTTTCTGACTGACTTATTTCACTTAACATAATACCCTCCAGTTCCATCCATGTTGCTACGCATGGCCAGATTTCATTTTTTCTCATTGCCACATAGTAGCACTTTCGACAATAGCCAAAACATGGAAAGAAACTAAGTGCCCATCAACTGACGAGTGGATAAAGAAGATGTGGTACATATATATGATCCTCTCTTTTTATATCAGAATATTTTGTTTCCGGATCATGCTAGAACAAAGATGGAACTTGGGCAGGAATTATCCAGATTTTTTCCAAAGAAGTAGAGAATAGATAAATAACCAGCCCACTGTTTTCCTCTGCTTAAACAAATCCAGGCCCTTTACTATCTCTCAAAAACAATAGATGTTCTCCTTCCTTGGATCTTTCCACTTGTTAAAATAGTCTTTCCTCAGATATCCTCATGGTCATATTCGAAGGTCATCCTGGGTAACACAACTCCCATCTTTTCTCTGTTTTATATTCTCCGGAGCTCTTCCTTGAGTTGTTATACTGTGCATGTGACTCATTTATCATATTTTATCATCTCCAAACCCACCACAAGACAAGTTTCGGTGAAGTGATTTTTAATTGTTTTGTCCCTGCTCTATATAGAATGGTGCCTGACTTGTCTACCAAATGAATGGAAAAAAAAAAAGGCAGTAATACAATTTCCAGTTAAATTATACAAACGAAGAGAAACTAGTCCAACTTGTGAGGATCAGGAGTCTATATAGAAAGTCAGTGTAACTTTTGGACCTTAGCAAAAGTATGAGCTGTCTCTCTCCATCTCTCTCTCTCTCTCTCTCTCTTTGTTAGGTATTCTGTATACAATGACATATATTGAAAAGACAAATATGCACACAAAAACATGCATGCACACTTATTTCTTGACACTAGAATGGACTGTATTTTGCTTTGATATATTACATTTTCGCATGTGAATATTTCTCTAAAATTTCATATATGAATCAAGATTTTCCAAATTGTGGTTGATTTAACAACTATAACACAATTCACAGGGGGAACCTGGGTGACTCAGTCAGTTAAGCATCTGACTCTTGATTTCAGCTCAGGTCAAGATCTAATGGTTTGTGATTTTGAGCCCTGTTTCGGGCTCTGCACTGTGTGGAGATAGCTTGGGATTCTCTCTCTATCCCTCTTTTTCTGCCCCTCCTTCACTTCCACATTCTCTCTCTCTCTCTCAAAATAAATAAATAAACTTAAGAAAAGACAATTCATTATCATGTTATGCCATTCTACCGAAGGATAAAAACCTCTTTTCATTATAGCATGTAGTTGAATATAAATAAAGGTACATCTTAAAAGTTGACATGTTGAACTCTATAAATCTGTTTTTCTCCTGGTTCATAATGTCTACCTAGAAAAAATCATATTGAAAAAGAACAAAATATGCATTTAGATTTAAACCAAGAAAAATAAGTATATTATAATTCTGTAAAAATTGTATCTGTTCATAATACAATAATAATCTAACATTTATTGAAATTGAAAGGTAAACATGCTCAATTTTCTCAAAGTTAATATTTTATCGTAAATTCAAATGGTCACATTTTCATGATAAAACAAGGATAAGTGATTGCTTAACCCTTTACTAATTTCAAGTACATTGATTTTGGAAATAGGACTTTTAAAAAGTATTGAGTGGAAAGAAAAAATTAGCAAGCGAGACATCTAGTGAATATGCTTTTACCACTGACATAGAAATCAAAATACATAGCAATACTATAGCTAAAGAGATTTTGAAATGAGTGCTACTTAGGACAAAAGATCTAAGGAAAAAGAAACAAAAAAGTTCCTAAATAATGACTCACTATGATAAAATAACTCATTGAAAAGATATCTTTAATGCAAAAAAAAATCATATATAATTCATTAAACTGAAAGATAAAGCACAACAATATTTCCCTGAAGCTCTAAAGCTATGAGTGTTTATATGTGGAGCAAGGAGTAAGGGATAAATCTGGAGGGCCGAGAACAGAGATAAAGGGAAACACAAAAATTATAGAACCAATTGTCATTTTCATAAAGTTTCCTACATTGCAATTCAGAGCAGGGAAATTGCCTAACCGTGATTCTTTTCTGAAGTGTTCTAATAGAATGGAATCCTGCTGCGTGTTTCTTTTCAGTTATAAAAGCCACTGACTTCGACTTCCCTAAGGGTAGCCTGAGTTTGGAATTGTTCTATTGCATGAGCTATGCCTTTTCTCCTCAATTCTTTAAGGCATACAAAATAAACAAAAAATATATTCAAATATGATTATCCAGAAAAAATGATAGACAGAACAAATCATTTTATTAGGTGAGTCCTAAGAACAGATTAGGGGTTACTCTATAGAAGGTCAAGTGGAATATGTTGATAGTGGTTGAGAGATCAATAAGCTTTAAAAAAAAAAAAACAAGAAAAAACAAAACAGTGTGGACTGGCTTGAAAACCTCCCACTTGTGGGCTTATTAGTATAAAATTAAAATTTCTGTAAAAGCTTAGCATGACTTTATGAACAGAATTTCATGTAGTATGACCATTTGAGGAAGAACAATTCAGCTGTATCAATAACCAGAAATACATGGATGTAGTATATCTGAAGCATAAAACATTATTTGAAAAACTAAACTGGATTTGACATGGTTATTCAGTCATTTGCTACAGAAGTTGATTTTCTTTTTAATCATAACATTACAGGCATCAAAAGGGCGTGGAAGTGGTTTGACTGCTATGGAAGCACAACTGATATTTTACCCTCCTACCATTGTGAATCTGTCCATTACCTTCCAACTCAAGAAACAAGAAAAGAATAATGAAATAACCACTACTGAACTCTGAGATAAGCCCAAAAGAAATCTAGTCAGCTTTGGTTCCCCAAATAAATGAAACGATGAGGGCACTTATTAAGCTGGAATCTCCAGTCAAAATCATCTTCATCTCTGAACTTACACTGTGATCATCACACAAGAAATTTGGCATTTTCCCTCAATAACATAAAAACGTAAACTTGTTAACTTAGATAATCTTGCAGTTACATTCCTGTGTTTTTTGTTTGGCAAGACAGTTCTACTAATGTCAGACTCACAACCTAAAAAACATACAGTGAAATAGGTAGGGGGGATTAAGAACATACTTACAATGATGATCACCGAGTAATATAAAAATTTATTCAATCACTATATTGGTCACCTGAAACTAGTATAACACTGTATGTTAATTATACTAGAGTTCAATAAACAAAAAAAGCAATTTTTTAAAAAGTAGACTGCTTTCTTTGTCTGTCCTTGTCTTTCAGTACCCCTTTCACGGTACAAAAAAGGACAACACTCAATAGTACAGATTCTATAAAGTTGTTTCGGATGCATCAGAATAACATATTATAAGGTGAACTATAGTGCCTTAATTATTAACCTTTTAAGAAACATTCAAATTACACTAATAACTATGTGAGTTACATGAACTTTTATATTAAGGGATAAAAAGCCATAATCTTATATTTGCATTATATGGGAAAGTGTTTTAGTAAATACTCAAAAAAACTACCATTTCATATATTTTAGAATATACATACATACATATATACATGCATACATATATGATGTGTGTGTGTGTGTGTGTGTGTGTGTGTGCGCAGACAAGACTTAGGCCTTAAAAACCTCTACCTAATTCAGAAGCACAGTGCCATTTTCAGAACTAGATGTACTTGCGAGCAGCTGAGCAATTCCCACATTCCCTCCGCCTGAGCAGTAAACTTTACATATGAGGAAGCACAGTCTTGTCGGTTCTTACCCGGGCAGCCTTTCCAACCCTGTGTGATCCATGATTAAATTGAGCAGGTGGTTAAATATTCAAGGTCACTTGAGGACAATACTTTATTCTTTTACCAGCTTACACCCTTCGACAATCAAACGAAGCACCAGCTATTTCTTTAACTATAAATTATGCCTATTTTGATGTGATATCATTTTGATGCCCCTGTTTGACTGAACAGGGTATATGTTAATTTTAAAACATGAAATATTTCCTCCACTGTGATAAGCAAATCGGCTGGTAAGAACTACTAAGTTTAAACGAAAATACTTTAACTCACCAAAGATAACACTTTTACTCAGTTCAATCATGTTGAATTTAGAAATATTTTATTTGAGTAAGCATCTGGAATATGGTTCATCAAATAATCAATAGATTTAATGCACATATGTATCAAATGTTCACACATTCTTCTAAGAAAGGTACTAAGTGATAAACATGAAAAGGCAGAATCAGCCTATTAAATCGAATACTTGGTTCAGCATTTCTGAGTTTTACCTTTAAAATAATTTTTTGAGAACATTTTTATCTTGTTCCTTGAAAATACTTCTGTTTGATCATAGCTATAGGCAAAGTCCGGCCAATATTCTTTCCATACTAACTCAAGTAAACACCCCTTGTTTTAAATTACTCCTTGCTCCAAGGGGGATATCAATCCATATTTTAAGACTCAACTCAGAAGCCACCTCTTCTACAAAATGGGAGGACTGTCTCATCCTCTTTCCCCATTTTCCCTGGCTAATAAGCCAAATCTCTTGTCCCAGACAATACGGTCTTTGTCTCCATGCTGAACTGAATAATACGCTGTGAGGCTACCAATGTGGCTGACTTTCCTCTCCACACACAGACTCCAGGTGGTATTATATACACAGTATGTTTTTAACTTCTGAACACAATAACTGAATAAATTAAAGGTATACTTAGATGCATGATGATATGGTAATGGTAGGAATGGGGAAAAAAGAGACCTGGAGTTTTTTGTTTTTGTTTTTGTTTTTTTAAAGATAACTAGAGAAAAGTACACGGTAGAAAGATGCAAAAGTACAGGCGGTAGAAAGACTGGGAACTAGGAATAACTCAAGGTAAACAGGAAAATAACGATCCTATCAAAATGAATGACAGAATAGAGATTTGATTTTATGAATAGTAGATTTAAAAGTAGCTTCAGTTTTAGACATTATAGAAAGTATAAGGGGCGCCTGGGTGGTTCAGTCAGTTGAGCATCCAACTTCGGCTCAGGCATGATCTCACAATTCATGAATTTGAGCCCCATGTTGGGCTCTGTGCTGACAACTCAGAGCCTGAAACCTGCTTTGAATTCTGTGTATCCCTCTCTCTCTCTGTCCCTCCCATGCTCGTACTCGGTCTCTGTCTCTCTTTCTCTCAAGAATAAATAAAAACATTTTAAAAAAACAAAGTATAAAAGTAGCCTCATTATTTGTTATTAGAAAGTTATATCGATATTAAAATAATTTTTATCCCTTTGTACATGAAACATATTCAAATTCTTATACAAGAGAGGTATGAAAGCATTTACTGTATATTATCTCAGAAATAAAATCTTCTAATCCAATTCCTAGCCTAGATACAAAGAATCAAAGTCACATGTTCCTGTCTATATTAACGTGTTTTATGCTATTTGTTTGTCTTCATTGTCTTGACTTTATTTTTCCAGGAGTCTCCTGCCCAAGGAAAGGGTTTGATTGTATGTTATAGGGACTTCCTGAAAGACCCACTTACTCTTCAACGGAAAACATCAATAGACAGTTTTTCCTAAGGTTCTTTGTGTCCCTTACTTCAAAATTCTCATCTTGCTGTGTCTACCAGTGCTGAACTGTTGTGTCATGACCCTAATCTAATCTTAAAACACATGCCATTTTGAAAGTCCCACCTTAAATCATTAAATTTTCTAAATTCTCACCTTGGCTTCTTCATTCAAGACACTAAGTTTTTATGTTCTCCTTCACCAAGGTAAGCAACAAACTCAGCTTTATCTTATCTTCTCGTTAACAAGTTGCATTGGTGATATTTGAGAAGTAACATTTTATCATATCCAACTTATGCTGTATATTCAAATGGACTTTTGTTTGTCCTCAGTCAATAAAAAGCAAACAGTAAACTAAAGATAGTCCGTCTCAGAAGTTCATAGAAACACTTCTCTCTCCAACTCCAATGCTGAATGCAAATCTAGATGGTAGAGAAAGCAGTAAGGTGAAGAAAAGAGAATGAGAAGTGGGAAGTCTTAGCTGTAGAAATAAACACCCAGGACGAATATCAGTGGACAGTGGTACCTTGCTTGAAAACTACAGACTCTGTATTTAATGTCCTAGTCTCTGCTTTACTGAGGTTGACATTAAACACGTGAAGAAATAGAAGAGATTGGAGTAGGTAAGAAATGCCACTTAGAGCAAGAAGACAACTTCATTTCATTTAACTGTTTCATTTATGGTTAAATCTCTGAACGCTGAACCTTAATAAATGCTGAGAGTCTGTGTGAGGAGAAAACAATCTCTGGACTCTTAAGAGAGCAATTGAAATCTCTGAATAGGAGATAAGAGATGCCATTTAGAACAGCGTAGGTAATGATTGCATTAAAATGTCTTGACAAAGATTTCCAAAGCAGGGTTTATACTAGGAAACTCTGAAAATACAGCATTACCCAGAAAATTATGATTATAAGAGAGGATATTGAAAGATTCTTGTTACCACAGCAAATACTAGCATGTATGTAGTAGGCCAAGCTTTTCTCTTTGTATCATTTGTAACTGAAGCAAGTCCATTGAGGAAATACACTGACATATAGTTAAAAGAAATAAGAAGTTACTTTTTCTTTATGTATCAAGTTATACTATTTACAAAAAAATAGAATATTTTAAAACCTATTTAAAATATTCTCTTTTGACTAGGGTTAGCAGCTTTATATGAATTTTTGTATTAATAAGACTTTATCATTTTCAAGTTTATAGGTAAACCTCTCATCCTTTAGCCTCTGCCTGCCTAATTATAACTAGGTTTGCTAGAATTGAAATATTACACAGCTCTCCTTCTCATAAAGATTGGATCATACACTTGACTGGCAATTCCTAAAGTAGGATGGTCCTCCAAGTGCGAATTTTTATTTTGTCTCACTGTTTTTCTTTTCCAAAGATGCTTTTTGGAAAGCATCACTACTAAAAACTGATCTCCCAAGAGGCTGACATAAGTTTCCTGCACTGAGGTGTGAGGGTTAATTTTATGTGTCACTTGATAGGACCATAGACTAATCAGATATTTGGTAAAATATCATTCTGAGTATTTCTGTGAAGGTGATTTTGGGTAAGATTAACATTTAATTGGTAGACTGAGTAGAGCAAAAGTGTCCTTCCTATTATGGGTGAGCCTCACCCTATCAGTTGGAAGCTTTTGCATATAAAAGAAAGGATAAGAGAGAGTTCCACTTGCCTAATGACATTTCAACTAAGACATTGACTTTTTTTTCCCTTTCTGATTTCAACCGATACATCAGCTCTTCCTGGAAGTTAAGCCTGCTATCTTTTGGACTATAACTACACCATCAGCTCTCCTGGGTCTCTAGCTTGCTGATTCACCCGCAGACCGTGGGACTCACCAATTTCCATAACTGTGTGAGCCAATTCCTTATAAAAAAGCTCTATATCCATTTGTTTAGTTCTGTTTTGTTGGGAGCCATCTTGGGCTCACAGGTTGAGACTTCTCTCTGTATGGATAAGGCAGATGTTGCAAAGTCTCCTGCTGACTAAAATAGCACACCGATATTATCTCCTTCTACTAATAACCTTTTAGGCCTGGATTTCGTGAACTGCTCTCATTGGCATCAAGGGATATAATGCTCTTTGGATTTGTGGCATATGAAAAAGAGGACCTGGAGTGTGATGCCTTGATGGATAACCTCTGAATGAGAGTTCCTTGGCCAGAAGTAACCTCAAAGTTGCCTCTTGGGGATAGGTTGCACAAATTGATCATGCAGAATAGTAGTTATGAGTTGGCTGAAAATTAGTAGATGTTAGGCCCCAAGACTCCTTGAACCAAACCAGATTTCTCTACAGGTATTGCATTGTGTTAAACATCCCCTTAGCCCCACCATAAAACCCCAAAGCACATTGCTGTAAAGCTTCTCTCAGTATTTGCTCAACAGACTGATTGAAGAGGTTGTAAAGAGACTTAGGACCTTTTCTGGAGGTTAGCTTAGCCCCAAAGTTAAAAACACTATTTATAAATAAAGCACAAGCAGAAGCCAAAAAAAAGTAGCTACACATACCTTCACTGATCAACAACAAATATTGAGCACCTTCCTGAGGTTTACGTACTAGAATCCTTTTGCAATTCCCATCCACACACTCTCTTATAATGAAAAGGCAATAACAAAATACTTCTATGGAAATTACCATTTGTAAAAAGAATAAGACATGAGCCCTTAAGATATAGGCTCACTCACTCACAAAGGAAAAGAACTTAGACAAACAATAGAGATTATGTCTCTACCAAGTGAGTTATACCTCCTCCATTATGGTTAAAGATTATGGATAGAATGACTCCTAATCTATCTATAGCTGGTTAACATAGGTCTTAAGGCAACAATGTATGCACCCTCTGTTTACTGAGGGCTACAACAGCAACCCTGCTCTCTTCTTAAAGATCTTATTTTCTCTGCTATAAGCCTACCTAACCGCCTCAAAAAGTGTGTGATCCATAGTTGGAACAAAGTCATAAAAATGGGTACTGCCTAATCTAAGACAGCCTCCTTTCAGGTATAGGGGATTCACAAATATGCCAACCTAAGAAAAATTGTTAAAAATGCCTTGTTACTGATGTAATGTCACTCATTGCCTTTAAATAAAGACACTGAGACCAGCAGGGCAGAGATGCCAGAATTACCAGAGCTGCCTGCTTGGTGATCAGACTACATCTCATGGCTCTCTCATTCCTTTCGCCAGCCATCCATCCTTTAGGGACTCCTGGACTCGCCGGAGCTGGACTCCCGCACTGCTTCACCAAAAAATTGTATTAATACACAAAATCAATGAAAACTTTCATATATAAACTAATTTACCTGGTTAGGTAAGAGTTTAGTTGTTAACAAGAGAGTTAATAACATGCTGTTAACAAGAGCTAATATATGTGAAGACATAAATGAAATCAAATCTCAGAGAGAATGGGACAAAATTGATTATTTCTGAAAATAGAAAAATAAAAATGAATGGCATCTTTTGCAGCTGATATGAGATTGCAGCACAATATACTGCATATTTGGTGACAACATGACACCTTTGTAGGAGACTGTGGGGATTGGGAAAGAGAAAGTGACCATGTTAAGAGTGGGCGAAAAATATCAAGGATTCATAGGAATTAGGAGCCAGTTGAACCTGATGACTACTTTCCTTAATTTACAACTTTCTCTAACAACTGTTGCCTTAGAGGTGAGATCCCTGGAAGGAAAATGTCTTGAAGGTGAGAGGCAAATATCTTTATATTTTGCAGTAAAAGATTCTTCATTTTAGGCTTAGTAACTTCTCTGGACATGGGTTTGGGGGTACAGTCATTAATGTCTTACAGTGTGGAGCACTCTTAGGATAGAAGTATGACAGTCATTGAAATATAGTATTTAGGACTTTTTTTCTATAATTTTAAAGCACTAGGAAAATAACAGAGTTGAGATCAGGAAATATTATAGGAATATTCTGAGGTTTGTAGTTCATGCTTCACTAGCCTGTATTCAACATCTCTTCTTAGTTTTGACAGTATGCTTTCTTCATATGCACACGGGTCCCAGTGTCTGCTTGTTGAATCACACAGCTAAGTCAAATGGCATGAACTGTAGAATAAAACGATTTTGACTTTGAGTACCAACATGGCGACATGGCTACTTTCTCTCTGTGTAATATTGCGCTACTTATTTTGTCTTGTGTTGCAGTCTCTGCATTATAAAAGTGTGAGTAATAATACTTCAGTCTTACTGTAAGCTTTAAAGATAGTAGATGAAAATGTAGCAAACAACGCGTGTTTATGTTAACCTGGTCTGTCTAAAGCTTTCCACAGGGGTCCTTTCTCCATCAGCTCAGCATCCTGCCTGCTCCACTCCCTAAATCCCGTGTTTTTCACTCAAAACTTTCCATCCCATGTCATGTTGGCTGACGGCCTTGTTCATTGTTTCGTAAAAATATTTGCTAAGGTTCTTAACGGCCTAGAATTTATGTTTTCTAAATAAAATGTTTATACTTTATTTTTAAGAATTTAAATAAACTAATCTGATACAGGTAATGCAATTAAGGTGGTATCTTAATAAATTAGGCAAAATAAGAGCCTGGATATATCATATACAACCATCAACTTTATCCATTATCCATAGGCCCTTCTTTAACCACCAACTGAAATGTGTGTGTGTGTGTGTGTGTGCACATAAAATGGTTATAAGAATATAATTATACTGTTGAATATACCTTCACAAAGACAGATTGTTAAGAGAGCAAGGAATGGAAAGGGGTAGTCTTCGTTATAAGATGAAAGAATGAAGTCCAGTTTTTAGGTCTTCAATTTCAACTCAAATTTCGTCACTGAACAGAGCACTGAAGGTCCAAAGAGCCCAGTTCACAATGTCTTCTTTGAGTTTTGGGCTCACATAAAAAGATTCAGGTATATTTAATGTAAAAAAAATGGAAAATAAAAATTTAAACCTTTAAAAGACTGCACGTCCTTTTAAATCAGAAGCATATACTCTTATGGCATGAAATCAGTCTTCCTTGGTTTCTGAAAGTTACCTGAAATATTGGCATTATATACTTTTTTGAGATCTGAAATGTTAACATGTACAGTCAAACCTTGCTAATTCTTACTTGTCTAATATAAAAAATTAATAACTCTCACAAAATCCTCTAATGTCTCAACTCTCTTCCCTAAAACTTGTCAAGAAAGAATATTACAATAAAATACTTTAAAACTTCAATTTTGTGAGTAATTCTCTATGTTCTATAATAGAATATATATACATTTTTTTAAACTTTTTATTGTCAAACTGGTTTCAAATCAAAACCACACTGAGATACCATCTCACACCAGAGTGGCTAAAATGAACAAATCAGGAAACTATAGATGCTGGTGAGGATGTGGAGAAACAGGCACCCTCTTACACTGTTGGTGGGATTGCAAACTCGTGCAGCCGCTCTGGAGAACTGTGTGGAGGTTCCTCAAAAAAATGAAAATAGAGCTACCCTATGACCCAGCAGTGACACTGCTAGGAATCTACCCAAGAGATAAAGAAGTGCTGGTATGTATACTTTTTTAAAATTGTAATGTTTTATTTTTTTTTGACAGAGAGAGAGTGCGAGTGAGGAGGGACAGAGAGAGAGGGAGACAGAATCTGAAGCAAGCTCCAGGCTCCAAGTTGTCAGAACAGAGCCCAATGCTGGGCTTGAACTCATGAACCGTGTTATCATGACCTGAGCCAAAGTCTGATGCTTAACTGACTGAGCCACACAGATGCCCCTATAACAATATATTTAATATACATTCTACACAAAATCTGAAATTTGAGAGTTGGAACATATATATTTGGTGGATTCTTCTATACAGTGGTGATCTCAATAAGTTAATCAGAACAGATACTAAAAGTTTACAGTACTGTCCTTAAAAAATTAGCTATTTGATTTTTAAAGATAGTACACTTCTCTTCATTTGTTAATGGCATTTTAGAAATGATATGTCCCAGCCTTATAATAATTGCTGTTAAGTACAATTATGTTCTATTCCTTAATAGGCAAAAGGGGGTAAAATTATCTCTAATTTATAGATTACTTATATCAAACTATTTTCCCTGTTTTTATTTGTTATGTTTTAGCATATATATAGTATAAATAATGAGATCTGGTTTAAATTGTTCCTCTCTAAAGGTAAAATGTTGACACTACCTAATCTCAAACTGAGTAGTAGATGTAATATCCCATAATATAGAACTGACAGAAGTTTAAAAAAATAAAAGATTACACATTTTGCGGTGTTTTTCCTAAATATTTTTAAGTGTTGGAAGATGTTGTAAAGATTTCATAGGTACCACTTTTCTAATTTCCCGATATCTATCCTTTCCCACCATTAGATCACAACTCTAATGTGTACTTTTACTCATTATTGAGCATGTGTATTTTTTTTCCAAAAATTAAATGCACAAAGCATAATTAGGACCCACTATCCCCCCTCACTACTATTATCCTTATTCGAAAACAGTGTTTGGGGCAACTATTTCACTAAATGCAATAGAACAATCTACTAGAGACTTTCGTCTGACCGAGCATCATTATCATGCATCTGACAACCTGGGCCCTTCCAAGTTTTTTTGAAAAATATGTGTGTTTGCATATTGCCTGAAGTTGATATAAATAAAGAAGGCAACGTATTTCATCTTGTAAGTACAGTACCCTTATCCTGTGAAAATTTCAAAGTAACACAGTAGTAGATCTATTTGTCTACTTTATTCTCTATAGGAAGTTATTTAAAACAAATTCAAATTGTGGTGCAAAATTTTCATGGCAACCTATCAAGGAAACTTAAGACAGTTTTAATAAATGTTCAACACCTTAATTTATGTGTAGATTTAAATTAGAGCCGTGTTTCCTTTAAACACATTTTTTTTTTCATAGTTGGCCAAAATATCTTCTCTGTGATTTGATGCTGTGATTACCTTTTCTAGCCCTTTTTATTATAAAAGAGTACCAACATTACAATAAAGTTACAAGACCAGTAGAAGTAACTCTCTTATGCCCTTCATCCAGATTTCCCAATTGTGGACATTTTCTACTATTTACTTAATAATTTTCCTGTATATATAAATGTTTACATATTATTCTTTCTGAAGGAATGGAGATTACACCCAAATACTATAGTCCATATTTTCTGCAAGCAAGGTAATTCTTGTAGATAATTATGGTCTAACAATCAAAATCAGGAAATTGACATTTATACTTGATCAAATTTACAAAACGATTTAGATTTTACTAATTGTCCTATAATTTCCTTTACAGCAAAAGGATCCAAACCAGTCATACTTTAGATTTGGTTGCCATGCCATTTCCAGGTTTTCCTTATCCCAAGGAGTTCCCCAAATTTTATTTGACTTTTATGAACATTTTTTGTTTGTTTGATAATTAAAGGCTAGTTATTTTGTAGAAAGACCTTCAGATTGGTTTCGTTGGATGCTCCTACATAAATTAGATTCAGTTTAAGCATTTGGACAGGTACACAACAGTTGATGCATTTGGGCAGGTATACAACAGAAGTCATGCTATCTTCCCATTGCATTCTATTAGGTAGTGCATACTTTTGATTTTCCCTTCTATTGGAGATAATATCTTTGGTCACATTTTTATGGGATTATATACTAGGGTTCACTGGGTAAATTTACTCTTTAATCCTTTGTAAGTCATAAAATTGGGGGGGGGGAGAAGATCCATTGAAACTATGTAATTCTCCCATTCTTCATCAAACTTGTACCCACTAACTGTTACATACTAATGAGTTCTGACTAAATCCCTTACTATCGTGGTTGCCAAGTGGCATTTTTTTTCTAATTCTATTTACATTCGTTAGCTGGCATTTTCCTTTAAGAAGAGCTTTCTCTTCTCCGAGTAGATTCATTAATATATTTATTTACATCAGTATGTATTCAGGGAATCTTGTTTTATTCAAGAGGTTTTAATCTATCATATCCATTATTTATTTTGAGACTCAAATTAGCCTTTACTTGGCTAATGGGGTATTATCATTCTTTGAGCCCTTCCTTAATTTCTGACACAACAACATGTCTAGGCTCATCTTGTACTTTTACTGGCCCAGCCCTAGAATAAGTTATTTCTCCAAGAAAAAACTCAGATCTGAGTGGTAGGTGTTGCTCTTTGCTACTGGGAACTTTCTACTCCCCAGCCATCCTGGGGACACACCCACATACACATACATATTTATATCTGTAGTTATTTATAATTCGCTCTGTATAGAAAACCAAATCTTTAAGGTTTTCAAGATTTTTGTGTTTGTAACTTCTTTCTTTAACTGTGAAAATGTCTGTTCACATTAGCCTCAATGTATTTCCTTGTTTGTGTAATTACTCTGTTTGTAATCAATTTCTTCACATGCCAGGCTTCCACTTCACTGAGCCATCTTCCTTGCTAAGTATTGACCTCCACAAAGCAACCACATTGTTTAGTACTGTCTTTGCCGGGTCGCTCCACTTTCTAGATGTTTTTGGCCTCTTTTTTCTCTTTTTAAAAATCAGCCTCTCATTAGAAATAAGAAAGAAAACAAGAAAGGCAGGTAAAAGGAAGGATTAAAGCAAAGAGAGAAGGAAGAAGGGAAACAATGGGAGAAATGTTACAGAAGGAAACTGCTTGTTTAAAAATAGCAATTTGTCAACAAGGCTTATAATGTACCTGCACCTTCTAGCACATGACTACAGAGTAGAGACTTCTCCTGCCCTCTAGTCTCAAGTTAAACTTGTCTATGCTATTCCCACAATATTCTATAGGTCTTTCTCATCCTGTCTTTTGTTCAAGCTCTCCTTGCCATTTTTTTCTTGTCCCTGTGTCATACTGCCATCCACATTTATCTTTCCCTGAGCCAATTTCCTTGCACAACTTTGCACATCTTAAAGGTCTCGTATTTTCTTGTATGTTACAGTCATGTCCTTTTTGTTCCCTTACAGAGGTTGCAAAATTATGAGAGCAAAATGTACCTTCCACCCCCACCCCGGAACACTGGTATCATCCATAGCATTTATTACAGGCCTTAAATGGTAAATGTTCAGTGTTTCTAAGCTGTGTTTACGCTTCAAAATAATTTGAATGAGTAACTAGTCCTCAGAAAATTATAATTTTGAAAGGTTAACATTTGAAAATTACTAAAAATCACTTTTGGAATCAGGCCTTGCTCTATTTCTTATAAAAGCCAACCAGTCTTCTCTTTTCAACAATAACTGAGTATCACATTAAAGAAAACAAGGTGAAATGGTTCCTGGAAACGGTACAAAAATTTTCTAAGAGCCTGAATTATTTTCAACAATCTTTCTCTTTCACAGGGATTAGGTCTTGAAAGAAATGTGCAAAATAATTTCCTTGATAAAATACTGTATTGCATACCTAGATGGATAGATAGATATATAGGTGATAGATGATAGATAGACAGACAGACAGACAGATACAAATGTGAAGTGAGGTCAGGCAGGGGGAATTAACCACCTTTATTGGTTTGTTACTTGGAAGGAGAAGTTGTTAGATATACTCATGAAATTTTCATAAATAATTACAGTACTTGATCTTAGTAGAAACAAATTATTTAGTGAAATGACAGTTCTTTAAAATTTACTTCCTAAACTGCATTCTTCTACGAGGGTTATCCCAACACATTTAGTAATGTCATGTTTTATGTGTGTGTACAGAACTGCACAAAGTAAAGGTCTGTATGTAGCTTTTGTTCAGAAGTAAAAACTTAATACTTTAAAACACATCTCCAATTAAAAGAACTTTGAAGGGTTTATTTTGTTTTGTTTTATAAGTAGGCATCACACACAGTGCAGGCCTCAAACTCACAACCTTGAAATCAAGAGTCCTATGCTCACCAACGGAGCCAGCCAGGCACAAAATTCTAAGGTTTTATACAAAGTAATCTTAATTTTCACTAGCTAAACATGAGTTAATAAAAACTTTAAGATTTCACATTTTTGAAGTTTCAGAAAGTTAGGTTTGGCTTATCACTATTATTGAAACAAAATAAAATAATTTTAACATGCACTGAATCTTTACAACACAGTAGACACTATGGTACACACACATACACATACTATATATACATATATATATATATATATATACACATTAATTTTTACAATTCTGTTGCCAGTTTTATGTATTTTTTAAAATTAATGTTTATTTATTTTTGAGAGAGAGAGAGAGAAAGACAGAACATGAGTGGTGGAAGGGCAGCATGAGGGAGATCAGAATCCATAGCAGGCTCCAAGATGTCAGCACAGAGTCTAGTGCGGGGCTTGAACTCATGATCTGTGAGATCGTGAAATGAGCCAAAGTCAGATACTTAACCCACTGAGCCACCCAGGCACCCCTCTGTTGCCAATTTTAAAGTTAAAAAGTGAAAATCACAAAGGCTTATTGAGATTTAAGTATTTTAGTCTAACTTCAGAGCCTTTGCTCTTAACTGCTAGACTACAATGACTCTCCAAAAAAGTACTTCAAATTAAGAATGTTAAATTTCTACTGAACAAATTGAAAACACTTGAAGGGGCCTAAATAAAACCGGTATGCAAGTTTAATGATAAAAATGTCATAAAGGTGTATCGAAGCCTAGAATAATCTTTCATTTACACCTATCTCCCAAGATATTATCTGACAAATTACCTGAGCATATTTAATATACATGGATTATCACACTCTTACCAGGCATGGTTCAAACGCTGAAATAGAAGCACAGTGTTCCTAAAGAGGTGAGTTTTAGAAGAACTAGATCTATCCTTATTTTCACCATGTCCTAGGTTATTGTTCCTATGTATGGAACCATGTACCTATATATACGGGTAAAATATATAGTTATGGTTGTCTTACTGAAAAAAAAATCAAAGTCAATTGTTTATCAAGAGAATCAATCTATCAAACTAACAAATTTCCTATAGCCTGACCAATGCAAATTCTAATGAATGAACATATCTTTTGCATTGTGAACATGCTTTTTGAAATACTTATTTTATAAGCCACTTTTCGCAAATAAGTAGAGAAAGTATTTCGGTGAGAAATTATCATGTTACTCTTACACCTTGTGACTTCATCCTGGTTGGTCTTATAGCCTGGAAAACTTTCCCTTCCCGATACATGTACATTATCCAATCAAAATCCATCAAAACACTATCTCCGCTACAAATACTTTCCTGGTCTTTGCACCCAAGAAACAAACAAACTCTGCACTTTTGGACTCAGTTTTGCTTTGTTTTATTTGATTATTCAGATAATTACCTTAATATTTAAATATATACTACTTCAAGAATGATCATTCTTTCTTTGAGTGTTATAACTTTTAGTATAATCATGCTTTGTCTCTTCGAATACATTTTTATCAGGGTGCCTGGGTGACTCAGTTGGTTAAGCATCTGACTTCAGCTCAGATCATGATCTCACAGTATGTGGGTCCGAGCCCCATGTAGGGCTTTGTGCTGACAGCTCAAATCCTGGAGCCTGCTTCATATTCTGTCTCTCTCTCTCTCTCTCTTTTTGCCCCTCCCCTGCTCATGCTCTCTCTTTCTCTCTCTCTCTAAATAAATAAATAAACATTTTGTGAATAAATAATTTTTTTCTTTTTATGGTCAAAGTTCTATAAACTACTTCTAGCATAGTGTCTAGCAAAGAGCTAAATACACAATAGATTCCCAATAAACATGTATGGGGTTTATTCTAATCAAAAATTTAAAAAGGAAAAAGGTTATGAGGGTGAAGTAGATACATAAATTAGATAATTCAGAGAAAAGTCAAGAGCACTGTAAAAGATTCAGGTCCAATAAAGCTTTCTCTCTGAAGTTTTTCTCTATGATTCAAACATTGTGTTCCTCTTTTATAAACTGCCTTAGTGGATGCTATCAATCCAACACCATTGATTGTTGTTCTGTCTTACTTATATTATTCATCTTCTTACTCTTCTTTTTAATCCACATTCCTAATATGATCCTGAAGCAAAATAGGGAATCAGAAAATACTGACTGGTTGGATGGATGATTCATTTGCTGCACTGTATAGAAGATTTACCAACTGATTGGTGAAGGGGAGAGGGGATAAATAACTTTCATATTGCCCTCATTTATTTAAAATAATGCCATAAAAGATTTGGTCCTCACTGAGAAACTTAAAGGAAAGAACTCTAGAAGACATGGAGAGACTCTAGAATAGTGGTTAAAGAAAAAGTCTTGGATCCCAATTATATGGAGTCCCATTCTAGCTCTGTGAATTTGCAAATTCTGTATAGTCTCTTTCTGGATCGGTTTCTTTAGCTATACATTTTTTATAGCATTGTTGTGAGGATTAAATGAATTATTATGTATATCATGTAGAATAATTTCCTCCAACTTAGTATACTTGGCACAGGCAATTCTTTGTTGTGGGAGGCTGTGCTATATAATATAGGGTGTATGGCAGCGTCACTGGACCCTACCCGTTAGATGCGTGTAGCACTCCCACCATCAGTTGTGACAAGGAAAAATGTCTCCTGATATTGCCAAATACCTCCTGGGGACAAACTCATACTCAAATAAGAACCACAGGTCTAGACATTACAGTTAATTACGAAGAAAGAAATATTCATTGAATATATATTTGTAAGATGTAAATGTTGAAAAGTCTATAGTATAAAGAAAGCTCAATTTGTAGAACATACTTCCAATATAAAATCTGGGATACAATTGGAGACGTAAATGCCACAATTATGTTCAATTTAATAAGTATTTATTTAGTGGTTTCAGGATTTTAGAAAATGTGCAGACTGACTATACAGAGTGCCATTCATATATAAGATAATATATAAATTAAAATATTGTCTTACTTGGCAGAGAGAAAGAGTACAGAAGAGAATAGATAAAAATACACAGTAATTTAGGCTTTTATTTGTTAATGGAGACGGTGTGACCCTAAGTGGTTATCTACAGTGTATTTTTTATGAGGGAAATGACAGCTTTTGAAAACTATTTTTGTAGTAAGAAATGGCCACAGTAAATAAAATAGTAATATTGAAAGAAGAATGGCCAATGATAGGGTTGGCGTACAATAAGAACGAACTATGGTTTGACTGGTTAAAGAAAGGGAGAGAAGCAACACATTGTCAGAAATGAATTCTACTCCCAACTAAAGACATGCCATCAATTATGTCCTTGTGGTATCATAGCTTAGGATAGAACATTTCACATGTTCTATTAGATATGCTTGTATGTATATGATTAAAACTCATCCTGCTTTTTCTAACCCACCTATTTTGTAAGATTTGGATTTAAAGATCCAGGTAACTCCTCCGAAAAGGAGAGAAAACTGGCTCCTCTGAAAAGGAGAGAAAACAGTAAAAGAGAACCTGCCCAAATAGAACTAAAAGGATCAAAGACCTTATCTGATAGTCCTCCCCCCACTTTGATGTCACAACATTTAGAAGAAATGGTACCTCTTTAAGAATAACTCAAAGATCACACTTTACATGCATTTTGTTTGTGACTCCTTTCCCAAATGAGATTTTTTTTTGTGCTGTAAATGTCTCTAATCTAACTTCTGACTAATTATTGTGTAATTATTGGCTATTCATTAATAAAGACAATAATTTACAGGTTTATATTTTATTGAATAAATATAATTACAACATTCTATAATTCCACATATTTTAAGTTTATTTATCTAATTTTGAGAAAAGAGAGCACACAAGTATGGAAGGGGCAGAAAGAGAGAGGGAGAATCCCAACCACTGATAGTGCAGAGCCCAATGAGGGGCTTGAACTCACAGACCAGGAGATCATGACCTGAGCTAAAATCAAGAATCTTCCCTGAGCCACCCAGCCACCCTTCTATAATTCTACAATTTTAAAAATATACTTTTTCAACCAAAAGGTACTTTTTGCCTTTTTGACACTATGAAATTGAATTGTTTTTACTACTTGTAGATTCATTTATGTTTTTTTTTTTAGGTGATCAAATGTGTTCATTAGAAACTGTGTAGGGGCCTGTGATTTAGTTTGTATCTCTAGTGCCCAGTCCAGTAACTGATATAAAATAAGTTCTATTAATGCTAATTGAATAAATAAATAAATCATTATTTAAGTTCCCTTATTTTTCCTATCTTTAGAAGTAAGTCATTACTTTCTACTTCATTTTTAAGTTTCACACATGCAAGGGATATCATTCACTCTGATTTCTTAACTTGCATAGGATTTATATGTGATGGATTTAACAATATTTCTAACTTTTATGTTCTAACTTTTGTGCTAAGCATTGGAGGGACATAGATGAGCCAAACACACATTGCACTAACATTTTAGAGTTCACATTTCAGTATTCTACAAAAATAATGTTTCTTTTGCTAATAGAGAATCTTTATATTAATCAGCCTTAATGATACCCTTTAATTTTTAAATGTATTTCACTTTCTCTAGATTCTTCTCTTTAATTTAATGTTTTGACATAATAAACATTTGTTTAAATATTCTAATGGACTAATACATTCATATTCTTCATTATCCATTTAAAAAATTAATGGTTTTATAGCCTATATATTACTGGTTTATTGGTGTCATTTTATTTCAAGACAAACTTTGAAGGAAGAAAGAGTGAAGTAACTGTAGCACAAATACAAGAGGGGGAAAAAGACCTTGAAGAATTAATATTAATATCACAGTTGAACTGTGGCCGGAGACCCGCACTACAATGACTGAGACGTGAATATTACAAAGATGTTGAGTCTAGCTTACTACTGACAAATTCTCCAAGCCTCTGAGTTTTTAACTAAAGGTAATTTGAGGATAGAGGGAACCTGTAGAATACACCCAGGATGAATTTAAAAGTTTCATCAATGGCAGTAAATAACACAATAATTAATCTCCAAAGACAGTGATGATTATTCTTCAGGGATTTCATAAACTCATCATCTCAGAAGATTATTACATTTTGCAGATGGGATTTCAAATGAGAATAACCATGCAAATTGACAACATTTCCCATGACTGCCAGAGATATGTGAAAGAGGCAAAGCCTAAATATTTGTCAACACCTTTTTATCAATCCCGAAGGTGATTAGAAAAGTTCTGTTATCCTATTTTCAATAAAGTGAACCAAACAAATAGAAAGCATATTGTGGAATACATATTCAAGACGCAAGTATTAATTAACAAAACCAGTTTTTTGTCAATATACACAAACACACATATATATGTGCATGTGTATATATACACATACACAAAGAGAAAGGCTGTAGTTTTATTGAATTAGCACTTAATCTACAAGCAACCACAAGAAAAATAAATGTTAAGATCCCTAAAATTTCTTCCTGCGGAAATTGCAGAGAACATTATGTGGTTGTAAAATTTCCTGCTAAACATCACATAGCAGAGGCTTTAATTTTTAGCGGTTTTATTTCTTTATAAAGAGCTCCAGCCAAATGGATTCCAGTACTGGAAATTCAATATTTCCTAAGCTATATTCACATAATTATATTCAGTACTTTAAAAAGTATGTAGCATTAAGGCATACTTTTTCAGATAATTTTAACCTATTATTCAAATTAGATACCCATCTTGACTGACTTGTTTAAAAAAATTCACATGCTTCTCTTATATTCAATTACCTTTATATCTCTATGAAAAAATAATAAAATACATAGTGTTATTCCTCTATTAACAAGGCTGAATATCATTTTTCCTTAATGGTGTCATTTGTTATATTTGTTATTACAAGTATGTCATAGATTATAAAGGTAGAATGATTAAATATATTAGGAAGTATCTAAACAATAGAAGAGTTGGCAAGGATATTTCATTGAACAAAAACTTACTGAGCACCAAAGAAGCACTGGTTATACAGATTTCATTGGTTATACAATTGGGCTCAGAATTCCTTTATAATTATTTTTGTAAATTATGGTTAAATTCGACCTGTAGGCAACTCCTTAGAACCAATTAGCACAGCCTGCTGACATCAAGTCACTAAATTATTCCGGAAACTGAATTACTCCAACAAAATTAGCCTATTGACTTGGAATAATACTATTGGTTAATGTCTATGGCACCTGAAGATTGAAAAAGAAAATAAAGAAAGGAAAGAAGAGAAAAGAAAATAAAAAAAAATAAACAGTAAAAGGAAAACAAAGAGCACAGACCAAAAAAAAAAAAAAAAAAAAAAAAGGGTGGTGTGAGAGAGATTAACTTGTTTGCATAAATTTCTATTCTTGAGAAGACCAAGAAAGACCATTAATGATAAATAACTCTAGAAACTAGAGAAAATAAAGTTAAAAGATACATTCTCTATTTAATATATGTTCCATGCAATTATACTTCCTCTCTTAGAGGTATGTTATTTTTTTTATTTTCTAATAATTTATTGTCAAATTGGTTTCCATACAACACCCAGTGCTCATCCCAAGTTATTTCAATATTTTAAATCTATACTTCGATACTCTGTCTTTAGCTAGGTTTTTAAGGATGCTTTTATTATTTAAATAGACTAGGCTTGTTTATCTGCAGTATTTTTTATTCATTTAGTAATATGTGACATTTGGTGCAGATTCACTATGTACCAGTGCAGAGTGCTTGGCATATTTCAAAGAGGGCTTATTATCTCTGCTTTACAAATCAAGGAACTAAGTCTCATGGAGGTGGAGCCTCCTCACCATATCATAAATATCAGCTAACAGACTTAAATTTTACCGCATGGTGCAAAGGTATTTTAAACAACATCAGATATGTAAAATTCTTCTTGGCATCATCTACCATTTTTTAAGTGGAGGCAAGTCCTGAGGACTTGTTTTTCTTTCACATTTATCATTTTTTGAGAGACAGAGACAGCGGGAGAGGAGCAAAGGGAGCGGGAGACGCAGGATCCACAGGATCCGAGGAGGCTTCAGCCCACAAACTGTGTGAACATGATCTGAGCCGAAGTCAGCACTTAACCAACTGAGTCACGCAGGTGTCCCAAGGACTTGTTTAAAACTAAGCCATCCACTATTATTAACTCTTCTCACTTGATGCGCCTAAGCATAGTAAATGCAGCTTGGATAATGTGCCCCCTCCTCAAGTAACTGACATTTCACTAGGATTCTTGAATACTCTAGAAACAAAATTCAGTACTTTTTATTTATCATAGGCATTCCATTTGAGTCATCTGGTGCTCAGTAGAAAGAGTACCAGGACTCAGAAAAAGGGAATATGTAGGAGTCAGAAAAACTGTAGTTTGTGCTCAGGTTTTGCCAATATCTAGCTCATGACTTTGAAATATTCAACAATCTATCTGTAGAGGTAAGAAATTAACATTTATTGAGAGCCTGCTATGTACCAGAAAGTACTACCTATCTCTCAGAGGTTTTGCTGAATTAAACAAAATGCAAAATAAGATTTTTATTTTGCAACATTATGCAATGTAAATTATAAGCTGTAATACTAACAATAACAACAAGTATTAATATTATTACCGTATTACTGATCTGTCTAGGGCTGTTACACAGATTCTTTCATATGAAGTTGTGCCCAGCTAATACAGTGGCTAAATGAAATTAAAAATACTGTGTACCCTTAGAAATATATCTAGATATAAAAGTGGATTGGATTAAGCAGTGCTAAAGAGTTTTCATTAAATAGAAGAAAATCGGCATGTATCTAATAAATACCTTCTTTTAAATATGGTGCACTAGACTTTCCTATGACACAGGACAGACAATTTTAATGTGAAAGTGCTTATATGTAACCAGCAGATAAGACTTGCTGTTCCTGCAGGCACATACATCATCTATTCAAGTCATTCCCCTACTATACTCAATCAATTAGTTCAGTCTGATAAGGATTGTTAATATCACTTTAGAGTACACAGTGATCTATTAAATAGATCTTTGTAGGTATTTGGCATATGCAGAGGTACCAATGAAGGCCTTGATGTTTACGGCCATATTTTGAATCACTAACAAAATGCAGTATGTTTCAAACACTGTAAACACCTCCCTACAATATAATGTCTAGATACTAATATGGAAATAGTTTCAAGAGATTAAAAATAAATGAGACTATATGAAAATCACAACACTACTTATAAATAGGACCTATAAAACAAAAAAACTATGAAATAAGAAAAACAGTGAAGATAAAGGAAATGGAAATTCTATTTAAATAAATCTAAATAAGCAAGTCTCATTTAGTATGCATGTCTGTGTGCTCTCTTACTCAGGATCTAGGCTTACTCTTGGTGTTTGGGAATTTTTTTTTGAAGGCAAAAATACTTAGATCTTGCCCCTTTGCTTCATTTACACTGAGACTGGAATGTCAAAGTGGCAACTAGTATTTAGAAAGAGAGAATTTGATTCAGTTCTCTTGCTAAGCCCCATTTCAAGAATATAGCAGGTTCACCTGAGGGCAGAGATCCTATGATAAACAGTGATTTGAAAGTCAGAAAGGGTAACTAGGTTATCAACCCCTTCAGTCTCTAGGCTTTTAATTTTTATCTCAATTACAGTAATATAAAGAAATATTTGCTTTCATGTTATTTGTACACCATCAATTTACAAAGAAACATATGATTTGGCTTACAAAACTATTCCTTGAGATACTTAATGTATTTGGAGGAATCTGGGATATTGTGAGCTGTCTTATTACTTGTCCTCATTAAAATTAAAATTAGTTTTAAGCCATATCATTTGCACTGTGCTACACATCAGAATTCAGATAAATCATCACATTAAAATATGAATGTTTGTTGAGGCTAAATATGTGACAGTTTAACATTCTAATGTCTTGACTTTTAAATCAATTGTTATTGGCCAGAATAGTTTTGGAGTGAGATGGTATAGATGAATGTGCAAAATATTAAGTATGTTCTCCCTGAAATAGTCAAATTTTGACTATCAAGTATATATCCAAACTTTATACCAACTGCTCCTTTTATTATGATTTTGATATTCTTATCAACCTTAAGATAAATTATATCTTTAAAATGGTAATAAATTATTAAAAATTCTAAAATCCCTCATAAGCAAAATTTTCATTTTCAATCTACTGAAGGTAATTCATGATGACCTCATATTTATCTCTTAGTAATACAATGTCATACCTTCTAATAATTCTTATCTCCAGAACATAAAACCACAGATATTAGTTGCTGAAATTAATAATTTGAACTAGAAATTATTCTAATCAACTAGTTTAAGTTTATAGTGGGCAATATAAATCCTACTTTTCAACATAAAAAAATGAAATTTCTTTAGCTCTGTTAATATACAATTTTTAGAATATCTTTTTTAAAATAATGAGATGAGAAAAACTATCAATTTTTCATTAGGTTTTATTAAAATAATTTGGCTTTTGGTTTATGATATAAATTAATGCACAAATAATTTTTAAAATTATTGTTAAATTTAAAATTAATAATTATAATCTAACCAGACTGAAACCAATAAAATTATGACAAACAAGTTTTATAGGTTTTATTTAAATGCACAAGAAAAAACTGCTTTTATTTGAATTTCAAGAAAATGTCAAGAGATGGAACTGAGAAGTTGGATTAAGCAAACTTGTAAAGCACACGGTGTTACCTAGCAAAGGCAAAGCACTCAAGGTGGAAGCTTTAAGGAGATGAGTAATGGTGAGTTCAGATATAAATGTTAATGTCCTGAGGTGAAAGGATTGACAATGATAAATAGAATCTGATAAAATAAAGATATGTTTAGAAAAATGGAAACTACAAAGTTGGGTACCAAAGAATACAGTGAATGAGAAAGACAAAGATATTAAAATTTTTAGTTTAGAAGTTTAATGTATAACAGCACCATTCAAAAACCAATACATGTAGAGAGGACAGTTTGTGTGGTTTTATTATTGTTTGTGTCTTCTTGTTTTGATGTACACTACTGAGAGGAATAGAAAATAAAGACTTGCTGGAACAAATAGGATCCAAAACACTCATACTACCTCCAAGGACATGTAATAGGAACGTTACACTATTCAAAAATCAGATCTTACCAGAAATTCTACATTTTTCCATTCATATGACTAATATGGAAGTCCCTCACAGAAGAACAAATCCCTCGCAGAAGAGGAAACAGATCATGAAGACAAAATAAAAAGGCAGAAGATACACACTTGAGTGTACACTCTTTAAGATTCAAAGAAAAAGATTATTCCAGAAAGAGAGAAGGAAGAGGTCTGATTAGCATGAAAGAGGAGACAGCATGAAAGGAAACTGGAATATACTGTGGGAGGTCATTGATCTTGGAAATTAGGACATAATCGAGGACTTCTGATTGTTTTTGTTTTTCCATTGCTTTTTTTGTTTTGTTTTGTTTTGTTTTGTTTATTTGTTTGTTTGTTTTTTAATGCTGGTAGAGAATGGAAGCCAGATTGAGTAAGTTATCAATTGGAAGTAAAATTTCTCAAAATAGATTAGAAATGGTGAAATATTTGTGGTTTGAGAGAACTTATTCTCAAAAAGACTGAAGAGATTTTTGTTTGCAGTATTTTATTTATTTACTTTGCATATTTTTTTCTCTGCCTTTTTTTCTTTTTTCTTCTTTTTTTCTTTCTTTATTTTCTCTACACTTTCACGACATAGAAGTAATCTCATAAATGTATCCATTTTTTTCCATTTTGTACTAGCTCATTTTCCTGTCAATCTGGTTAAATTAATAGTTTTATTTTTATTAATCTTTGAAAAATATAACTCAATGAATTACAATGGATAATCTATTTCTGGATTCTCCTTCATATTACTTTTTCACTCTCAATATACAAACCACATCAATGACTGGGGGATCCACACCTTCTACTAACTTCTTCATGCTTTATTTTTAAATTAACTACAGCATTCAAGGGTAAACTAAATCAGTATTTACAATTGAAGAAATGAAAACATTAAAAGTTTAGATATTTAGGTAGATAAGCTAATATTAAGATCTCTTTTAAGATATTACTATATATTAACATTTGAAAACAGAAGGAAAAAATGTGTCCCTTTGTCAAAAGATGTAAAATTTAGCTAAGTTTTAGAATCATTTTGCTAGGTAGTCTGAGTTTGACAAATGCTTAAGGTCAAGTTGATGATGTATTAAGGCATGGGTATGCTACTTGTTATTGATGAACTTGGATTTATCACTATCATAAAATTAATCCGACCAGTAAAAATGCACCACTACTCTACTCTATAAGTATTTTTGTCAAAATCTTTCTTATTGTACCTTTCCCCCAAGCTGGCAATTGCTATTATAAAATGCTATGGCAATTGCTATGTTACAAACCATCCAGCAGTAAATATCTCTCACTGAAATCAACTAAATTATTCTGATGTCCATATGTCAATTTTTAGATGCAAGCCTGAGACATCATTAGCACTAATGATGTGAGGCTGCTTTTGGTTGATACCTATTGCTATTTAATGACCCAACTACCTGAGGCAGTTTTGATAACTTGAAAAAAAAATGATAGAAAATCACCCAGTATTTGCCCCAGGAGAGATTTGATTTCAAGTTATTGACTAAGCAAACCTACATAAAAGGTTTTCTGCTATCCTAGGAGAAGCGATTAAAAAACACAAAACAAAACAAAAAAACACCAAAAAAACCCACACACCTCTAGGTTGTCAAATTATTTTTGTTTCCAATGAAAATATTTTGTATTATTTCAGTTATAGTTACCATAAAATTGTTTATTTTTTTCAAATTTAAAGGAAATAAAGGTAATATTTGATTATCCTGGGTTTTTTTTAATGCTTATTTTTTTTTTCTATTTTGAGGAAGACAGAGAGAAAGAGAGAGGGAGGGACAGAGAGAGAGGCAGACAGAGAATTCCAAGCAGGCTCTGCTCTGTTTGCACAGAGCCTGATGTGGGCCTTAAATCCCACAAACTGTAAGATCATGACCTGAGCGTAAGTCAAGAGTTGGACGCTTATCCGACTGAGCCACCCAGGTGCCCCTCAAGTTGTTTTTGTTTTGTTTTGTTTTGTTGTTTTTTCTTTTAACATTTACCCATTCACTGATGCACACCCTTAAAAGGAAACAAATTAAATATGTTAAGATTTTCTGGCCAGGAAATCAAATAGAATGTGGCCCTAAGTAAATGAAGTCCCTAATACACCACAGAGACAACTAGTATTTGTCTCACATTAATAGCTCTTCTCAATTTACCTGAAAACATTTTTTAATACATTAATGATGAACTTTTATAAAATTATTTCCTTAATAAGATACACTGACCCAATCCATGGCTTAAATTTTAGTTTATAATCCAGGTCTTCGATGTTGGAAGGGCATGTGAAAAACATTTTCACCAGCAATTTCAAAACTTCAGCAAGAGCAGATAAACATGTTACTTCAATAACAAAAAATATTTAAATCATTAACCTAATTAACATTTTCACCTGGTCTTCATTTAATGTGCAAATGGTCAGTTGACAACAGTAATTACTCAACTACAAACTAAGTACTCAATTACATACACAATTACCCAATTTGCATGCACAGAAGTGAATTTCAACACTAAAAAGTTATTCCAAAGCATTATAGATATAATATAGGTGTAAAATTTAGTCTGTAATAAAACCAGGTAAACTTTATCTACTTTTTTCAAATGTGTACCTAGAAACATTCCCTCTTAGTATTAAAACGACTCATATTAAAAATAATGGAAAAATGATGTAGGTATTTTGAGAATTTAAGATTATCATGTTTATATAAATCACTGTAATGGTATATAACAATTATTCCATCCAATCACAGTCATTTATACAATCATGCACTCATTCTTTTATAATTAAATCACTAAACACAGAGTCTTCTACTGCAAGATTACATTCAGTATGTAATGCAAAGATATAGTCTTAGGGAGCATTATGTTAAGAACCAAGAGGGTAATATAATGCACATGTTAGTCTAAAGAGAAGACAGAAAGTGCTAAAACACATAACGGCAAAAAATTTTACATACGTAGACAGTTTCTTACATATAAAACCAAGTTAAGTTCAAAAGTACTGAAAATGTTGGTGTTTGATGGGACAATGAGTATAATCTATTAACTCATTCAGCAATTTATAAATATCTATTACTTGCTGTATTGCAATCATTGTGTTAACTAATGGGAATAAAAAAAAAGTTACAGATTTTTTTAGTCAGATGCTTTACCCTTCTTGCAAGCTAGCGATGGGTCTTTCATCTAATTTAACACTTTGTTTAGGATGTTTGAATTTCTACAACTGTTTTATAACATGGAAGTCTCGAAATATGGAATTTATTTTAGGACTCCAAAATTTATGCCTTATATACAAGTGTAGTTATTTAGGAAGTAGAGTTTTCATGTTAAAGTAGTATATATTTCACTGAGTTTTTTATATAGTGAGAATTGTAAAGAATATAAGTCCAATTTTCCCAACTTTATATACATGGGAACATCGGTTGCATCCCAAATGAATTTCCATTCATTCCCCAAATTCCATTATTATAAAGGTCAAGGCTACAAACTCTGGGAAGGATCTCTGCTATCACAGTTTTTCAAGAATTCCGCCTTTCTATAGTTTTCATTTAATTGGCCCTATTCTCTCTAATATAATCCTCTAGTGTATCATACTTTTGAGGTGGATATTTAATTTTCCTTGTATTATGGACCTAAACTTATAAGTCAACACAAAATATTTGTTGCTTTCTTATCTCAAAATTTGAGAGTCTGCATTTCTCAGGACCAAGCACTATAAAATAAGCTTGCATTCACTATTTCGCTATTGACCCGTTTTATATCCGCAATTACTTTTTGAGAAAGCCAGGATTGTTTTGGACTTTTATTGACCCTTTCTGAAGCTTTGTCTCAACAGATGGGAACCAGCTGTATGTTTAGCAGTTTGAGCTTCATAGAATTTTGGACATAGACATTTTCAATTTCTATCTTAATAATTGTTAACTATGTCTGGGCCATAGTATTGTATGTTTAACACTTTAAGAAATTGTCAAAGATGCTGATCTTTGCTGGTGTTCTCCTCCACTGCTATTATTTATGTAAAAATAATACTGTACTACAGTTAAAATCATCATTATCATCATCGTTGTTTGCATCACAGGAAAGCTCTTCAGTAATAGTATTCCCAGAAGAATCAATGATTTTTAGTATGAGCTATTATTTTTAATAGATATGGTTATAAATATTTAAAATAAACTTAACAAGTTATCTGATTCAGTTTCAAGGCTAATCATTTTCCCAACATTCTTTCTTAGAGAATAGAACAGATATGCACACTATGCCAAATTAAACATTCTGAAGTTGCCTTAAAAGGTTATTTTTAAACTAAGTGAAGGTTTGGGTTACAATTCCTTTAAATATATTCTATACTAAAATTATTGAGACCATTCTTTATAGAATAGTCTTTTCTTGTTAATTACCCATTCATGTATCTGTTGATGTAAAACCCCATTATTTTCTAGGAAACTTGTATTCTTCTTGCTCCTCTAAACTGAGGTTAGATGGTTTTTTTATTCAGAAACATCGTAGGGTGCTCGATTTTCACAAGAAATTATTCCTATCTTCCAAATAATTTGGTACCAACTGACTTATATGAAGCATATATTTTGCTGAGAGATACAATAATTTTGGAAATTTTTGATAATTTCGAATAATTCAAAGATCTCACCTGTCATTTCCTGCAGATTAGTGGTTTTTAAACTCGAGGGTTCAGAAGAGTCACCTGGAGTGCATGTTAAAGATATGAAATAGCTAATACTGAATTAAGAGACTGGGGATGGATCTAAGATTATTTTATATTAAATGAGTCCTACAACTAGTAGCTAGGTAATGTGAAAATATATCATATCTCTTGATAACATATTTATTGACAACTGCATCAGGAATTCATTGAAATACTAAATGTGACTAAAACAACTTACTTTGTTTTAAAACAACCTTGATTAATAGTAAAATGTAATTTTTGTATTACTAAGGTGATAATAGAAACATAGAGATTTTTTTAAGTCTTAAATTTGTCTTAGGGCTTTTTATTTTATATCCCAAGGTTTTAGCTTTTCTTAAAAAGAAAATTATACTGGGTGACATATTTTTTAATTCCTTTAAGTAGTCCTGGATCACATAATATTAAATTAAAAAATAATTTTGAAATCTATAAAATATATCCACATTTTATGTCAAAGTGAAAAGATTACTTAACTTTGAACTCTTTTCCTATAACCTATTAAAGCTATCTTAGCATCCTAAGAACAAATGCATTCAATTTTTGTCTTTTTAAAAGTTTCAACAGGGGTGCCTGTGTGACTCAGTCAAACTTCCTACTTTAGCTCAGGTCATGATCTCACTGTCCGTGAGTTTGAGTCCCACATCAGGCTCTGTGCTTACAGATTAGAGCCTGGAGTCTGCTTCAGATTTTGTGTCTCCCTCTCTCTCTGTCCCTCCCCCACTTGAGATCTGTCTGTCTCAAAAATAAATAAAACATTAAAAAAAATTTCACCATAGCCACTCTCTACATTTTATCCATTTTCACTGTGTCTAATATAAATTGATTCTTGCTGGTGAAAAAAAATGTGAAATTAATATGATATTATTTGTGGTAGGAAACAAAAATATTTCCTACCATATACCATTGTAATTTTATGTAAATTTGTTATAAAATTTAAGTTTTTTTAATGAGTAACAAGTTCTAATGTATTATAAAGATGTAACCTCTCCGGGAAAAAATTCAGATATATTTTATCTTTCCTATTTCAATTAAAGTGTGTGTTCATATTAGAAAAATGTATTGAGCAATGTATAAATGAATAAACAGAAAAGTAAAAAAAATAAGGTATGTAAACACAAGTGGTACCAGTATTACTCGAACAGTGCGATAAAAATTTAATATGCAGTTGTCCTTCATGTACTTTTAAAACCTTGCAAAAGTAAAATCATACGAAAGCTTAAACAAGATTTAAAAAAAAAACAAAACCCAAAGTAATCTAAGGAAATATGTGATATTATTGGAAGAGAAGATAAGTGCCTGAGAGTTCAGGAGAGAAGAAGCAATTCATCCAGCTTAACACTTCTATTGTATAACAGAAAAAAAATAGACGGAGAGGTTAGGTGAAGCAGCCAAGTTCACACTGCTGGTTAATGGCCCAAATATTTCTAGGTGATAAGGAGATCCTTATGATTCCAGGCATCATAAAAATTTCCAGTAATTCTTTGAAAATGTAGGGTTTCTTTTATGTGAACCTGAAATAGAACTGCACTAGGAGTGACTTTATTTCTACCATATGTTAAAATAACTATATTATCCTCAAAATGAATTTAATCAGAACTGTGAGAATTGGGTTATTCCTAAACAGCAGCCAAGGAAATTGATTTTTATATTTTTCAAGATTAAGAAGAGCTGGTAAATATTACTAAGCAGAAAAACTAAAACACTAATTCTCAAATATGTCTTACGTATTTCTTTCAAAAAGAAATACCAGTCTAAGAGTGAATATTGTCATCTGTTTTCACAAAGTGTACTTGAAGGTAAACACAAAATTCTAAATGGTTTAAGAATGACTACTTGTAATATATGCAAATATATGAAAATATTTTATATATTTGCATTCAAATATATTATATTAGTTGTATAATATATGCAATATATGTACCTATACATATGTATATGCATGCATGCATATATTTACATATATATATATATATACACACACACAAATATTTTGGAAACTTTGGAAAAAAATTGTGTATTCACTTTTACAGCTGCCACAACGAAATACTACAAATTGGGAGCTTTAATCAATGGAAATTTATTGTCACACATTTCTGGAGGCTAGAAATCTGAAATCAAAGTGTCCACAGTGTTGGTTCCTTCTAAGGACTGTATCTGTCCCGTTAGTTTGCATATAATTACTTTCTCCCTATATCTTCACATAGTCTTTCTTCTGTGTGTGTCTGTCTCTGTATCCGAATTTTCTTTTCTAAAATATCAACGTTATATTGAATTAGAGCCTGCATTGACTGCATTTTAATTTAATAACTTCTGTAAAGACTCTGTCTCAACTAAGGTCACAACTGGAAGCGATGCAGCTTATGACTAAAACGTATCTTTTTTTTTGCAGGGGGGAGAATATAATTTAATCTATAAAATCAGGTTATATTTATGTAAAGTTAGAGTGTAATATAATATGAATATTTTTATGTACACTACAGAAACAACAAGTCAATTTATATTTATGTGTACAAACCTCTTGAAGTGGAGGTTTCGTATAAACTTAATATTTTCAAAGTTCAGTTTATCTACTACACATTTTAATCATTTGATTCAGATGTTCAAAGATCAAATTCCATTTGTCTATTTGAGTTTGCAACATCCAAAATTTAATCCTTTCTATTTCAGAATTTGTGACACTTGAGGAAATCTCTGTGTTAAAATTGATTGATTTGGAAGAGAAAAGTCTATCATAATTTGCTCATCTTGCTGTATCCAGTGAAAATTAGAAATGTGGAAATAACCCAAAAGTTGTCATTGGCTTTTCTGTGGACTTCAGAGCATTCCAATTAGTATCAAAATAACCCAACAATGATAAGACAGGTTGGGAGATCATGTGCACATTGTAATTTTTTTTTAAGTTTATTTATTTTTGAGAGAGAGAGAGAAAGAGCACATGCACACACACAAGTGGGGGAGGAACAGATACAGAGGGAAGATAGAATCTCTACACTGTCAGTATGGAGCTACCACCATGGGGCTCAATCCTATGAATCATGAGATCATGGCCTGAGTCAAACCAAGAGTGGGATACTTAAGCAACTGAGCCACCCAGGAACTCCCAAATTTTAATTTTAATTCCACCTTATACAAGTAAAGATGTACTTATTTACATTAAGTGATGGTGAACTTTTTTTCCTAATCCATATCCTGTAAATGTACAATATGTATATAATATTATAAATGAGAGATAAAGTATATATGATATATATATACATATATGATACTTATACACGCATATATCACAAAGACCTTTTAATTGTTTGAAAGTCATTAGGGTTTTTACGTGGTTGGTTTGTTTTGTTCTGTTTTGTTTGCACTTTTAAGCTGTAAGATATACAGAGCCTTTTAGATATGTGTTCATGAAAAGTGCTAAGGATTTCAGAGACATAACAGGTTATAAGCAACCAGTTAACTTATTACCAGACAACCACAGAAGGACACTAAGTGACTTGTAATAATTGGCTAAAATGACAACTAGAAGGAAAATTTCTCTCTTCAATGATGTTGAAAAAAGTCTTCTGACTAAAAATAAATAAATAATAATCACAGAGATTCATCTATTAGGGTTAAAAATATTTCTATGTAACTTAATATTATGTCTAAAGCTTAGCTGCTAAGTCACTTGACAATATGAGGAGGCAGGGGGTCTATGAGAATCACCAAATTAGCTAAGAGGTCATTTTCAAATGGTTGCTCGTGGAATGTTTTTACCTACTTCAGAATAGGATTTTATTATAGTAAACACATTGTATAAAAATTACAGAAGTTGAGAAAATCCATAAATAAAATTAGAATTTGCAATTTACCATCAATAGAAAAGTTATAATAAGGAAAAAAATACCTATTTTCATAGGTTTTAAATTATACTACTGGATGACTTTTTGGAATATATATATACACTATATATGTGTACATATACATATAAACAAACACACATATATACACACACAGATGATTCCTTCTTTATTTAAGTTATACATTTTAAAAGCATCCGATTTTAGATTAGTTATAAGTATAGAATTCTAAGCCATGAATAAGCAATTCTTCTTATCCATAGCAACTTGTCTAACTTTAGGTGAAAACACAAAAAGGAACATTAGGTTTCTGTGGCCTGAAATTACAAGTAGATTTATAAAATAACAGACATTTAGATGTCAACCCTTATATCCTGTTGAAATTATAAATCAATCTAGTATTTTTCTGAAACTTTCTAATTACCCATTATTCCTTGTATCTCCTCACTTTTTGTGGTAATTGTATTTACACTACCAAACGGTATAAAATAACTTTAATTACTAACCCACTAGATATTTGTATTCCAATCTTGGTTAAATCACACTTTCAATATTTAGATCTCCTAGGAACATAGCCTGTAGATATGTTACCTATAGGCATCATTTTTTGGGTGGTGGTGGGCAAGGAAGCAGTGGGCACTTATCTGTTTCATTAAGCATTTGCAACTGAAAAAAAAAAAACAAAAAAAAAAAAACTAATCCTTTGATGAATTTGTCAAATTAACCAAACTTAAATTACTTGTGAAGAATCACTCAAAAATTGATTTCAATTATATTGATTATTGATATTATGGTGTTCTAAACATTGAAAACATATTCATATTTTCGGACTTAACTTTCCAAATAGGTTTATTTTCTCATTGGCTTAATGGACATAAACTCAGGATATTTAAAAAGATATTTTGTCATATTTCCCAAAAGAAATATTTATATGCTAAGTCTACATTTTCTATGACAGACTATTTAAGTTGGCCAGTCAGCATTTTGTTGGATACCTGCTGTGTTCTGACCAATATAACCATTCTTAATACACGAATAGAATTTCCATTTTCTTGTCTTTAAATTTCTTTTCAATTTCCCAGATAATTACACTTCACTAGATAAACAATAGAGGCTTTAGAATCACTTAGATCTACACAAAACACTTGAGATTAAGGTTGCTTACTCAGATAATGAAAAGATCTCAGTCTTTGAGAACTATTTGTCATGTTCTTTTAGCCTTGAAACAGGTTATTTGAGGGGGAAGAGAGACTGGAGGGAGTCAGAAAAGTTAAGAGAGGGTATATTGTGTTATTCATAACTAAACTTTAGTTAACTCAATAGTAAGTATTATCTTTCAAATATGAAGTCTACGTTTTCATAAATCAATTTCTCACATTTTAACTCTAGATGCAAACAATAATTCATCTGTTTGCTTCTGAGAGTAAGATGAAAGCCTTGTGTGTCTTCTCTGAATCTCAATTCCTGGCACCATCACTGGAACACAGTAGCTAGCGCTCAATAAATGCATGTTAAATGGAGAAGTTTTAAAGGAATGACAGAAATTGATTTTGAAAGTCAGGCATCTAATAGAAAATTAAGTGATAACCTATTGAAGGTAGACATTCACTGTTAACTTCTTCAGTTTGGAAAAAATAATCCATCATTATTTAAAAACCACAAAAGGGAGGGTAGAAATAACAGAAAAGTTTAGTCAAGAGGTCACAAGGGAAAAGGAGAAGAGGTGGGGAAGGAAGGGAAGAAAGGAGGAGAGAAAGGAGAAGAAGAGAAGAGAAGAGAAGAGAAGAGAAGAGAAGAGAAGAGAAGAGAAGAGAAGAGAAGAGATGAGATGGAGGGAAGGAAGGAAGGAAGGAAGGAAGGAAGGAAGGAAGGAAGGAAGGAAGGAAGGAAGGAAAGAGGGAAGGAAGGAGGGAAGGAAGGAGGGAAGGAAGAGAGGAAGGGAGGGAAGGGTGGAAGGGAGGAAAATCTTTCTGTAATGGGATATATACTATTGTATATGTACCACTTGCTCAGAGCTATGTTTAACACTCTCAAGCTTACCAACTCAGTTATTCTGAAAACCGAAGACAATTCTATGGAAGGGGCATTATTCCTTTCAACAGAAGATCCTGAAGATCTGAAGTTACAAGACTTCCCTCACATGAGAGCTAGTAACTCATCTCTCTGCTTTACAGCTCGCACTATTGCCTCTATTCCATATTCCTATGTTGTCAGGCTCTTTCCCAGGTAAGAAAAACCAATCAAGTTAAAACCTTGCTTTGATTTTTAATTTTCCATAAACTCTGGCTCTGTGCAGAACCAGTGACAGAGGGCAAGGTCTTGCAGAGCTGGCAGGAAAGAGCATGTTGAGATAAACTGAGCACACAATTAATTAATGGGAAATAAGATTATGACACTGTTGCTGACTTCAAAGGCTAGATTTGATGCTCCAATTTCTGTGGAAGCCGGAACAGTGAAAATAGGGAAAAGATTCTCACAAAATGTCTTTAACTACAGAGATCTACAAGTGTACATTGGAATAGGGCAAGAGGAATATAAAATAATTTATTAAGAGAGTACAAAGATCTTATTTCTCTTTCAGAATAGAATCATGCTCATTTAATATATTATGCCTTGGTGATATATGTGGGGGATTATAGTTAATATGATCTAGGCACAAGTTTTGTAAACAACAACCTGTCATATTTATAGAATATACACCTCTTTGAGAAAATGCAGTTTCGTTATCTGTAATTCACTAATATGTCTGGAGAAGTATGGATCAAAAGGTTATGATTTATTTCAGGTGCCTTCCTCAAACCACAAGAAAGTCCTGGTTAAAATTCAGTATGGCTGTATTTAATTGATACGGCCATTCAGAAATGGGAAAGCATGTTAGAGCTTTGGGCTTAGAATCTAACAAACTTGCTTTTGACACTCAGTTCTGTTATGTAAGAGTTCTGTGACTTTGCATAAATGATTTCAATATTTTGCATCTCAATCTCAACATCAATAAGGAACATCAATAAGCATATCTTTCTCATTAAGAGAGAAAGAATGCTAAAACACTTTCAAACTAGTAAGGTCTTATACAAGTTTCTATTGTTTTTGTCATCCATTTATTGAACAAATACTTCTTGAGTATTAAGTTTTGTGCAGCTCTGTGATAGGCACAGCAGGTGTACAGTAGACTGAAGTCTCTGCCCTCCTGGTACTGAAGGCTAATGAAAGATATATTATCTTTATTAGCAGCAACACGGCCAGTATTATTGATAATATTCTGCATGCCCAGTACTGTGTTAGGGTTTCACGTACATTAATTCATATCATGCTCTCAACAATCTTATTCTCTCAATGATCACACCCTCATATTGTCATATACAGGCTATTATGGAAAATATTGAAGTCTGGCTTACATAAGCATGTACTTCAGAAAGACCACAGCAACTTTTCTAGAGGTACCAAAAGAGTAGGGCGGAAATACTGGAGCAAGGAAAATAAGTTATGATGCTGTTGTTTTAGCATGATTATTATGAGAGAGAGAGAGAGAGAGAGAGGCATGTTTTCTAGAAAGACAGAGAAAGAGTGACGCTAGAAGAGGTAGATAGAGTGGATATGATTTTGTAATTGGATAGTCTGGTTGTGAATACAGGATACCAAGAGAGGCTTATATAACAGAGATATGGGAACAAAGTTAGAAGGATCTAGTTTAGTTTTGGATATGTCTTTCAAGTCCCCCATAGTCAGCCAGCAGAATTATCAGCTAGGCTGTATGGTACATGGGTAATGAGTGAGAGCAGAAGAAAGTAGAACCTGCTTACTGAGATCAAAGCTAGTGTTTAGACAAGTAGGAGGATTATTAAGAAAACACCTGGACAAAGAAGTTAAAGGGACAGAGTATTTTAATACAAAATTCATATATATAATCATATGTAGAATGATTATATAAGAGAGATTAATGAATTAATGATAATTAAATGCTGACCAATTAGTTTAAATTAATTCTGACATTTCCTTTGAATTTGGGCAAAAGGATGTTATTGATAACCTTGCTGAGATACTTTCAGAGGAATGGGTTTGGAGATAGTAAAGGGAAAAATCAACTAAAAGGAAAACCATTTTTCTCTACTCTCTACTCATAACAATTTTTTATATCTCTACTCACAACATTTTATATATCAAATTTTTTATATCACAATTCAATTCTGAAACTACCCAGAATTAACACAGACCCCACAAGTTAAAGGTCTAGTTACACAAGACTGCCCCACATTTCAGATGTCAATTAAACGCCTAAGACTCCTGTATTTCTGACTGACCAACTATAAACTGGGGTTTGCCATGGTTCCCTCCTCAGTGCTGGGTAATTGGGTAAAAGGGCTCACAGAACTCATATAAATGCTTTATTTATGATTACCAATTTATTATAAAAGATATAACTCAATAAAAGCCAAATGGAAAAACACACATGTGGCGAGTATGTTGGTAAGACTATGGAGTTTCTATTCCCTCTCCAGAGGCAGCACCCTTACAGCATCTTAATGTGTTCAGCAATCTGGAAGGTCTCCAAATCTCTTTATCTAGTTTTTTTATGGAGCTCCCGTTATGGAGGCTATGATTGATTAAATCATTAGCCATTGATGATTAACACAATGCACAGTCCAGCTTACGTCCCTGGAGGTAGATGTGGGGCTAAATGTGCCAACCTTCTAAATACATGGTTGATTCTTCTGGCAATCGTTCCCAGTCCTTCAAGGATCATCTCATAAATTCAAGTACCATGGAAAGGGACTAATAATGAATAACAAAAGATGTTCCTTTTGCCCCACCACTCAGGATATTCCGAGGGTTTTGGAGGCTCTGTGCCAGGGAATGAAGACTAAATTTGTATTTCTTTTTAGATCAGAGGTAGAAATTGAATCAGGTTTCAGAGTGAGTTTTAAGTGAGGAAATGCAGGCAAGTATAATCTTTTCAAGAATATGGGTGCTAAAAGGAATCAGGATTAGAAGGGCTTAAAAGGCTGAAAGAAAGAGGAAGAATGGTTTTGTCCAAATTGTCTGAAGTATAGAGTGAGCAGGATGAATCCACAGACTTCGAGAAGCTCTGGCAGAGGTAAAATATCACAACGAGAGAATAATGACAATAGTTATCCTTGGAGTCGGTTTTGACTTGTCGGGCTTCCCAAAGTGTCTGCATATGCAAGTGAATCATGTCTTATTTTTAAGGATTAGTCTTAACTGAGTAACTATGACATTCTAATTCCATCTAAGAACTTCTCATCTCTGTATCTTTTGGAAAGCAATAACCCCTGCCCTGGATCTGGGCTCCATCTGGATGATCACATCATCAAAAAGGGTCTTAGTGATTAGTCTTGAAGGCCCTTTTCAAGAACTCTGTCTGAAGACAGAGATTTATTTAAAAAGGAAAGGAATAAAGAAAATACTTTTTTTTTAATCTGAGGATGTCATATACAGAACAGAAACCGATACACTTTTTTTTTTCTCCATTAGTTTTACATACGTATCTACTTATGCTTTCAGAATGGACATTTCTACTAACAATTTCCTAAGCCTGGTGACAACTCATACGCAAGGGATCACAGGATTATGAGCTAATACTTTGTGTCATCAGGCTGCCAACAGGTAAAAATGAAACACTTTTCACCAAAGGTGTAGACTCCTTGTGAAAAGCGTTACAGCCCGTGAATTAGAGAACATTCCTCTGCATGAGACATGTGTTCAAATGGAGAGCTTGAAATCCTTTGGTTTTGCATGGAAAGATGAAGACATGACTAAAAGATGATGACAACTGATATGACATCTTGAGGAAAAAATAACAGGACACACTATCTAAATCAGAAGAGGCAGACAAAGTGGGATATTTTAGAGAGCAATAATTTTTTACATAACATTGAAAATATTCTTGTACCATTATCAAGATTATAGAAACTGGATAGAAGACATTTATATTATATTAACTATTAGGTATTTTGAAATGTACTTTGACCCTTCGGTAAGTAAGGAGCTTCCATTATAGCATTGCATAACGTTTCATTTAGTACCCTAGAGATAATCTATAAAATTCTGATATTTTTGTTCACTGTACATATATGTAAAGAGAATTTTTATGCATAGGCCAAACTTAACTTATTTACTCTAGGTTATCAAATAATACATATGGGTGAGGACAAATGCACTATACAAAATGCTACTCTATGCTATAAGTGTGAAAAATGTAACGGGAATACCAATGATTTGGTCTAAATATATATAGTATTTATATAATGAGATCTAAAATTTAAGACTTTTATATTTTATTTAGTACTTATTATTCTGTAATATATCTCCTTAGGCTTCATTTCCTCTTAATTCTGAAAAACAGCATTCCTTATTCATGTACTGACTGATCAAAGACTCATATGTAGCACAGTTCAGATTAGAAAAACAGATCTTGAAATTCATAAGCCCAATTCATGAAAAATTAATAGGGTCAAATCATATTGTTTTCAATATTTTCTTGGGGAAAACATGCAAAATGAAATTGAGGATAACATAGTACCTCATATGACTTTTAAAGAGAAAGTATTATTTTTAACCAATAGATAACTACTCTATAATAATGGTGAAAATAAATCATGAATGCATTTTAAACAATACAGTTTTTGTATGTGTGATTTAATTAACATTCTTTCACTTAAGCAAGTTTTATCATCTAAAAACATACATGAGGAATTCCTGGACTGGAATGGCATTATAACAGATACTGGTAGAATTTAAAAGTAATCAAACTGGAAAAAATCACCACTGTGGGAAATTTCATTTTTATTTTCAATATACTTCCTTTTAGAGATATAGACCATGATAACTGGTATCTGAAATACAGTAATCGATGTGATAAAATCCTGGAAAGTATTATGAATTAAAAATAAATGAGCTAGACCCCAAAAGGAAGTTACAGAAAACAAAATAACTGCTTTATCAGCACTAGAGCAAGCTACATTACTGAGCGGTTGCTGACATTGGAGAAGATAAGGCATTAATACTTAAAGGGAAGTGTGTCAATATATTTTATTACTTTGGTCTCAATAGAATGCATGTGGAATTCTGAAACTAGAGTGGGCCAAGTGGAAGTCTGTTGGCCTGTTGTGTATCTGCTACATTGTCAAGACTGTCTCCTTGAACCAAACTGATGTCTGGGGACAACTTCTGACTTCTACAGCAGTCATACTATGGAGACTGCCTGCTGAGAGAAAATTTTCACACTGTAGCTCATGTTATGTGAAAACTACCAAGTATCTAAGAGATGCCAATCAGTTTCCGGCCAGAGAGAATACTGTGGAAAAAAGGAAGTTCCTATATTTGCGCTGGTTTTATATTAAACAGAGCATATTTTTTTTTACTATTCAATTTCATCAACATTTGATGTACATATTCTAGAACAGGGCTTCTTGGCCATGACACTCTTGACATTACAGACCAGATAATTATCTATTGTGGGGAGTCTTGCAGTTCATTGCAGGATAGTTAGCAGCATTCCTGATCTCGATATATTAGATTAAATGGTATCCCTTCTTCAGAGTTATGAACATCAAAAATGTCTCCAGATGTTACCACATGTACCCTCTGGGACAAAACTGCCCCCATTGAAAACCACTAATCTAGAGTATTTATTTTAGTTATATAAATGTAATAGAATTTTATATTGAATAATTTTGACCTCTTGCTTAATCTATCAGAAGACTTTAATAATACCTATTTTAGGGGACTGATGAGGCATAACCGACAAAATGAATGAAAGAATATGACATTTCATATACTATAATAGCTATGATTTTTGATTCATTCTCAGAACTTCTAATACAACATCTGTCTTCATACCATATTCTTAGCCTATTTTTTTTAATTTTTTATTTGCCTTTAACTTTAAAACTGATTTTTAAAAAAGAACATCTGAGTTACTCCTTTAAATTTTATTGTCTCATAAAACACATTATTCAAAAGAAGTCACAGTTTAACCATGCTAACCACACAATCTAGTTAAGAGCCCTGAAGTTCTGCTTTAATAAGTGAATTCTATTATTCATTTGGTTGAATGAAATATAATATTAAATTATTTCACATTATTAGAAAGGGAATCTAATGATGGACATTTTAATAAAAACTTACAGATGATGCCCTTACTTGCTAAAACAGAACCCTGAAACATGGTCTGCCTAACTCAATATCGTTTCATTATTCATAGCGTTTTCTAAATGTTTTAAGTCACAGTTTTAAAATTTAAATAAAATAAGGGTGTTCTTTTTAGTTCAATTTTAACTTTAAAAAATATTCACATATAAAGTGAATCCTTGGAGATTCTGAAAATATATTTGGCCTTTTTTTTCAGATAAGAAATCTACAGTTAGTTTATATCTTGTTTCTTTTTATGTAATTTACTTTTACTCTCCGGTTACTTTTAATATTTTTTTCTGCATTTTACTACATTGGGTTTTAAATCCTAAAATATTATCTTAAATCTTAAAATATTATCTCTCCCTCATTTTCTTTCTTCTCTTTGCACTGCTTCATTTTATCATTCATATGCCTTTATTATATTTACCCCTTTTTACTCTTCAGGACTGCACCTTTGTGATTTCTACTATCATCAGATTTACTATTCTACTCTTATTCAGCAAGCTATTGTTTAACCCGTAGTTTAAATTTAGCAATAAATGTCTACATCTTAAAGTTTTAAAGCCAAATATATTTCAAATTTGGCTTTTTAAACTATCTGTCAATACTCTTTGTAATTTTCTTTTATTGTTTGATGTTAAACATTCTTATTCTATAGCCTCACATTTTTCTGTTAACAAATGTCTATGCTGTGTTGACTATTCTTTATGTCTTATTGGACATTTTCCTTCGTGTAGTTTATATACTGTTATAATTAATTTATGTTTATTTTTTTGATATAGGAGTTTCATTCAAACAAGGAGGGTCATAGCACTTCCTTACACACACACACACACACACACACACACACACACACACATATCATATACAGTAAAACCTTACATTGTGAGTATCTTGTTCTGCGAGTATTCTGCAAGAGGAGCAAACATTTCTAATAAATTTGAACCGATAAACAGGTGATGCCTTGCAATAGGTGTAGTACGTAATGCCGAACATCACATGATCATAACTGAGACAAACACATTCTTTCTCTCTCTCTCTGTCTTGCTTGCTGTGGGATTGCGGGTTATCGTCTCGCATGTTCTATGTTGCATCTGAGGCTGAGGTGTTTGGTAGAAATAAGTGATTTTTTGACATGTTGGAAGGTGTCCACAACTGGCACTAGTGTATTCTTTGTCACTTCAAAGCACTATGGACAGTCCTTTGCTTTTCCATAGAAGGGTAAGCTTATGAACGCTTTGCTTCATTCTAGGCCAGGCTGCCTACAAATATAGACCCTTTCCTCTGCTGCCTTATTGCCAGTCACATTAAATACAGTATATGACATTAATGTAGTCAACATCCATGTGAGGATATACAATGGTCCCCCTGCAGAAAAAGATTTCATTGAGCCAATAGACAGCAGTGATTCTGTTAGTGATAGTGAAAGTCATCCTATACAAAAACCCTCCTCTCTCTTTTCTCTCACCTCAGCCACGAAGGTTTCCAAAGGTAATTGCAGGTTAATTTGCTTATTGTTCCTTATGTTTAGTATTTTCTTCTTTTTTTTGTATTATTACAGTATTGTAATCATTTTTATGTGAATTTTTTGAGTTGTAGGATGAATCATATGAGTTTCCATTATTTCTTTATAGGGATATTTGCTTTGATATACAAGTGCTTTGGATTACAAGCATGTCTCTGGAATGAGTTATGTTAGCAAGACAAGGTTTTACTATATATATATATACTATATATATATAGTATATATGTACATACACACTATGTACATACACACATAAACACACATACACACACACACACACCAGGTCCCTAGGTAGTTCACCAGTTCCAGGCAAGGTGTTATGTTGGTATCTTAGTTGGTGTTTCTGGTACCTAGCAGATTATAAAAGTCCAGAAAACCACACCTCTGCTTACTATATTTTTATTGTCACTAATCAAAAAGAATATTTTTAACACCCAGAAATCCAGTAAAGCAGATAAGCTTCTTCATGACAACACTATTTTTCTTATCATATCTTTATGGACGTGGAGGTTCTCACAGGGTCCCAGATTTACTCAGAAATGTTTCATCTAACCATTTCACACTGGCTCAAAGCCCTGTCACCTGTATGTGTCTTAGCATCTCCAACTCATAATCTGTAGCCACTATAAATTAGTGGAATATACATTTAGACTTTTGGAGATTAGATTGTACCCTTAACACTCCAGCTTTGATTTCTTGCTCTGTTTTGCCATCTGGAGATTTCTCTTACTTTCTTTTGAGATTTGTTGTATTAACTTTTGTTATGGTTGCTATATTTTCTTTAGTATTTCTCTATAAGCAAAATGGAACTAGTTTATGCCAACTCAGTTCACTACATTACCTGAAATATCCCTACTTTTTTAATTAAGCACATAGATCTAAAACTTTACTTTTTTGGGCACATAAGTTTAAAACTAAATGAATTAAATAACAAGGGAATATATTTTATTATAAAAAAGGACAGGAGGCATTATAGACCATCATTATAATATATTACGTGAATCTGACAACAGAAGGGAAAAACAGTGTTTCACAAAAGCACTCAAAATGTAGACTCTGATGTGCTTACTAAAGCAGAGGAAGCCACAGTGGAAATAAAACAATGAAATCCTTGTAACTGACATGGCTCAGCCAGTCCCTCATTTCAGCTGCATGTTAAACAGAGGATTAGAATATCTCTGTAGCTAACCTGTGATTATGCTTTACAATTTAATCACAACTCAACATATATATTCCAAAAATGACAAATTTTGATGAAATTTGTTTAAAGGAAATCCATTTTAAAAAATATGATATACTCCTAGAGGAGTAAAGGGATTTTAGTTGTATATTTTTCAAAGCATTGACATGGAATATTTGAGGGCAACTTTCAGATGAGGAAACTGATGTCCAGAGAGATTAGTAGTCACAATAAAGACACATAAGGGCTTGTATTATTTACCTCTTCACTTTGTCTGGAGTTAACTCATTCAATCTGCAGTTCTATAAAAACTGAGATAGATTACCATCAGCATATTCTTTTTGTAATATCACTTGTTATTTATTTCTGAATACAGTTAAAAGACAACTTGTGAGTTTCTCTTTTCAGTATCTTCCTTTCTGATATGTCCTTAATATGTGCACATATAATTACCTTTACTAAATGATAAATTGCATAGTATGTCACAATTTATTTATCTAAGGGGAAAATTTTTTATGTTGCTAATATATTTTCAAAATTCCAAAACCCATCACCTTCCTAAAGAAATAAATTCTAAACTTAACTAAAATTGATGAATTGAATGCTGTGTCATCGTTATTAAGTATAGGCACAGAACTCACAATGTTTCCTCACTTAGTATTACAGAAATGAATTTGTTGCTAATATTTGGAAATTAAGATATTTAATATTAGATTTTTATTCCACCATGGTAAAAATTATTTATACCTGAGTAGCAGCTATTTTTACAGTGAGCCATAAAAGCCACATGTGGCATCAACAATTACACACCCTCGCCTTTCCTTATTTTTTACACTTCAGTCACAATCTTTGCTATTTATTTTTGCTTTTACAAATTTTTTCAAATTTTGCTTTCTTTATAGTTTTTCTTTATGAATTAAATTGTGTTCTACAAAAAGATATGTTGAAATCTTAAGCGCCACTACTTGCGGAATCCAGTTTTATTCATAAATAGGGTTTTGGTTGATGTAACTGGTTAAGATAAAGCCAGACTAGAGTAAGGCAGACCTTTAATCTATTACAACTGGTGTCCATATAAGAGAAAAGAGTGCCAAGTGCAAACAGCCATAAAAGCCATACAAGAACACAGCCATTTAATAAATAAGGAAGAACAGAATGGAATGATGCATCTACATGTTAAGCAACACCCAGGGCTCCCGGAAGCTGGAAGAGGCAGGAAGGAGGTTCCTTCAGTAGCTTTGGAGGGAGCTTGGTCCTGCCAACACCTTAATATCAGAGTTTATCACCCAGAACTCTGATAGAATAAATTTCTGGTGTTTTAAACAATCCAGGTTAAGAGAAAAGTTAAAATTGTCCTATAAGCCTATCTGTATCTGGAGAAATACACACACCTTTTATTTACCTTGTTTCTGTGTTTTTTGGGTTGGCTCTCATGGACATTTGCCTTTATGAGTCCCTTTCTTAAACCTAATGGGCTTCACCTCAGAGTTCAAATTTAGACATTTCTATTTGAGCCATTGTTTTCACTAGTAAGAAATAATAAAGACAAAAATGTTTACCAAAAGATAATAGTACATTTATTCATTGAGAGGCATTGTTATAGGAAAGGAATTGCTAAATAATACTAAAAAGGAATGGGAATGCTAAGATAATTATAAATATACCTTATATCTGAAAAGAAATTAAGCATTCATCGGGGGATTAAATATATTACTATATTTGACCTTTTTGACAACTATAGATATGAAGTGGGCCAGGTGCTACTTTTCTTGTGTTATAGATGAGAATGCTAAGTTTTTGTTAATGTAGATAATAAATGGCACAGTTTAGAAAATCAGTTCTTAATATCCAAGGTGTGATTTTTAATAGGGAAAACTATTCTATCCAGTTTTGTTAAAAAGAAAAAGAAAACTGAAACATTGCAGTGCTTCTGTAAGAAAATAAAACTTGCATAAAGCAACATAGGCCACGATATATACAATGTTCAAAGTAATTATAAACAATCAACAATGATTCAGCTACCATTTTTGTTGTATTTGAGTAACATGGCAGTGAAAGAGGAAGAAAATAGTGAAAAGCAAGGTAACTGGTGAATTAAGGAGAGACACACAAAGTTAAATTTAAATTATAGCTATTTGATCTATACATACTGTATTTTGTAAGCAATTATCTTAAGAAAGTAATATAACCAAAAGAGAACACCAAAGCAATCTATCACCCTGTGATTTATAAAGAATTGCTTCCAACAAATTTTGACATTTTCTTGTGTGTGTGCATACAAAATGTGAGGACCTCATATGCAAAAGAACATAAAAGCATGATTTGATTCAACCAGCGACTGTAGTTGTATAATAATCTGTCAGTTTGGTTACTGGCTGCCACCGCATGCCTTGACCTTAGCATTTCCTTTGCTCAAGATTGCAGGATACTATTGTTTGCTCTCAATAAAAAGGAGTAGTTGGCCAAAAGAAGTGAACTCAAGATTTGGTATCCAGAGAATGTTTTACTTTCCTCCTTTAAGGGGAGAAAAAAACAAAAACAAAAGCAATAACTCTGGAAATATTCATTAAGAGTAGAAGCATTTTAATGTTTTTAGTATTTTTAACTTTCCTTTCCAATGTCTGAATAAAGTGGCTTAGAGGTAAAGTAGTTTAAAAATAAAAAAAAACTCAACTCTTAACCCAACCAATTAGGTTTCCTATGGGATACAGGTATATTGGTTTGTAGGAGCAGAGAGTAACCATTGTATTCTCTCTCTGAATATCCATTAGGTTTTAGAAGTATTAGAAGCTTTATGGAGAGCTGTTTGCCTGGAGAGAAAGCAAGGCTCCCCTCATTAGCACACAGTAGTGATCCACAGGGCAGCCAGTATTTGGTTATTAATATGAACTGTTTGGGCCATTAGCTGTCACCTGTTTCAAAAATTTGTGTGATGATGTTTAGCTTTGGACTTTCTTTCCTGCTGTCAAATTTAGTTAAAGCGTGCCTTTGGGATCAAATGTTGTAAGGGAAAATGCACAGTGGAGCCATCTCATAAGTCTTCTTCCTGTATGAATCCTGGTTGAAAACTAAATTAATATTTAATACATAACATTTTATACTAGCCTCATAGCTCCCTAAACCTTAAGATAGAGACAATATTTATTAATAATGTCCTGAGGTTTTGAGTCAGTATGTACTCTTATAATTCATTTTATCTCTTTTGAAATAGCAGTTGCTGTAAATTGATTAATTCTCCATTAATGTTTGAAGTTGCTGTCAGAGAACTGTATTTTATTTTAATTTCATTTTATTTTATTTATAATTACATTAATTCAAGCTTTCTGTTAGATTTTTGTGGTAAGTGTTAATAAACTGGAAAACATAATGTATCTTTTGTGACTAATGTTCACCTAATAATCAACACGAGCATTCCAAATAGAGAATCATACCTTTAGAAACATATTCCTATGGGTAATTCATGGTGCATGAGGCAAATTATACCTCATCATATTACCACATACCCATTTTGCAGAAAGAAAGAATGAAAGATCTGGAATTGGAAAGATTACATTTTCTCAATGCCCAGCGTATTTGTATTTATGCCTTTCACAGTTCATATCATGTATTTAAACACTGTCAAACTATCTCTGCCACATGGAACAACAAATGATTATTTGTTTAAATTTTAACGTCAAAAATGACATTCTATTTAATTAATTTTAAATTACTCTATGCATCTTTTAAAACTATCATCATAATTTAGTCATAAGTCATTGATATTTAGGAAAGAAATAAGGTCCTTTTTGTGAAGTACTTCAATAAGCTATTGGCATTTAACCAATAAACAAATGATTCAAAAACACAAGATTGAATTGTCAATTTTATAAGCTGAAGGTCAGGCAGAATGTTCTAACAAACACAAGAATGAGTAAAAGCTTACAAGAGTGGGTGAATAAAAGGAGAGATCTCTAGAATAAGAATTTACACGCTAACATAGAATTCTCTGTGTCTTGTGTCTTCTATTGAATAAAATATCTTGATGCCCGCTCTGATGGGGTATAAACTCTGGCCTAAACAGCTGAACCACAACTACATAGTCATGTGTGTGAAACTTTTATTGCTTTATGAATCCACAACTATTCCCTGATGGAGTTTGTTGTGATTTCAGATCTGTGAAAAACATTTAGGTCTAAATGGCTTTGAGATTTTGCCTGAAAAAAAAGAAATCCATAGGGTATTATCTTCCATTTTGTTTTGTTGGGGGATTTGTGATGACTCAAAAGGCAAAAAGGTTTTGTTTTAGGAGGTAGACGGCTAAATCTCTTTATAAGTCCCAATTTTGAGAAAAATTAATTTAAAGTCAATGTACCCAAAGGAAACTATTCCCATTTTTAAGCAACTAGGGTTAAAAGCAAAATAGCATGCTTAAAATCTAACTAACATTTTAAAGATTAACAAATGACTAAGCCTGTTGGGAGCTGTAAGGGCTAATTGGGACTGACTCCATTTTGTTTAAGGGCAAACTGAGACTGACTCCATTTTGAGTCCCCAGTGCCTGTGCAGAAGCTTAAAACCTGCAACTTTCCAGTTCCAAAAGAACCACGCCCAGTGACCTATGTAACAGGACTCTGACCCTTCCTCAGCCAATCAGCTAGGATCACGACCATCACCCCTCCCACTACCCTAGACCCCTTTAAAACTCTTGGGCTTTTGGAACATGCTCTCTCTCTCGACCCACCACTGTGTTGGTACAGGTATGAGACTGAGCTCGAGCTAGCTCGAATAAAGGCTCTTTGTTCTTGCATCGGGCTTGGCTCCCTGGTGGTTCTTGGGGTTGCTGAATTCTGGGCATAACAGAGCCATTTTGGGCTCACAGGTTGAGACCCTTCTCTGTGTAGAAAAGTGGTTGAAGCAAAGCTCCCACTAGTCAAAATGGTGGGCTTGGATTTCTTGAGCTACTCTCCTTGGCCCCAAGGAATGTAATGCTTTTGTGTTTTATGGCATTTAGATAAAAGGGAAGGACCTGGAGCACATGCTTTGATGGATTACATCTGAATGAGAGTAGCCTGGCCAGAAGTAACCTTAAAGTTGCATCTTGGGGATGGGTCATACCTCCCCCATTGTAGTTGGAAGCATAGCTCTCGAAACAATGCCCTGATTTCTCCTGTTTACAGATAATTAACATTAAGGCCTTAAGGAACACTGTTCTCCCTCCCCACCCTAAATTTATGTTAATCATCCTGTAACCAACACACAGGATTAAGGAAGTTGCCACCTTGCTGGTAGAAAGCATTATTATTAAAGAGATCAAACTATGGAATGTCACTCATTGATGTAATGTCACTCACTACCTTTTAAATAAAGACACTGAGACCAGTAGGGCAGAGATGCCAGAATTGCCAGGGCTGCCTGCTTGGTCATCAGACTATACCTCTCTCGTGGCTCTCTCATTTCCTTTCTCCTGACTGTCCATCCTTTGGGGACCCCTAGATTCACCGGAACTGGACCCCGACATGAGCCATATTATTAATGGTATTTAATCAAAATATCTATTGGTAAACATAACTTAGTAGATATGTGGAATAGGTAATTCTTGTATATGCCTGTTTATTAGTAACAGTTGGGGGAAGAAAATTCATGGCTAAATGCTACTGACAAAATCATTTTGTTTAGCATGTTCCTATCCGCTGACGGCTCTGGCTGATGCCTAGTAAGTATTTTCCAATCTGTGGAATAATCATTTGCTCTTGTTATTGGCTCCAGAATAGTTTACAGTCACTCACTTTTATCATAGACTCACTACACTCTCTTCATTATGAGAATAATAATTCAAACTCTACCATCCACAACATATATTTTTTATAAACTAATAGTTTACAAACTGGTTCTCTTGGCTCCATTTCCATGGTAAAGAGAACAGGATCTCAGAAAGAAGTAGGGACATTAATACTTCTGAGCCTTCCTCCACACTTTAGGAGGACCATCCTCAGGTCCCACAGTGCCATGAAAGGGAGCAGAAGCAGGCAGTATTATTTAAGAAATAAGTATAAAGGACTTCACAGGTATTGTAAACCTGTTTTTCCATATTCTCTTTAGCTTTTCAAATATTATTTTCTCCAAGTTTTACAAGCTTTTATTTTACTGTTCAAGGGACTCCTTTGCCTATAGTAATGCAGTAGGAACTATCAATGTCAATTCTACCATATATGAAAATGACCTTGATTATATAGACAAATTTAACAGGGAAAGGTCTTGAGAATGACAATAGATACCCAAATGCTTGTATTATAGCTAAGTGTTACACATGCCCTTCACAGTATCTTTTAAAACATCATGCCAGCCAAACAACAAAGGTCTGCCAATTTTGACCTTCCAGTACATGATATGACTTGAAAGAAAACTGTAAAACTCTCTGCCCTCTACAGAGTCTGTGCCCTGAAATTTTATCATTGGCAATCCATCCCTTTTCTTCTCTCAGAGGTAATATTTTCACGTGCAAATATTTCCTACTAGAGTACATTTTAAGTTTGAAACAGGAAAAGGAGAATGAATTTATTGGTTTTCATTCTTTCCTGATGATGGATCATCAGCTACTGCTGGTAACATTTTTTCGAACTGTACTTGTTGAAAAGAATCTTCCATTTATTATTAAATCCCTTTCTTCTTCCCAAAAGGATGAGATGCTTTAAAGCAAAACAACAGATATACTAAAATCATTAAACTTAGCTCTAAGAAGAGTTTATAATAAGAGTCTTTGTCTAAGGGACCTTAAACTCTAAAATGGGGAGTATCTTCAACAGCAGTTTTACAAAAAGAGCAGAGGGATTCTTCATATGGCCATTTCTTGCACAGACCTTTGATAAGAAGCCATGGGCAAGATGCCAAATCATAGTTCTGTGAAGGCATTTCTGAAGGGGGCTAAAGTAATACAGTCCTGGTATGTACCATTCTGATGATCTAACCTGATGCAAGGATAGCCTAGAAAACCTAGAAGATGAATGGTTGACATGTCCAAAGGCTGGCGAATCCTCTAGAATTTCAATTTGGTCAGTTATCAGAAGACTGTAAATTGCGATCTCTACTGGGTATTAACGTGTTTTCTTTTTGTGGTACATTACTAGAAACCCACACAATAATAGCAATGGTAGAACAATAAAAATAATAATAGCTACTATCTAATGAAAGTTTACTATGTTCCAGGTCCTGTGCTAATTAATTTATATGATTTACTTAAGGCTCACAACAGTCTCATGAAGTAGGTACTTTTCAAGTTATGTCCACTGTACAAAAGAATAAATTGCAGCTTATAGAGGGGCTAAGGAATAATTGCACATGCTTACCCAATAGTAAATTCAAAAGTTGGAATTTGAATCCAAAAAACCTTCCTCCAGATCCCAGTGGCACTACTCTACATAAACGGTTATATTTTAGACGGTGAAATTATAGGTTGGAAAGTTGTCCCATTGTTACCAAATAAAATCAGGTAGTTTGTATTCTTGTGTAGCTGAAGATTTATCTCATCTCTTCATAGAAGTAAGCCTCAGAATTGCCTTTGGACACAGTCATGATTTTCAAAATTGAGCTTGGTTCTACCCTAGTTAAAACCTTAGTTTGGCTCTTTGGACCAGTTCATTTTGAGAACTAATCTGAGGTCTATGAGAGAATGGACTTGATCAATATCTGTTGAAGTTTGTCTATACATCTTTGCTAAATTACAAAAATAATTCTTGTCCTACCTTGTGGTTATGAAAATATTCTTGTATTACTGTAGTAAGAAAGAAATCCTCAGAGACTTGCTGGTCTTATTTGATATGGTAAATGGATATGTGTATAAGTAATCTAAGAATTGAATCAAATTACTGAGTAAATACATTGTAAAATATATGCATGTTAGTGAGGCTGGGTAGGACACAGTTGTGTTTTATATTCTGGAAAGCCATTTCCTACCTTTACTAATTCTATAGGTGATATTGTAAGAAGGGCTCTGAGAGATAATTAAAATCTTGCTATCTATATTGATTAATGGCTCTATAGAGTTTAATAACTGAGCAGCAGATCCTATATATCTTCTTGAAAGCATACATTGGGTAGCTAATCTTAATAATAGGATAGATGTACTTTAATAGGACTTCCTGAAGTCCTTCAAAAATTTAAATTGATACATATTGTTTGGTATTTAAATGACGTGAACAGAATTTCAGTGAACTAAAGGGGCAAAAATAAGACTTGTAACTCATGGAAAAACATATATGAAAAAACTTGAATCTGTGAAAAAAATACTTGGAAAGTAATGATATTGTGATAAGATTGCTCAGAGCCTGATTTCCTTTTCAACAAGATGAAACAAGAAATATGAGGCAAATTGCCTGACAAGAGAACTTTCCCCAAATGCTTATGCGATATAAAACAAGTAAACAGACACAAAAACAAAAGTATTGAATCCTGGTTGAATAGAAGTATATTCAAGGTATATGATACTAGGAAATTTATTAATGTTACATATTTGTACAAGGTGGGGTTGGACAAATTACACATCTAAATTGTTGGCAATTATAGGGAGTATTTTTCCTTTTTAATCTGGGAGAGCACTTTTAGAAAGCGAGTGTTCAAGTATTGTTAATATCAGCATTTTAAAAATAATCAAATTTAAATAAATTTGACACTAAAAGAAAATTCTCAATATAATTGATTTTTAAAATAAATAGATCCTTTTAACTAAGTAAACCTAAATAGTATTTTTCTTTGCACATTTTATTTTCCCTAGCTGTAAATAGTTTTACATGATTAATAATATTAAAATTGTCCTATTTTTTCTTCTGATTTAACAGAAGGTGAAGAAATCATGTGACCTGGTAGGCTGGGGATGGTTTCTTCCACTTCTCAAAGCACTATCTTAACAAAGAACAAAGAAACATGTTTGAGACTTTGACATCCCAAACAATGAAATAAAATTGCAGCACTAAAAAAATTTAATTGTAGTAAACATTGATTTTTTTTTCTGTTAGTTTAATTGTCATTCCAAGTATGACAAAATGTTAAAAAGAAGAGTTTTGGGAATATATTCTAATAGTTAAGCCATTTGGTCTAGGAAACAAGGAACAGAAATTCAGTGATGATTTTAGGAATAACTCACTCCTCCATCCTGGCCAAGGATAATATCTCTTCGATATTTATTGGAAAAAGTTCTCCCAAATTTCTGTATCTATATGCTTCTTGAATTTATTTTAAGAAAAATGACAAAACATCAAACAAAATCCTGAAGCTTAGATAATAAGGTAAACAATGCTGGTTTAAGAAATAAATATACATGTAATATACATTTACATAGGTAAATTAGTATATAAATTTAAAGCATTTGTTGTTACATAATTCCAAATCGATATATTGAACTGCTCTCCTAAAACTGTGATAATTAAGTAATGCACATCTATTTATATGAAGCTTAAGAACAAGCCAAAGTCTCTATGGGGTTAGAAAGTGGTGCAATGATTACATCTGGAAAAGTGGTTCCTGATTGAGAAAGATCAAGAAGAGTTCTGAAAGTATTGTAATTTAGCCTACACATACTTTTTGGTGTACTTATTTAAGGGAATTAAGCTGCACATTTAAGGTCTGGGCATTTTATCGCATATACACTGTAACTAGGAAAAAGAAAAAAAATAAACATTTTGTGTATGTAAAGCATAGGTATAGTGGCAATGTTCCCTATGACTGCAGTATTTTTATGAAATTAGACAAAGACACTTCTGGACAGATTCGGCTTCTGGCGCACAAACTGTGGGCAAGAGAAAAGGACAGAATTTCAATTTCTGTTCACTTAGAAGAGTCTATATGACAGTATATCTGCAGTATTGCGTAAAATAAATATTAGACATGAAGAAACATAAAAACATTGGTTTACATGAGTTTCATCACATGTTTAAGTTTGATGAAAACTATTCCATGTCAAAATGTTTCATACTTAGTGAATTTTAAACATTTTTAATTTTCTAAGGTAATATATTTTAATATGTGAATTTTGACCTATATACTTCACTGTTAACTCAATATTCTCTCAGAAACAGAGTACAGAATACAATTTTCTCCATGAAACTGACATAATCAATAATCTGCTATATAAGTGACCATAAAAAAGATTATCTTCATCCATACTACTCGCAAATCAATTCTTTAACAATAAAGCTTGCACTTAAATAAGATGCACTTGAAGTAGAGCAAAACAGGGTACAACTAAATATGAACTAATTAGATTTTGTGGTTGAAATTTAAGAGTTCAGATTATATAATTGGTGAATTGCGGTGGAAATTTGTGGTTGGGACAATCCCTTGACAGAACAAAAACATTTTGAACTACCTTTGGACAATTCATCAAGGAATATATTCACCTTAGAAATTATGATAAGAGGAAATCAAGGATTTTCATTCTAGCAATAATTTATGAGACTTTGGCTACTTTTCTGAAGATCCTGGGCATGAAGTTCTTTATAATGTATTGGTCAAGGTTGACAAGCAGATTCTGCAGTGTAGAGCAATAGTACATTCACTGCTGGATTCTATTTGGTAAGTATTTTTGTTGTTGATTTTTTTTTTTTCCAAAAAGGTACCTCCATTTCAGAAAACATGAAGAAATCTATGTATGTGTTTCTATTTGTTAGGTTTATTTCTTAAAATATGTTCTAAATAATGAGCTTAAGTAATTAAATTGCTTACACTTGAATACATTAAAACTTTAGGGTACAAAATTTCAGTGATGTCCCTGAAAAAATATACAGAAAATAAAAACACAAGAAATTAACAGTCATTTTACATGATGCCAGCGAAATTGTTGAAATAAATTGAAATACATATTCTGACTTGGAAAGTTTTATTATTAATGTTACTCCATTTTGAATTTAGATTTAATAAAGTATAGATTTAATAAATGTGATTGTTGGTAGCTGGTGGTTTTAATCACTGAACTATCAATTTATTATTTCTATTATAATTTAGTTGTGTAATCCTTCAGGATTAGTTATTTCTGTAAGCTGTATTTACTAACTGAAATCTGGCAAGAAATTGCTTTTATTATTTCTCTATTAATGGCTGACTATACATTCAAAAGCATATTACAGAATCTGTGGTTAGGTAATTCACACATATTAAGGTTATTTTTATTTTTTTGTATAAACATAAAAAAATAATATGGGATTTGTTTTCTCTTTCATATAAAAAATCATTTAAAATTTTAAATTCTAAATATAGGTAAGCTACTGAGGAAAGAAAAAAATAAACTCATTATTTAACAGGAAATTTTATAAAATATCTTACTTTTAGGAATAAGATAAAACTATTCACTATTACAAAAGTAATTTTAAAAATTTCTTTGCCTTAGTAATTTATTTACCACCACAAAACTAGAGAACAAAAAATTGTTTAAAACCTGCACTAAAAGTAGAGAAGATGGTGAATTGAAGACAAATAAATAATACATGTGGAAAGGTTTTGTACACTGTCAATTCCAACAGTAACATACCTTTCAATAGCTACAATAATTTTTATTACTTCAAAATCATTATTATCTTAATTAGCAAATAATTATTTATCACCTACCTTGGACAAAAGTACTGTATTTTACTATGGGAATGGAGAGTTATAAGTAAAAGCCTAACTCCTTCAAGGACTTACAGTATAATTAGGAAGAAAGAACATATAAAAAGAAGTACATGATAATAAAGAATTATATGTGAACTGCCAAACGAGTGGAAGAGGCAATAAATTCTGTAGGAAATCAGAGTTGGGGGTCATGATGAAATTAAATTATTAGTGTCCTTATGCAAATCAATTCTAAATTGTTATATCTTAAAAAACAATGTTAAGAGTATGGTCAGCCAAAAGAAAGGTCAATTATTATAACCACTTATTTCCTATTCATATGCTCTCATTTTCCTATGGAAAACCCATGCCCTCTTGTGGACAGGACTATTAGTTTTATGAATATCAAAGGTGACTCCATCATTTCTTTTTCTCCATTATCAATAAGCATGTGTTAGAAGTGGAGTCAGGACTGTCAGTACAGGATGATTTTTAGTATCTTAAAGGTCAATGAATTAACATTTTAATGACTTTAATTTTTTACAGTTATATAAGTATAATCCCAGCTTCTAGAATTTTCTAAGATAACGAAAGTATTTTTGGTATAATTGTGATTTCCTGCTTGAAATTTCAAAAATCTATTATATACGTTTATAATATTTTGTGATTATATGAAAGTGGAAGGTAAGAATAAGACAACGAACCCTTGCATCTGCTCATTTTACTGCTTAGCAAACACAAACCTCTAGACTTTAGACATCTGCTTTCCACATTTCTTAGAGCAGCAAATCTAAACAAATTTAAATATTTGCTACCTTCCTAAGTCAAAAATGGTCAAGAACTAATTGTATGGAATTGCAAGTAAAACTATTTCTTAACATATGTATTGTAACAATGGAACGATGTAGTTCCATTTTTAAAAGTCTATCTTTATATGTGGAGGGTACTAGGATTGAATCCTCTGGTCTCAATATCTAAGAATCTAGGATAAAGTTTCAATAATTTGTTTGGGGGTGTTCAATACCATTGCTGTTTTTATTTTGTGACTATGTTTGCTAAATAGCTACAATATCCAAATTATTTAATTCTATTCATTACTTTGTATGCCAGTCACATTGCAATGAAAGCCTGAATTTAATGTTTTTAAGCAAACAACATACAAGATTAGCATCCCTCATTAAACTCTTATCCTAAGTACTTATCTTTATAAAAGACAAAAAAAAATAAACATTCATTGGGCTTGACATTATATAGAGTATCTGATACCAAGAGAAAGTCAAATGTTCTCTCTCCTTAAAGGATATGCTAGATAATATATATCATATGACCTGAAGTTTACAGGCAGAAGGCATTTTACATTGGTTTCTTATTCAAATTTTAGAGATTTTTCACAAGCAATTTATGTAGGTACAAGCTTCTTAAAATGTCCTTTGGGCACATCTGTCTTCCCAATTTCATCAATTCAGCTGAATATAATACCCGTGTCCCCAGGTAAAAGTCATGATGCAATTCTATCAGACAGTTGCTGTACTTTGCGCAGTGTGGGTGTGAGAGCTAATTTTGTCCTTAGATTCAGAAGCTTCATTAACAGTCTTAACACATTCACTGCAGCTTTCTAAACCTCTCAGGCTTTAACACTTACACTACTGCAGAACTGGGGAGAAAGAAAAATAAAATGTTATCCCTGTTTTGAAAACACATTCCCCTGACTGGCAACAAATACAGCTCTTTTGTGCACTTCCAAATTTGAGTTCCAACAATGCCACGCTATGGGAGCTTTTCAGCAATTCATGACTGATACAATGGGAAAAGTACTTGAACATACACACACACACACACACACACACACACACACACACACACTAAATTTTGTTTAAACACAAATGAAGAGATGGTAGCTAGACTTGACTATAGAGATGAAATAGCTACCAAACAGCATATTTTATGTGAACCTTGGCTACTGAATTTTGAAAATGTAAGTTCCATATTATCATAGTCAATATTAATATTAATTTCTCATATTTCAGTGATTAACATTTGTATCAAGATGTTTTCTGGTTTTTAAGTGAAAACATTTAATAAAACCTAAACTTTGAATCTCAATACTTACGTTTAATGGATATACCAACAAGTACATACAGTTGTTATGTTATATAAATGAGAGAGGGGAAATGCAAATTATTTCCTTAGCAATTACAACAAGTTTTGTCAGACTCACTCAAACAGATATACTAGAATAATATTAAGGAAAACATTACCGTGTAGTATGACATTCTATCCATCTACCTACTAATAAAATTCCATAATTATAGTTCATAAAGTATACAAATTTAACTAATCTAAACATTGGATTGCACATATGAAAAGCACTAGAGGATTAATGAGAAAGTGTATACAATAATATTTATATATATTAACATTTCAACAATTAAAAGTGTTCAAGATGGAGATAGTATGTACGAGCACATTAGAAATTGGTTATTTTAATTTTTAATGCTTATACTGTCCATTTCCTTGGACAACATAATAAAATGTCTTGCTATGCAACATCATTATTTTTGTAGTGGACATTTAGGGTTTTTACATTGCATTGAAGCTGAAACAGAAAAAGTTGTTGGGGTTTGGGCACTAATCAAAATCTGAGAAATAGCCCTGTAGTATACTCAAGTATAATTTTTTAAAAAATCAGTAAAGCAGTTTCAGATATATCTGCAATGAAAATTATAAAAAAATAAACTATACCTTTCAGGTTTACATATCATGTAATGACATATGAATGACCAAAGACATAAATAAATTGGCTCACAGAGGCCAAGAGTTCCATTTGTTTTGTGTTACAACACAAAGTAATTTATTTGTTTGCATTAATAATGACACATATCAGAACACACTATTCAGTCTGATGTCATTAAACAGATTTTCTAGCATGACATTCTAAGGAAAGATTACTTAAATTGAAGGAAAGAAAACATTCTTAAAAAATTGTTATTCCAGAAAATATATGCATATAAAAATTCAGTTATTAAAGAACCACATAGATCCTTCTTTTTTTTTTTTTTCTAAGTCTAAGGTCCAGTAATGTTATTCAAATTGCACTATTTGGAGAGTCCTTTTTAACAAGAGTATTAAGAGACACAAACCCACTCACATGAGGAGATATGTATATCATAATAGGACAACCAAACTAGCCCTGTGGGCTACTTTGTAGAGCAGCTGTGAAGTGTAGTATTCTACAGTATTCTATAGTTACCATGTTCTCTATAGGACACCTTAAACTCTTTCACAGCAGAACAGTTTTATTATGGAAAGCAGACTATATATAAATAATATTAAATCATATGCAAATATAGGCCTCTCCTACCAGAAGCTGAAGATTTAGGAATCATCATCTATAGTTTATTTTACCCTATGAATTATTTCTTTCTCAAGCATGTTGGTGGCTGCTAGCACATATGCTAGTAGACAAATAGTAGCAGTCATTAAAATACTGAAAAGAAACTTATAGGAGAAAATGTTAAAATTGAGAAAATTCAATTCATATTCTCACCTTCTTCCTCCCTCCATTTCCCTGTTTCTCTATACCACCAAACAATGGGAAAGACTACTGCTATTCCATTTTAGCAGCTGCATGTCTTGATCCAGCCTACGATCTTTGTAATGATAGATTGAGAAGTCTGGGGAGAACTATGTAACGGCGTCTCTTTCAACAGGGAAAAAGGTAGGTGCTGTGTCTACGCTGACAGTTTGAGGAGGATGGAGGTATGTAATAATTCACAGAATAAAGAATTCTTGTAGTGTAGTCTGGACTATGTCTTATTGTCCTTATCCACTGAGCCTATGATATAGCTCTTGTCTCATTACGAATGTCATCATAGTTGTACTAATACAAGGGAAAAACCTAGAATTTCTTCCTGTGATTATTCAATTATCGCCTCCCACCTATCAGATTTTAATTTCCTTGTTTCTCATCCCAGTAACCTGTCTCTTATATCTGCTTTCTTTCTCATGTGGCATCTCAACCTCTGGTTTCTAGATTCTGGATCCTTCCCAGACACTGATTAGATTATAGCTGCTCAGAAAAAGGGTAATTATCTTCCCTCAATAATAAGCCTGGTGTCTAAAAGGGATCTGGGAAAAATAGAGTGTCCATTTTACTATCAACACATTTCTTTGTTACAGTGGATCTAGTATTTTGCATTTCTATAAACAGTCAATGAAAAAGAAGTGGTAACTGATAGGAAATATCCACATTTATGGAAGTTGCCAAATAAAATTCTTAAATAAATATCACTTGTATATCATCATTTTATAAAAGGGTATTTTAAACAGTGAATATTAGGAAAGACAATCTCAGAATAATGTATATAATCCTTATGAAAGAAGTATTGTATGAAACTTACCAGTAAAGTTATTTTTCTCATTTTCTTGCATATCTGTGGAATATTATCCAGAGAACTGTTCTGGTCTAGAGACCAGTTGTTGGGAATCACTGGCACAGTGCTTAGCTCTCTTGGGTTATAGCTTGTGACATAGTGGAAAGTAACTGGACAGGAAAACAGAGTGCTAGGGAGCAAAGAGCCTCAGTATCTTCAGTAGAAAATAGGATTAAAACATCTATTTTCTATGCCTTCCATGATAAATGAGAAAAATACATGTAAAATATTCCTATGAATAATAGAACACTTTGTTAGAGTTAAGCTAAACTACTTAACTATTAGTAGCGAAGATATTAGTCATATTTTTGGAAATCTCTTATATTTTGTGTATTTTTTGATAAGGCGTCTATGAAGGGGAAAAAATTACTTCAGGATCTACCTCAGTCTTAATTCAGAGCAGAAAAAGGAAAAGGAACTATACTATAATTATCTGCTGCTGAATCTTTTAAATGACCTAAACTCCATGACCTAAGCTCATATGCTTCTGAAAAAAATCACAAGTCAGTAACATAAATCAAAAGAGTAGTGGATTAGTCGTTTTGGATTTGAAGACTGTCCACTACCCACATGTCCATCTCAACCTCTGATGTGATACAGGCTGCAAGTGGGCCTGGTAGTCCAGCTCTGTAGTAACTCTATGCCTTGTGGACCCACCTGAAGGAGCTCAATTCATTTATTTGTTTGGTTGGTTTTGAACTAGTGCATTTTATTTATTACTATTATTATTATTGTTATAATCATTTATTCATTTATTTATTTTAGAGAGAGAAAGAGAGCAAGCATGAATGGGCGAGGGTGGCAGAGAGAGAGAGAGAGAGAGAGAGAGAGAGAGAGAGAGAGAGAGAGAATCTTCAGCAGGCTCCACACAGTACAGAGCCCAAAGTGGGGCTCAATCCCATGATCCTGGGATCATGACCTGAGCTGAAATCAAGGATTGGGCACTCAACTGACTGAGCCACCCAGGTGCCCCTGAACTAGTGTGTTTTAGTTTGAATACTGATATCTTTTTTTTTAATTTTTTTTAACGTTTATTCATTTTTGACAGACAAAGAGACAGCACGTGAGCAGGAGAAGGGCAGAGAGAGAGGGAGACACAGAATCTGAAGCAGGCTCCAGGCTCTGAGCCATCAGTACAGAGCTCGCGGGGCTTGAACCCACAGACCGCGAGATCATGACCTGAGCTGAAGTCGGCCGCCTAATTGACTGAGCCACCCAGGTGCCCCTGAATACTGATATCTGATCCATGCCACATTTTGTATGTCTGCCTTAGATCTACATTCTTATGACTATCCCCAAAATTCATGTGAATATTTGCATATATTAACCCCACAGAAAAGGAAGCAGCTTAAGATTTCCCTTCTATTTCAGAACTGGACTTATGGCATATCTGCATGATACCATCTGATGCTAAAGAATTACAAGACAACCTATAAATGCTTGGAGGAGTAAGGAGAATGTATCTATTTTAGCCAGATATATATATATCCATTCCTTAATTCATACACATTTTTAAATCTTCTCCAAGAAGTTGGGTCTATAAAGTGACAGTCATATTTATCAAGTAGTACTTGTTTGCTCTGAGAATTAATACAAAAGTTCTGTCGCATTAATAAAAGTGTCCCAAGTATTTTTAAATGATGTTTTATTTGTTTCTTTAGATACAAGCAAGAAATATATAGGCAGAATTAAAAAGAGAAAATGACATTTGAAAATTATACTAGTGCTGCAAAGAAATATTGCTACAATATGCTAAGTCTTCTGTTGTATACAATTGCAATAATCTACTCAGTTTTGGGGGAAATATGAGGTTGTTACTAGAGGGAAATTTTACAAACCACAGTTGATGTGCTCGCATTAAACTCATCGTTCTGGTTCTAGTTTGCCTTAAAGGTATCTTTTCTTTGGTATTTTTAGTTGATGATGGCATGTTGTCCTTATAGAGTTTTTGCCTCAGAAGAGCTGATTCATCAAATTAACCAGCAATGAAATACATCCTCATTTTATCAATTAAATAATTTTTTTTTGTGAGTATGACTCCTAATTTCTGTGATTCTGGACTCTAAATCCACCTATTCAACAGCCATTTTGTTTGGTGTACATATTCGGCTGAGCCTTAAAGCTGAAAGATGAGAACTAGTCATTGTCTTTAAGAAGTGCCCTTTCTCTTGATTTTCCTTTTAACTACCTTTCTCCATCTCTTCTTGTGTGGAATTCCTGGGCTGTTCAGAAACCACTCTCATGAAAAATGACAATGAGATCAACCAATCTGCTTTTACAAATCATGTACATACATATATACATATATACATATATATATATATATATATATATTTTTTTTTTTACTGAAACCATATAGAAATAATACTAAATGGATCAGTATCACACACAGGGTACAGATAGTAAGGTCTTGATTTTAGAGGAAGACGAGTTCCCTGAGGACTGAGGCAGTCAAGGGAAGTCTCACCTTCCTTCAAGGGTGTTTCTGTTTCAATCCTTTTTTCCTCTGACAAGATCTGAGAGCTTCCTCTGTAGATTCAAAGCTACTTGACTGTAAGTATCAGCAACATCACATTGTTTGGGACATTGGGCATGGTCAAATGTAGCTTTGAGTTACTTAGCTAATTTAACCTAAGCCTGACATAAGAGTAGATGTAACCACAGCACAAAGGAATGTGGGAATTCATTTTTTTTTTCTGGCCATAAGCTGAAAAATATGGCAATGGACTGAATCACAATTTTTTAGTAACAGTTGTTCAGCAGGATAAAGCCCACTTGTATCTTCTGTGCATCAGTTGATGATATCTTCATATTCTGATCACTGCCTTTCAAGTCAGTCAACAATTATTTATGAATGTCTTCTAGGGTTAGACAGTCCGTTAGGCTTTTGGGAATACAGGAATGTCCAGGATAGAGTCCTTGCACTTAAAAGATTTATGTATCATTTGAAAAAAATGGTTTACAATGCTATAAATAAATCAGTAGGTTGTTTCAGGGAAAGATGTGTGTTATGAAGATGCCACAGGTAATTATGGAGATTTCTATGTTGAGTTAAAAACTGAGTGGAATCCTGATGAGAGGGAGGTAACCATGCAAGGATCTGTGGCATTGGCTAGGGAAGTGGGGAAAAGGCCAGAGCAAAATAGTAAATTCAAGGCCCATGGAAGAAACGAGCGGGGCATGTTATTAGGGGTGCTCCTTAAGGCTCAGTTGTTTGGCTGGGACCTCACGAGGCTGTCTGTTCCTTCCTGGCTTCTTCCTATTTTGTTATAGGCATCTTGCTCAAAACTGGATATGCTATCTAAAACCAAGAAGACATCCAAAGGAATCTGAGCATCTCCACCACCATTACCTAGTTAAGAAATCACTTACATTCTCCTACCCCCAGCTTTACAGTACAAGTCTGTGTTTGTCTGTATTAGTTTATAAAATACATCTTATTTAGAAAAATTAGAAGTAAGGTGGTATGGAGTATACAATGACTGATAGGACCCGAAATCTGTGGGGCAGTTTATAAGGGTGATAAAACATATATAAAAATTACAAGAGATAGATTGGACAGTAATTGCATCATGCTTTTTGAAAAAGAAAACAATAAAATGTAGCATGTAAAAATACATTATTTTTTTAGCTGGAGGACTAGAAAGGGGAGAGATTGTCTTCAAGAGTTGGACTTTGAGTGACAGGATATTTTAAACTGACATTCAACAGATATAAGGGTGTACGCCTACATCTGTTTGGAAAGAAACAATGTGGAATCTAAAGGCATGGAAGTGGAAAATCATGGGGTTTGTTCAAAGAGTATTTTCCCTATCCAGTTTGATGAGATCTTAGAAAGGAAAAGGAACGAGGGTACCTGGGTGTCTCATTCTGTTAAGCCTCCTACTTCGGCTCAGGTCATGATCTCACGTTTAGTGAGTTCAAGCCACACATCAGGCTCTTTACAGACAGGGCTGAGCCTACTAGGGATTCTCTCTCCCTCAGTCTCTGCCCCTTTCCTGCTCATGTGCTCTCTCTCTTTCTCTCTCAAAACTAATTAAACATTTAAAAAAAGAAAAGAAATGAAAAGGAATAATGAGAATCAATCTGGAAATGCAGTTTGGGAGAATGAATTTTATTTTGTAGAGATGAGGAACCCCTGCTTCTTTTATCGTGTAAGACACATGCTGCAGTGTCTATATGAATATACGTGCATTTCTGTGTGCAGGAGAATTAGCAGGGGGGAAAGACAAAGGCCCGGAGATCTGAGTGTCACCTGACTCTAAAGCATTAATAAACAAATGCAAAATATCCATCTAAGGATAGCAAGGGTAACATTCCTTAAAATAGGTAAACCGGAAGTGTTTTTATGATTATTATATTAACACAACCAGATAATACTCAGGGTCTCTATCTAGAACTTTCAAAAATATTATATTTAAGAGGTGCATTATTGCCCAAAAACAATATGTAGCATCTACCAATTCGAGTACTACGTCAATTCAGAATATTATTACTGAGTTTTTAGTTTTTAGTTTATTTCTTAAGTTCAAGCTATAGAATTACTTTCAGAAGTTATCATTTGTCTTTCTATGCCAATGCTCTATTTATGTAACTCTGTATATGAGGTTTGACTAATTGATGCAATATTCCATATTTCTCATGATTTCTAAAAAATATTAACCATCTTTAGTCTATTGTAGATATAAATTATGATAAAAATTTTTGGTATGATTTCATCCTGAGCTTTAGTAATGCACTTTTTATGAAACAGAGAGAGAGAAAGAGAAAGAGAGAGAGAGAGTGGGGGAGGAACAGAGGGAGAGGGAGAGAACCTCAAGGAGATTCCATGGACCCTGATGCAGGAATCCATCCCACGACCATGTGATCATGACCTGAGCTGAAATCAAGAGTCATAGGTTTAATGAATTGAGCTACCCAGGCACCTAGTAATGAACTTTAAAAAGAGACAACTGATACACCTTATAAGAGAATTTAAGTCTGAGTTTACTAATTACTAGGTACATAACACTGGTTAATTTATTTAACCTTTCTAATTTCCTGATCTTTAAAATGGGATGCTGTTAGAACCTAACTAAAAGGACTGAATGGGTTAATAAAAATAAAATTATTTAAACAATTGTTTCAAAATAGCATTTGTTATTATAAACTAGACACTTTCTCCTCTAAAAGGTCAATTTTATTCTGTATACGAGTTTTAAAATTTCCAAGATTGATTTTTAGAATGGAGAAGACAAGCCCTACATTATAGTGACATTATTGCCTTTTTTTTTTTTTTTTAACTGAAGTCTGTAGGAACCAAACTGAAAAAAAGTTAGCAATTAACAAATCAATTTAGACTATGTCTACAGTTAACTCAGATCATATACACTAAAGGAGGTTCATGTTGGGTCTTGACTGGCTGTCTACATTGACAAATTAACCAGATAATTGACATTTCTTATCTTAATGGTGTATTGCAAGCATATAGGCAAGTCTTAGACTAAATGCCATGCAGTATTTCAAGCCTAAAGTGAAATTGTAACAAAATGTGCAGTTGCTTTCGTTTTCATTAACCCATTGACATTCTTGTCACCAGCCTCATTTAAAAAAGAAATTCCATAGAGATTTGGTAGAATTAAAAGAAAAGGCCGTCTATGTGCTTCATCCTTCTATAATTAGTAATGAGGAGACAGCATGTTATAATTTGAATGGAAGTCAGGATTCACTCTGTCTTCCTTGCTCTGTAACTAACTAGATGTGTAAATTTAAGTCACTTAAGTGGATCTTATTTTTTTTTATTATTTTTTTATTTTATTTTGTTGCAGAATGGAAGTTGGAAAGATGATGAGGAAGAGGTACTTGGCAAGAAAAAATCCAGGGGCAAGCACTCTGTTTTAGTATCTTCAGTGCTTAGCAAATGCATGACACATAGTAGGAAGGGATAAATATTTACAGAACCAAGGCTATTTCTTCCAACCATAAAAATGCATGGTTTGTATTCATTCCCTGAAATGCTGGTATATCCACGAGGTTACTTAAATAGTGAATGCACTGTCTACGAAGAAACCAAGAAATAATCAAGAAAAGAGTAATAGTCAAGGTTGTCAATTTAATCTATCTCTGGGAAATTTGCCACGGCAGTTAAAGAACATATTGGTAGAGAAGAATATGGCGGGGGGGGGGGGGGAACAAAACTGACTGCAACTGAGATATCTTCCAAGGAATCTACACCTATACTGCAGCAGTCAAATTTGCATCTGAATATGATCTTCAAATTTTACATGTATGCATGCAGATCAGGTATAGCCCAGCTAATTTTCCATTTCACCTTGCAACTACTTGAAATATGCATGTAATTGAATATATTACAAATTCTGCAGATGCAATTTATATTCCAGCATGAAAACTACATTTCGCCTAATTTTATAATATAAATTAATTTCACAATATTATAAATTTGAATACATTTAAAAGTGTTTGCATTCTTTTTATATGAATTTCTTTGCAGAATATACATATATACATATAATATATATACACGTATACTGTATAAATATATATAAAACTAAAAAAACACATCTAATTCAAATCACTCATGAAATATATAGAAAAAAACCTACACTTCTAAAAGATTAAAAATGGTAATAGTTGGGGCGCCTGGGTGGCTCAGTCAGTTAGGCGGCTGACTTCAGCTCAGGTCATGATCTCGCGGTCTGTGGGTTCGAGCCCCCGCATCGAGCTCTTGTGCTGCCGGCTCAGAGCCTGGAGCCTGCTTCAGATTCTGTGTCTCCCTCTCTCTCTGCCCTTTCCCTGCTCATATTGTGTCTCTATGTCTCTCAAAAATAAATAAATACTAAAAAAAAAATGGTAATAGTTGCAGATTGTTCTACACAGAAGGCATTTTTACTTGTATTTTGGTACATGCCAGTAATTAGGATGACTGCTCACCTAGCACTACTTCAAATTCTCACAACAACTTTGTAAGTTGGAATGGTATACCAGTCTAGAGGTGAGGAAACAGAAGCTCAGAAAGTTCATGTGATTTTTCATGTCCCCACAACTAGCAAGAGTCTAATCTGAGATTTAAAAGCTAGGACTGATTAAATCTATGTCTGATCATTTCTTCATATTGCATGAATTTAATCTTCTTTAGGACATTTACAGGAAATAATAATTTAAACCTTTAATGCAATGATATTTTAGAATTATCAAGGTGAAATACCTAGTTCTCAACTTCCTGATAATTAATGGCAAATATCTAAAAGAATATAGTCCATGCATATTTGTAATAAACAATTGGGAGAATGACTGTTCTATTATTTTGATTCCACAGGGCTGATAAATTTGAATGAATAATCTATTTTTTTAGGAAATTGATTCTGACAAGGCAACAGAAAGAAAGCTTAGGAGTTTTCAATTATTATTATTATAATTAGAAAGCTTAACAACCCTATTTCTCCATTAAGATCCAAGTTGAGCGACACACAGAATATGAGACTCTGCCTGATCAGACTATTCAGAAATTTTCTGTTGTGATTAAAAATAAGTCTGCATTTCCTTTTCAAAGAAAAAGGTATTACTTTGTGGAACAGTCACTACTTACTGACTGACTTACAAATGAAAGAGACTGAACATAGAGAATATTGCCCCAGTGGTTTATATTTTGAAATTTGTTCATAGGATTAGATGGAAAATTATGCAATTGTGATATTGACAGCAGATTGGATTAACTCCTTGCTGGTTTGATTACACTTTCTCTTAATTTCTTATTCAAGAGGTTGCCACCAATTGAATTGAGAGCAGATTGCAGTGAATCTGAAGTTATTTGTCCAGTTAAAGGCTATCATTGACTTTCTCCAAAAAATAAATAATGAGAGAATTTTACAAGTGACTCTAAGAATTTGTTTGAATTTTTCTAGTTTAGTTACTCAGTGTGAATTTCTAGAACTTCACGTTACTAACATTAAAAAATAAATAATGTATATATTCTGAATGTATAAAACTTGTTTTTATCTTTTATTATACATTACGTTAGACAATATCTCATGCCTCCAGCCTAGAACACATCACGAAATAGAAAAAAAATGTACCTTGTACTCAGAAAAATAAGACTCACGATCAGTCCATTTAATAGCGATCAATTAACTTATTTGGGTTTTAGTCATTAAATGATAGATTGGACAATATAGCTAAAGTTCTTTTTTCTACAAGCTAGATAGAAACAATCTTTGGACTAATAAAAACTGAAATTTTATTTAAGGAGGTTTCTGCATGGCTTTTTTTGAATTAGACATTATTACTTCAATGGAATAGGTAACTTCATACAGTTCTTTAAACTACTTACCTTATTATCTTATTTAGGAGATTTTGGATTGATTTACTCAAATTCCAAATGTCACTTGCCAAATTTGAATCAACCCATTTGCTTACCTAATTTTTTTCTCATCACTCCTATCTGCTGTACGGTCTCAATTATATACAAGCAAAAGATTTCTCCGAATTGGACAAAGCAAAATACAGCTTTATTAAGAACATTCTCCTCTTATAAATATTATGTCTTAATTTTTTCCTTAGGTTTGAAATAAAGTAAGAAATAAAATTTGGATAGGACCTGAGACAGGTTAGAAACACTTATAAAAGTTTATAATCTCTGTCAACTAGATGGGCTATAGTGCCAGGTCAATCTGTTGGCCCAGAGATCCTAAAGTTTTAAAATTTGTAAAGATTTCACTGTGTAAGGATTTAGTAATTCAATATTATCTAATAGTGCTCTTCTGCCCGTTTATTTGGGGCTAAGATTTTTTACAGTTCGTTTTATCTCAAAATCATTCTTCACCAGAAAAGTCCAAAAATTCACTTGTCTTTCATCTGACAATATCTATGTTTGGGAAAAGGGATTTCCATTTTCTGGTTTGGATTCCTATTTCACGACAAATCAATATAAACTAGAAGTTCAAATTCAATCTTTAATTTTTATTCATACAAGTCATTTCATATAGTTCTCTAAAGTTCTCCAATCTCAATGTCTTTAATATTTTAAGAATGATACTTGATTAGATTATATTTAATATTCTGTTACTCTTAATTCTGGCTATCAAGAATAACACGACTTAATCTATTACTGAGATGAGATTAGTCAAATACCAGTCCACTGGCCCATGTATTATTTGCTATCAATGTTCTGTGCCATTTGCTTTGTAATGGTAGAAGAAAATACCTTATTTACATTGATTTTGCAACCCTAATTTTATTTTTGCACTTCATCTCAATTGCTGTCCACATTTCAGTAACTTCACTTGCTTCTCTATCCAAAGTTAATTTACTGTTGTTATTAAGTTTTAATTATAAACTTGTCATCTCTACTTTCTAACTCACTCCTGAATATGATCCACACAAATTCTTTCATCATTTGGATCATTTTTCTGTGTTTTCTCCACTTGTTACAAGCTATTTATCTGTATATGCCTAGGTCTTGGTCCTTGGACCATGATTACATATATACTTATTGATCTGTCACATATATTTCGGTCCTATGACTTTTATGCCGATATTAGCAGAAAACTACAAAATCAGTATCTCCAGATAGAACTTCCCTTAAATCCAAAACCATATCCAAGATCTCCATTTGGACGTTGAATAACCTCCTTAACCATGTTTGTCCAAACTCAAATCCTGATTCCCTATTTGTCAATTAATATCAACTTTGGGCTTATAATTGCTTTTTCTCATAACCCTGACCATTCCTTCACTTTATCTCATATCTGCATTTATGACATTAGCACATTCTACCTGCGCTACCTTCAAAATATATCAACCATCTCACTGCTATCCCATCTCGATGCTACCGTTTAGTCCAAGATACCATGATTTTCTCTTGAATTACTTCAGAATGTACAAGATTTTGCCGTTGCTCTCTCCCTGCCCCATACCCACAGTCTATATATGACAAAGCAGTCAGATTGCTTTTACACTGCAAAGTCAAAACCTGTCAAATCACTACCTATCTCACAAGAGTTAACAAAAAAACCCACTTCATTTAAGTTTTTTTTTTAATGTTTATTTATTTTTGAGAGAGACAGACAGAGCATGAGCGGGGGAGGGGCACAGACAGAGAGGGCGACACAGAACCTGAAACAGGTTCCAGGCTCTGAGCTGTCAGCACAGAGCCTGACGCAGGGCTCGAACTCGGGAACAGTGAGATCATGACCTGAGCTGAAGTCGGACACTCAACCAACTGAGCCACCGAGGCGCCCCCCACTTCATTTAAATAGCTAAAAGGTCCTACAGTATCTGTGATAATCTGCTATCCACTGCTCCCCTACTCCCTTATGTCACTCACTTCCTCATATCAATCTTCCATTTACTAGCTCAATAGCTCTGATTATTCTAAATAGTAAAATATCAGAAACTTTTACTTCATCTTGAATAAGGCAGGTAGATTCTAGTCTCAAGATATTATCATTTACTGTTTCCTCTAACTGAGGTTCTCCTCCCTCAACAATCCGCATAACTTGATCCATCAATTGGTGGGACAATGACTGGTGGGAAAATTTGAGGTATATTGCTATTTTTTTAGTTACACATTCCATTCTATATAGTTTAAACATCTTATTTTAAAATGTAAAAAGTATTCTTTGGACATAACCTTTCTTAGGCTTTAGAGTTCAATATTATTAATCATGTCACTATCTTTTACATTATCTACCTTTCCGTCTTCTTAGACTCAACACTAGCTATTGCCACAGCTTCAAGAGTTTCTGGGAATGTAAATTGGTGCGGCCACCAATTTTAAAACAGTTTCAAGGTTTCTTCCTTTTCTTTTTAAATGTTTATTTATTCTATTTTTTTAGAAAGAGAGACAGAGATAGAGCATGAGCAGGGGAGAGGCAGAGAGAGAGGGAGACACGGAGTCCGAAGCAGGCTCCGGGCTCTGAGCTGTCAGCACAGAGCCTGACACGGGGCTTGAACTCCCAAGCCATGAGATCATGACCTGAGCTGAAGTCGGATGCTTAACCAGCTAAGCCACCCAGGTGTCCCTAAGGTTTCTTGAAAAATTCAAAATTGAAATACCAAATGATCCAGTAATTCCACTAGTGGGTATTTGCCTAAAGAAAACAAAAGCACTAATTTTAAAATATATATGCACCTCTCTGTTTATTGCAGCATTATTTACAATAGCCAAGACATGGAAGCAACCAAGTGTTCATCAATAGATGAATGGATAAAGAAAACGTGGGATACATATGACAAAATATTACTCATCCGTGAAAACGATCAGATCTTGCCATTTGCAACAACATGCATGGATCTAGAAAGTATCATGCTAAATGAAATAAGTCAGGCAGAAAATGACAAATACCATATGATGTTACTTATATATAGAATTTAAAAAAATAAAACGAATGGATAAACAAACAAAAGCAGAAACAGTTCTATAAATACAGAGAACAAACTCTGATAGGTGCCAGAGGGGCAGTGGCTGGAGGATGAGCAAAATTGGTGAATGGGAGAGGGAGATACAGGCTTCTAGTTAGGGACAGAATAAGTCATGGGAATAAAAGGTACAGCATAAGGGAATGTAGTCAATGGTATTGTAATAGCACTGTATGGTGACCGATGGTAGCTAGATTTGTGGTAACATTAGCATAAATATAGATTTGAGGAATCACTAGGTTGTATACCAGACTAATGTTACATTGTATATCTATGGTATTAAAAAAAAATGCTTTGGCACTTTCACTAGCATTTCTAGAAACCTGCAGAGGCTTTGATATGCTCTTCTACAAAATCTAGGCTATCATTTGCTTCCAAAATATTACTTGGTTGTCCTCAAATCTCTCAAACCCTTGTTCGACTTCATATTAAATTGGCTCAATTTCACACTCTGAACGCATAATGTGCATCGCAGATATATTCTAAACAGCTTCGAGGCAAATGATAGCATTCATTTGTTATGTGCTTTCTTTATAAGGTATCTCCCACTTAAATATAGAGTCACAGCATTGGTGAAAAAATTAAAGAAAAGTATAATATTCTTACAGTGCATTTGTTTGCATATGCAAGTAATATAACATTATCAATATGAATGTCAAATATAATATCAGTCTTTAATATATTATGAACCCTTTCTGCTTGTTTTATTGAGTGAATCTGAGTATCACAATTTCTTAAAAATACCTGTTTTTCAGTGCATATGCATAAAATTCGCATAATCCTTATATTTATGGATTCAAATGAGAGTGCCTTGGATAAGTAGAATAAATTTATAGATTTTAGTATTAGAAAAGCGTATTCATGAGAATGTGAAGCTTCCAGGTAAACAATATTTTTATTAACTTTTAAAATTGTACTAATATTAAAAAATGTGCTAATTCTATATATATAATAATTAGAAACAGAAGGAAAACTATAGTGAAATTTTATTTTCTTCAAGTTCTTATTTAAATTCCAGTTGGTTAACATACAGGGTAATTTTAGTTTCAGGTGTAGAATTTAGTGATCTTTTCCTTATATACAATACCCCCCAGTGCTCATCACTACTAGTACCCTCCTTAACCCATTACTCAACCCATCCCTCTGCCCACCTCCTGTCCAGCAACCCTCAGTTTGTTCTCTATAGTTAAGAGTCTGTTTTCTGGTTTGCCTCTCCTTTTTTTTTTTTTTTGTCTTTTTTCCTCTCGATATGTTCATCTGTTTTGTTTCTTTAATTCCACATATGAGTGAAATCATATGGTATTTGTGTTTCTCTGGCTTTTTTTCACTTAGAATATTATAATTTTTAAATTGAAAAGTTGGGCTTAACCAAATTTTAAAATATGAAATATAACAACTTGCCAAGCATATCAAAGATAATTATTATTCTATGCATATAAAATTTAACTTGCTAGATGAGTAAATATAAGTCTCATATATGTATGTTCTATATAAATACTAATATGTGACATTATTTTGTGGGGGCTTATGGAAGAATCTTGTATTTTTTAAGCATTTAATTTCTTTGTTTTAATAAGCTGGAAAGGTGCAGAGTGAAATGGAAATATTCTTATTTTGTCTTAGCAAAAATATATCTTTACAATAGCAATATGTAAATAGACTAAATAAAATAACACCCCACTTTGAATTTTTATAGGTTCTAGTTTAAAGTAAAAATATATTTATACTTTGACAATCATGGACTCTGGTCCATACAATACTGACTAGAATATTTTTTAAATAAGAGACTTTCTTGTTAGAATTGGTCAATATTTTGTAGTGAAAATTTTACTCTATGTTAAAATACAAATTTTAAAATATGTATATATATCACATATATTGTATGTACATTTCAGGTATATATTAGCTATATTTTTGTAGAATTGGTTAGGTAAACATAATATGATTTATTGTTGAGTAGGATTTAAAACATTTTTTCTCCACTCACAGAACTCTCAGTGTAACGAGACTTTTCAAACAGAATGACAAACCACTTAAAGTGAGGAACGAGGAAACAGGTGTACAGCTGGTGCCTAATAGGCCTTCCCTCAGTTTCACAGTCTGATAATTTTCTTTGCATACTGCCTTGACCTGATTATTCATGACTTTTTGCATAATGAGAGAAAGCTTTTAGACATGTTAGGCATGACATACAAAATCTGCAGCTCTTCAACGATTCTGAGACGTCCTGTTGACTTTTTTCTTTAGTTAGATTTAGCAGTCAAAAAATAATTTGATGCAACATGATTAAAATGTTGAACCTATTTAGTGAGTTCCTTGAGAACACAAAACATTTTAGAGTATTCCACCACATTGTATGCACAAAACTATTCTCATACTTGCTTAAATACTTTTAAATGAGTAATTAACAGTTTGTCACTCTTTAAAATGTTCCCTCAGACATAAAGTATTATACTCCATCAGATTTCTTACCTTTATCCATTGTTAAAAACCAAACAAACAAGAAGAAATAATATTCTAATCACAAAAATCACTTGTATATTGGACTTTGAAATATGTAATCTCCAGAGATAAATTTGATTAACAGATCTTGAAAATACTTGATGGTAACAACCCCACAATTTTAAAGAGTATTTAAATTGAACTATCATTTATATGTCTGTATCTTTTTATTTTCAGAAAGTTTTTTTAGCAAGATTTTCTACAGTCTGAATTTTCTTGTTAATTCTGACTTGATAATTCTGATATATCTATTATCTATTTATCATATATATAGTATATCTATATCTATTTATATATATATATTACATTGTACATATAAACAATGATGCAGGTAACTAGTTCCTTTTTATATTAACTTAAAATGTATTTTTACCATTTGAAATAGTGTTACATTATTGATCTACATCTTTGATTTTTCAGTTATCTGAAGTCACTGTGTCAAAAAATGTAAATACATTATATATTCTTTACATACACTGACAAATATATTTATGAATGGTTTTACTAATATCCTTCAATCCCAAATCATGAAATGTTGGATTGAAGATTCCCTTTTGCTTATTTTTTTTCCTTGACTATATGTCACAGTTGAGTTTGTTTTGTTTGTTTTACTTTGGTATCTCAAATAATTCTCTTTCCTTGTAATTTGTTTCACTTTTAGTATACTGAATCCTTTTCTAATGAATTTCATTTGGCTTGCATAGGAGGCAAATTTTCAAAATTCTTCCAATAAAAAATTATTGGTGTTGGTTGGAAGATGTGTGTGTATATGACAGCTTAGGGGGAGCTTTGAATTTCTGATTGTTGTGTTTGGTATGTCTTTAGGGTTCCCTGTAACATACTACTATATGAGCTTTTCATACTCAAGAATTTTTTCAAGCATAAGATAAAATTGACATGAAGTCTAATAATGTTATGATTTTTATCTTTTCAAGAAGTAATCTATTCTAACAAATGGGAAACAAATGGATCTTAGGTAGAAGTAGTTTGAATCACCAAGTATTTAAAATATGATTTCATTTATTTTTTACACTAATGGTATAGTATTTTTGGTCTCTCTTTTTTTGTTAATTTATATTTTTCCTTTGGTGCACTACCAGTAAACATACGTTAATTTTTTTCTGTTAGTCTATCCCAACACTTTGCACTTACTCACAAGGAAATCTTTAAAAAATATTCAAATATTTGTTTCAGTACCCCTGAAATTTATCTTCTAAAATGAACATCTTAATGAATAAAAACTTTAAATAAGTAAAAAAAAATGGTAGTCGCTAATATTAAAGTAAGTGTGTCACTGATTTAATAAGCATGTTAAAAGCCTTCTAGGTAACATGCTCCATATAAAGCTCATTAACATAGAGAAATAAAAAGAAATTTCTTCAGTAAAGTATATAAAATTCAATCTTACAAAAATTTAAACTTTTTTTCCTCAAAAAGAAATGCTTAACATTCCCATTAACTTAAAGATCACCAATACACATCAAATCCCCTTCAAAGAGAAGATGATTGTGTCCTTTATCATAGTATTTTGACGATTAATACAAATATCAGTTATCACATTTTCAATGACTAGAGACTCAAAGTTAGTACAAATGATCGAGCTTGTTCAAAAAGAGTCCCTCATTCACTATTACAGTGTAGTCAAGAGCAATTCAACTACGGCTGTGGAAAGGTTACCTATAGTACAAGATGATGCTGACTTCTAGAATATCCTAACATTTATTGAAGTGATTAGCAATTGGAATTTCTATGATCAAGACATACTACTGAGAAGTACATGTCACATTTAGGGCATACTTGTAAATCACCAATGCTTCTTATTCCTGATATCCCCACACAAGCAAGTATATGCACATTTTGTTTATCAAATGATTGCCATATAATTATTTATTTATAAGTTATGTGAATTTCCAAAATTTTATCTGAAAATCTGCAGAAAAAATGTTTTAAGGGTAGAAAAGTCAAAATCATAGGTCGATACTCTCATATAGTATTCCATGACTGGATTGTAAATCTCATTAAGTCAGAAACATTTTTAATATATAAAGGATATATGAAACATTTTAATGGTGCTTAATGCCTTGTTATTTTTCTTAAAATCACCAATACACACTCAACAAGAACAACATCAACAACATTCTATCCACAGATCTCTGGAAATACATCTGCTTTTAAAGAGAGCCTGAGGCTTCCTATAAACAAAAATAACTTAATGTGTTTTATAAGGCTCAACATTATGCACAAGAAAGATAAAGAAGAATGAAACCGTGAAAATTACCTCGGAGGATTCAAGACACATTTCGGAAGAAAGGAACATGTATAAAGTTGAAAACATCAATACAACTAATGAAACAAGACATGAAAATAAGTGGGGCAAGTCTTATAATGCCTAAAAATTCTAAAGGAGATATTTCCAAGGACTTGGAAACGATCTAAATTACACTTAGAATGAAAGACAAGTTCAGCTGGCTGGAGAGATAAATGAGATAGGCACTATATATATATAAAATGATTAAAGAAAGCTGTAGAGAGAGAAGGAGTATTAAAGAATATTTAGGAAATAATGACCAGATTATGCTTTTTGGGGGAAAAGAATTTGTAGATGACAAGTTGAAAAGATCAATCTTAAAAAATGGAATTAACCTTTAGGCATTAGTTTGCTATCAGCTTCAATCTAATCTTAACATTTATTTATTTTTAAAATATTTTTTAATTTTTTTTTCCCAAGAGACAGCAGCGGAGGGGCAGAGAGAAAGGGAGAGGGAGACAGAGATAGAGAGAGAGAGAAAGAAAAAGAATCCCAAACAACCCTGCGCTCTCTGCGCTCTTAGCGCAGAGTCCAATATGGGGCTTGAATTCACAAACTGTAAGATCATGACCTGAGCTGAAATCGAGAAATGGACCAACTTAGTTGTCTTAACCAACTGAGCCACCCAGGCACTCCTAATCTTAATACTTAATACATTAAATAATATAATAATACTTAATAAGTTTCTTAAGTAAAACTATTAAGACACATGCTTAACATAGGGTTGTAGAAAAGAGATGAGAATTAGTGAAATAAAAAGGCATTTGTTGAGCCTAAGGAAAATGAAGTGGCTATCATGGAAGTAGAAAGAAAGAGACTCCTGGGATGAAGGAAGAATCAGGGGCTGCCATCTGCATGTGGGCAGAAGGCAGAATCATATATAGTTATCAACATTTTAGCCTAAAGAGAGTAGAAAAATAAATAGGGTTCCAGACAAAAAGCATAAAGTTTAGATAAAGGGTTCTCTGTGAACAATCAGGAAAGGATGCTGCTGAGAGGCATTTGTAAACTCATCCAATCCCTGCAATTTTGTTTTTATAAACAATCATTTAAGATAGAATCAACCAAGGAAAAATACTGTAAATTTAATATCTAAAATAGTCAACTCTAGCCACAGCAAGAAGACTCAACAGAAGCCAAACAATTTCCTGATTGCACAATAAATTAGCTGATTTGTATCTACTGCAGTAAGGAAATACAAGCAGTTTAATGATTCTCATCTAATAAAACATAGCATACCAATGTTCTGTGAGATAATTTTTTTTTCTCTTAAAATTTCAAGATGATATAAAATTTAAGAAGAAATTACAGGAGACAGCTGGCTCATGCAAGATTTGCACTTGAGTGAGAAGTGATGGTTAGAAGGGGTACTTGGCTGTATTTTATAGAAGTGAAGCCATTAAATAAATTTTCTAAAGAATTTAAAAATAAAAATTAGAGAAACAAAGAATGAGTCTTCCTTTTTAGAGGAGAGAGGAATGATAGCCCTGCTTCACTATCCACTGACCACTTGCATAACCTTGAGTTTGTTGTTTTAGCTTTCAAAAATTTATTTTTTTTCATATACAATGAGGATACTAACAGTTCCTCTATCATGAGAAATATTGAGATGTGCAGGTAAGGGGCTCTCTAATGTTAGGCACTTAGCGTTCATTTATTAAGTATAATCATACCTGCTCATTCCTCTTGTCACCATCCCAGTGCAAATATTATAATTTTATCACTGACTGTAATGCTTTGTTAGGTTTTTTTCATATTCATTTCTCCCTTCTTTTGGCTTAGAATTAATTCAAAAATATTAACTTGAACATATACATACCTTGTTAAAAGTTTTCACGGAATGCACACCTTTTTAAAAAGTTTTTGAATATAATTTATTGTCAAGTTAGCTAAGATACAGTGTATACAGTGTGCTCTTGGCTTCAGGAGTAAGTTCCCATGATTCAGCACTTACATACAATGCCCAGTGCTCATCCTTGCAAATGTCCTCCTCAATTCCCATCACCCATTCTCCCTCTCCCCCTCACTCCTTCATCAACAACCCTGAGTTTGTTCTCTAAGAGTCTCTTATGGTTTGTCTCCCTCTTTGTTTGAAACTATTTTTTCCTCTTCCATTCTCCCATGGTCCTCTTTTATTTTTTCAAAGTCCACATATGAGAGAAAACATATGATATCTGTCTTTCTCTGACTTATTTCAGTTAGCAAAATACCCTCCCGTTCCAACCACATTGTTGCAAATGGCCAGGTTTCATTCTTTCTCCTTGCCAAGTAGTATTCCATTGTTTATATAAACCACATCTTCTTTATACATTCATCAGTTGATGGACATTTAAGCTCTTAAGGAATATATACCTTTTACTAAATGAAATTTAAAACTTTTAGTTAGATTCACAGTTATGTAGAATATTCCTTAATTTGTCTTTTCAGTCTAATCCCCCAATACTCCTTTACATGCTCTCAGCATTTGCGTCGGATTGGACTGTTCACTAATACCTGACATAACAATAGCTTTTCCACCTATATCTCTCTATGCATGCTATTCTTCATTCATTTCCACTGATATTTGTCCAAGATTTTTTCTATAAAACATCTTGAATTAGAATATTGTATATCCACTTAGCATTTACTTGTATAGCATTTAACAAAATTAGCTTTACAATATTGTTATTTTTTAATGTAACTCAAAGTGGATGAGATCTATAAAACGATTATGTTGGAAAATCTAGAACAAGGTATAGAAAACAAGTTTTTGCTAAACATAATTGAGAAGTTACTAGAATTTAAAGAGAATAATGTAATGCTTTGAGAGATTAAGGATTCTGAAATGGCAGTTGGATGACCAACTGGTGGAGATATACTAGAAGCCATTAAACCCATAATGTATGGTTGATTTAAAAGATTTAAAAAAATTCTAACTTTGATTTCAATTACATTGAAGTATGTAGTTTCAGTAGCAGAGCGCTGAAGCCAGAGACTACGACTAAGGGCTATGCAAAGTCATATGGAAATGGATGCTTTGAATTTAGTCAAGAGAAAGAATTCAAGCTTAACTGAATATCAAGGTCAAAGAAAGTGTATGTGGGGAGGGGGGGGAATGCATTCACATGCTCCTGTGTGCTTGCTTCGTTTTTGTTTTTGCTTTGTAGGAAACACTGCATCAAGTGATTACATAGCCTAATAGTTCATTGTATAACGTTAACAGTTTTCTGAGATATCATTGCATAACAAATATCTTGATTTTTTTTTCTTGAAAACTGTGATCTGCTTTGACTAACTGACAGAAATGTTAGTACATGGGTCACTGCTTGACAAAGAAATTTTAAATTATTCAGAAGTACCAATAATAGTCCTCATTTTTATATAATACTATAGCTCACACATAATGACCCTAAGGTTCTTTATAAGTGCTATTTCTCAAAAAGAAATGAGTCTGCTTTGTATCTAAAATTCAAAAAAGAAAAATAGCTTTGAAACTATGAAATCAGGGTCAATTTTATATTAATTTATTATTTTTTAATGTATCTTTGGCTTCAATAAAGAAAACCAAAAGATACTATGATCATTAGTTCAGCATGGAAAAATCAGATAGCAAATACTTGTGGTAAAAGAGAACATTTGGCAAAATATGCAATTGTAACAATTTGAGAGCAGAAGATAGATCAATGAGAAAATGCATGTAACTGAATGCTTAATCAAGATGTTCAAAACCATGCAAAGTTTATGTGCATATATATATTTTATATATTCATTAAAAAAGAAAAGGTACAATCCAAAATAATTTGCAGATCTTATATATACAAGACATTTTTTGTGGACAATAGGCATACTTACATCAAAAGAAAACTAAAATAAATCATAAACAAAGCAAAACTCAGTATATACATTTACTACCTAATTACTTTTCTTAAATTAATGTATTACATAAAAGTATTTTAGAAGTTATCTTATGAAATTATCAGCACCCTTTGCAATCTTTAAGTGTGCAAAATGGAGAAGAAAGTTATGTAATATTATCACTGGATATCAAGTTGAATATTTTCATAACCGTGAATAAGGGATTCAACAAGGCAGTTGCATAAATGAGAATGCCCAAGTTAGTTTTCTATCTCAAAAACTTCACTAGAGCTTTATATTTTTTTAATGTTTATTTATTTTTGAGAGATGGAGACAGAGTGTGAGCAGGGGTGGCAGAGAGAGAGGGAGACACAGAATCTGAAGCAGGCTCCAGGCTCTGAGCTGTCAGCATAGAGGCTGATGCGCGGCTTGACTTCACGAACTGTGCGATCATGACCTGAGCCGAAGTTGGACACCTCACTGCTGAGCCTCCAGGTGCCCCACTAGAGCTTTTATGTAAAGAATAGAATAGGGGTGTCTGGGTGGCTCAGTCAGTTAAGCGTCCAACTCTTGATTTTGACTCAGGTCATAATCTTATGGTTCATGAGTTCATGGGACATCAGGCTCCATGCTGACAGTGTGACGCCTGCTTGGGATTCTCTCTCTCTCCCACATTCTGTGTGCCCTTCTTTTTTTCTCTCTCAATAAATAAATAAACTTAAGAAAAAAAAGAATAGAATATTGGATATGGCCTTAATATGCCCCCTCACTTCCCCTTCTACTAAGTCTCCTGTCTCTTCCCCCTTGCTCATTAGACTATATGGCTAGATTTCTTGTTCTTTCTCCTTGACTTCATGGTCCTTTTGTTCTCAAAGTCTTCACCCATTCCCAGTCTGGGGTCTCTGGAGACTCATACCCCAGTTCCCCAGACACTTTTAGTGTCCCCTCTTAAGTGCTATTTCTTTGGGGAAAGCGCTCAATCTCTAAGTTACCACCAGTCTGAATTTTTTTTACAACTGTAGCCTTTTCGGTAGTTCATTTGCGTGATTACATATTAATTCCTTTATCATATACTGAATGAAACTCCATGAAGGCAAAAAATCTGTCTTTTGTGTTCACTTCAGTGTCCCCAGTGGCTACTGCAGTAATTACCTATTGAATGAAAATATGAGAATCATGAGCAAGAGGTAGAATGTGCCTTACCCTATAAAACTCAAGTAGAAGATCTCTGGATTACTTTGTCAGTATCTCGTTTAGGAAGATTGATTAAATCACATGAGGAAAAATATTAAGACTGTCTTTGTGTACACGATCTGGATCTGATACCACTTCTGCTATTTACAAGCTGTGTAACCTGGGCAAATAACGTAATCTCACTCAGACTGTCTTCCTGACGTAAGAAATGTAGATGATTATAAACAACTGAGATGAAGTTAATAAAACACTATATACATACTCATATATCTTCAAGTGAAATAAGAGTAAGAGAAGATAATCTTGACTTCCTTGTTTGAAACTTCCATTCAAGAAATAATGTTTATAGTTCCTTGCCTTTCTCTCTTTGCTGAGTCCTGGCTCTCCCCTGAGGACAATGTGTCCCCTGGAATTATCAAATGGCAGTTCCCCTTTAAACTTCTTGTAACCCTGGGCCTGGGGATGGGCAGCTGCTCCATCTCACCATTTCCAGTCATTCTCCTCCCTCTTCCTTAAACCCTTTAAATCTCATTTCCAAAGACCATACCATACACAATGACCATTTATCTCATTGTCTTCTTTATTTATCTTCACTTTGTGAAGATTTTTAGCACCTAGTTGTTACTTCCTTCAACTCCACTTCTATAGGTCCCTTTACGTATTGAAATTTCCATGAAGACTATCAGTCCCTTGACCACTTCCTCTCTGACCTTATCCCCTTCCTGTCTTTGACACTCAGACCCGTGGTCATGTCATAGATCTTGCCTTGCCTATAACACCCAACTCTTCACCACCTCAGTGTCAAGCATTCTACTTTTTATTCTATGCCATCTCCCCCAGCTTAATTTCTCCAATTTCTCCAACTTGATTTCAACAAGTATGTATACCTACCAACCAAGTTTGTATACCTATAAACCAAAACTCCTACCACTTTTTCATTGTCACCTGCCCTCATATATCCTCATGATTCACTTCAATTGCATGCCAATCATTTTAATCACTATCCTGCATATACTTTCAACTTCCTTGCCCCTTTCTTATTTCTGTCATAGTCAGCCAAATCTTAACCACAGTTAAATGCAATTCTAAATCCATTCCATGCCTGCAGCCACATAGCTAAATGTGGCTAGAAAAAAGCACATATATGGATGTGATTTTCTTAATAAGGTCATTGTCATACACCTCAACCGTACCTTCATGCTTCAAGTAAAAATATTACATTTCCAGTCTACTTTCTTACCCATTCTCCAAGTGAACTATTTTTAACTTTCTGTATCACTTCATAACTCCTAAACCCTCTTGCTGTCCTCACTTTTACCTTATAACTTCGATTCAAACAATCTTAGACTATAAAATGAATCAGAGGGAACTTATGTAAGCCACTACCATCTCATCCCCACCATCCTGAATCTATGTCCATATGTTTAGATGTCTTCCTCCTAGTGAACAAATAGTCTATACTTTAAACTCCAAGTTTGTGCTGCTTGCCACTTGTGCCCCAGAATTCATTCCTTCTCATGTGTTTTGAAATATCACCCTAGCAAACCTCTCCTCCCATGTACTGGCAGATATCACCACTTCATCATTCTGGTCCTTTTCCTTTCCTAGACTGACCGTTTTGTTCTTTACTGTATTATTCCAGCAGCTGTACACATGCTGTTATTTCTCCTATCAGCCTCTATTAAACTCACTTCATTCTTTAAATATTGTTTGATTTCTCTGTTATCTTCTGAGCAAAACTCTTGAAAAGAGCTGTACTCACTATCTTTAACTTGTTTCTTGTTTTTGTTTTCATTTTTTAACTCACAGTATCACTGAAATTGCTCTTCTCACATTTACCTTTGGTCTTCGCATTGCTAAATCCTATTTTTTTAATTTTTTTAACGTTTATTTATTTTTGAGAGACGCAGAGACAGCGTATGAGCAGGGGAAAGGCAGAGAGAGAGGGAGACACAGAAGCTGAAGCAGGCTCCAGGCTCTGAGCCGGCAGCACACAGCCCGACGCGGGGATCGAACTCACAGACCGGGAGATCATGACCCGAGCCGAAGTCGGCCGCTCAACCGACTGAGCCACCCAGGCGCCCCGCTAAATCCTATTTTTAATTGTTGGTGTTCCTTCTACTTCATCTACTAATAGTATTTGACCCAGTTGATCTCTTGCTCCACCTTGAAATTATTTCTCTACTTGGCTTCCGTGACATCTCACATTCTTCATTCTTTTTCTGCCTCACTAGTGGCTCCATTTTATTTTCCTATGATGCTTCCTCCTCATCTTTCTCTCTATAAAGATTAGAATATCCCAGAGCACAGACTTTGGATATAATCTCTTCTGATGTACATTCCTCCCTTGGTGATATCATCCAATATCAAGACGTTAATTACCATTTAAATGATAATGACTCATAAATTTTATCTTGCAAATGGGCCTCTGCTCTGAGTTCACACATCCAGGAGTTTATTCAATATTTCCACTTAAATGCCTATTAGCTATTTCAAACTTAGTATATCTAAAACCAAAATTATGATCTTCTCCCCTGAATAATCCCACTCACAGTATCCTCTATATTAATATATGCTCAAATCCATGAAGTTATCATTAGCTTTCCTATTTTTTCTCATATTGTTTTTTCAGTCAATCAGCAATTCCCATTGGCAAGATTTTCAACATATGCCTAGAATCCAACCACTTTTCACCACTTCCAATGCAACCATGGCTGATGTAAGCCACTATCATCTTTCTGTGAGATTACTGTAATAGCCTCTTAATTGTGATAGCACTTCCTTTAAGTTTATTCTCAACACAGCTGCCAGAGTGATTTTGTTAAAATGTAAGTCAGACCATGCTCTTCTTCCACTCAAAATCCTTTAATGTTTTCCCATCTCATTCAAAACAACTGGTTAACAGCCTATGGGACTTTATCGGATTAGACCATCATTAACCTTTACATTATTGTTACTTGCTAATATCTCCCTTGTTCATTCAGGTCCAACCACACCAACCTACTTATATCCTTAAGCATGTCATGCACAATCTTGCCATGGGGACTTTTCTGCATCTGTTCCCTCTGACTGCATCCTTTTCCTCCAAGTATACACGGGACTCACTCCCTCATTTCCTTCAAGATTTCATTCAAAATCATCACTTCAGTGAGGTCTTTTCTGAACTCCAACCTCCCTCCATTTTTTTGGCATTTCCTTTGATCTCTTTCCTAATTCCTAATTTTTCGTTGGTGGTATTATACATTATACCACTCACTGTGCTCTATAAAAGAGCTTTCACTTCTTTACCTTGTTTAGTATTTAAACTCTCCATTAGGGCAGGTATTTTTGTCAGGATTGTTCATGGTTATATCTTCAGTGCCTGGAATGTATGAGATAGATAGATATTTATTGACTGAATAGATATATAAGCACATGGGAACTTTTGTCTTAATCATAATGAAACTCTTCACAACTATTAAAGTGAATAATTAAGTAACTGCAAACATAAATGTGGAAAGTAAGCCATATGGCAATTGGTACTGTCTCTCAATTGTTTCATTCTACTGCTAAGACACTGAAGAGGTAAAACACCATTTGTGCAACTACCTAATTATGAATATTAAGTGAAGTTAATATTCTGTATTTAATATTCTTTTATTTTTTGTCTCATTTGAGAAAAGATGATTTATATAAACATTGGCTTTTTTTCTTAACACTTTTATTTTTTTAATTTTTCACCATAAAATAAGTAAATGTGAATTAAAATGGTATATAATAACACACTTCATATTTCATCAAGAAAAATGTACCATAAGTTGTATATGCTCTATACTAACAATATTATTTTATTTATGCTTGATTTTTCATGTTATGTCTTACTGTATTTAAAAAATATTCTTCAAATGAGGAAACTATTTTCTCTTTTCTGAAGCTGCCTGTAGAGGGAAAAGAACATTGGATTTTGGCTTGGAATCTGTCATTTCTATGCCTGGCTCTGCCATTTTCTAGTCCTGTGACATTGGGTCACTCACAAGAAACTTTTTTAAAATTTCATCTGTAAAATGTGGACACCTGCCCAGTCTTCCCCGATGGGTGTTTATGAGGCCAGATAACTTTGAATAGCAGTTTTCAATCAAATTTTGGAATAGTGTTGGCCAATATTGGGACAATCTTTGGTTTAGAGATATGACAAAAATAAGGATGTTTGATAGGAAGCATTTATTTTAACTAAAATTAAACTTATATAAAGAGATTTTCCTTAATTTGCTATTAGTAAATTGGTAAATATATTACTTATTCCTTCTTTCTATTTATTGAGTATTTTATTATTTTATTTTGCTTTTGGGGAAACAGAACGGTGAAAATCCTATGTCAAAGTTCTGATTTTACTTATTTATTTTTATTTTAAAAGATATGAAGATCCAAAGTTTTGGAATGACTAGGTTTATACGATTTATTCAAATTTTGACAAAGGGCTTAATAACTCTGACATAGAGGCAGACAAGATGATTATTTTTCTACTTCTACCATTACAAAGCATTATGACCTAGGACAACTCACTTCTGCCTTCTGTGCCTCTTGTTCAGTTTCTTTGAAATTTAGGAAATCCACCAGAGACTTCAGACATTACTCCTCAATCAAAACCTACAACTAAATCCTATTATGTCACTCTCTATCTTAATGTGTCCTAATTACAACAAATTTTTGATTTATACTTCTGAGTCCTAAAGATATTAAGGTATTTTGATAATAAATCCTTTCATAAAATTTTGTTATGGCATTTATTAGAGTAGTAAAATGCATAGTGATCTCTAGAAATAAAGGATTTAAATAAATAAAAGCAACCACAAGACCATAACAAAACAAACACAAATTTATACAGTTGCTTTCCTATAGAACAATATTCAAATCAGAGAATGAAGTCATTCTAAACTGTTTTCAATTCAGTAAGCTATTTCTCTCAAAACCGACTGCTAATCATTCATCTCTTCAGATGACATTGACTTTTAACCAGACACTGCAAGGTTCTAAAGCTTCATATGGTGTTCCAATCAGAGTGATTGTGTAACAAAAAAACATGAAAGAGTAACAGCAATTAACCTTCCCCGGTTTAAAATGGAAATTGAAAACAAAACTAGAAAGTTGGAATCCATAGGTCAGACATGGCAATGATCATTTTCGTTAATTTTTTTTCATGTTCACACTCATTGATGGAACTTACACTTAATTTAAATGTTTTCATAAAATTTATATTAAGGGCAAGAACATTTAGAAATGGCCTGTGCTTAGATGGGAAATTTTATTTTTCTTTTGCGTTAGCTATGCTTATAATAGAATGAGTTGCAACAGAAGAGTAATTTGTTTTGATCAATAGCAAGTTTTATATCCCTAGACAAACAGTGGGGACCTGTCATTTGATTTCTATTTGCTGGGTTTTCACGAGTGTTGGTGGAAGACCAGAAATTATTTAGCCTTTTCTCACTACATTATGGCCAGTTTCACAGATTTGAATTGTTGACACCAACGATTAAATGGTAGGTAGGGCAAGATAGCATGCTCACATGCATATTAGCCAGGAAGCTTCAAAGAACATACATAAAATAAAACTAGTTTTCTAAGCAGAATATTTAGAAGAAGATAGCTCTGACTTTGAACCAAATGTTAATTTTATCTTTATGCCAAACACAAATTCTCTCTCTCTCTCTCTCTCTCTCTCTCTCACACACACACACACAGACATACACACACACACACATAGTTTTTTTTTTTTTCTTTCTGAGATTGATATGGTGATAAATCACACCTTAGAGTATTTAGAAAATTTAAATAAAATCAATATTTTGCTTAATTCTTAATAGAACTCTAAATATTCTGGATCTTACTGGGAAAAAGCCATAGTATATAAATTAAGATGCATTATAAAAAATGATAAATTTCATTACTGAGTGTGTCAATAGGACTGAAATCTTTTTACAATTATTCATCTCAGGCCAACAAAATTAATGAGTGATTTAGGAGTTAAATTTTTGAGGTATTATAAGAGGCATGTTAAAAATTCTGCAGTATTTAGGCACAATAGTATTAACTCAAGCCCTATGGTACTTGAAAAAAATTTATTATTATAATTTTTTTTAAGTAGGCTCCATGCCCAGCATGGAACCCACTGTGGGCCTTGAATTCATCCTTGAGCCGAGATCAAGAGTTGGATACTTATTTTGTATTTTAGTATAATTCTTCCATATTTAATTTTGAAAACTAAAATAGTTTTTAATTTTGTTTAAGTGAAAAATGTAAATAGCTATATCTCAAAACAGTGTTTATTTCATATAAAAGTTACAGAGCAAATGAATAATTGTAGATATTTTGTAGGAGTCAGTATTCTGTCAGACTAACATTAACATATTTTAGAGATAAGTATTCAAATTATTTATTATTAGTACATTTCTAGTGTCATTGTTATTTAGAACATTTTAAAATTTTTCCTCAGGGGGCCCCTGGTGACTCAGTCGGTTCGGCATTTGAGAACTTCTCTCCCTTTATGATCTCATGGTCCCTGGGTTTGAGCTCTGCATCAGGCTTTCAGCAATCAGCACACAGCCTGCTTTGGATCCTCTGTCTCCCTCTCTCTCTGCCCCTACCCCAATCACACACTCTTTCTCTCTCTCAAATAAAAATAATAAAAACATTTAAAAATTTTTTCCTCATCATTTGCATTTATTCAATGGCATGATAATATTCCTAAATATTCTTTAGCTGCTATTTTCTACTCAAAGTTACTAGCTTATTATTTTATTTATTAAGGTTGAGTCCTGCATTAGGTTATCGTTGATGTTGTTGTTTATTTTTTAAATGTCAATTTTGATGGCATAAAATAAAATTTGCTTTATTTCATGGTATGAAAAGTATCCTACAAACTAATGATTACATTATAGAGTAATTAAAATTTGATATAATCAAAACTCAGAGCTTATACAATAATAAAAATATTTTACTTCATCTCTTCATATTCCCTTGGTTACTTGAAATAAATTTTCCCCACATAAAGCATAACTTTATTGATTTTCCTTAATTTTAATTTTCTTGATAATGGCAAGAAATTCTGGCAGCATGACAAAGATGTCAGCAGGGTTGGAGTCATAAAATTTGAGAGCATGATTCTAGGAGGCTTCCAGGTCCTAATTAGTAATTTGGGATTCAGTCAGTTTTTATGTTTGAATAACTAATAAGAGCACATTGCATACTTGCGCATTACAATTTTTTAAATGCTTTACAGATTTATAGTGTTCTTTGCTTAGATGATATGTTTACATTGTGTACATTCAAGGAAATTTCTATTAAAGTAGACAGGAATCTGTAGCATTGAAGAAGTTGACTATCAAAAATATCAATTTGTGGAACAAGTATTTCCCTCTTGATTAATATAAATTATTAACTTATGAAAATTTTCAGTATTTTAATGTTTCATTTTGGAAGGAAGATTTCACACTGTGCTCAGTTTGGCTTAATAAATATTAATAAACATTATAAATGTGACACCTAAGGTAAATCCTATTGAAAATCATTGAATCCAAAAAGAGTTTCAAATTTAAATTATTTGTATTCATGGGGTGAATGCAGTATATCAAGTTGCTCTAATCTGCCACAGGTTTTTGAATATTTTTCCCCCTCTGACACCCCCTTCCCAGTCCTCTCTCCCTTATCTAGTTAGGAACCAATTGTAGCCAATTCATTCTAAGATGTCAGTTTAATCAACAGTTCCTCAGGGAACCCTTCCCAGATATTCCAAACTAAGTCAGAAAGGCAAATCATCTTTCTATAATTTTAATAAAATTTACTGACAACATCTATAAGTTCTTTTTTATACTGCTGCTACCATATGTATTTAATATTTCTTTCTAACGTTTTCCTTCTTCTTTTCTTCTCTTTCTTTCTTCTCTTTCATTCTTCTCTTCCTTCCTTCCTTCCTTCCTTCCTTCCTTCCTTCCTTCCTCTCTCTCTCTCTCTTTCTTTTTAGGTAAGATTATCTGGAATCTATCTCCCTTACTAGTTATAACCTTCAATTCATCTGTAGCATTAATACAGTGCCTATTACACTGTAGGATTTTTATCAATATCTTTTAAATAATGACCTTACAAATGAAAGAATAAAGTGCACTACTAATAAGAATTAGGGAGTTTAAATGGTTAAATACATATATCCTGCCAATTTCCAAAAAAGTGATTTTAAACTTTTGATACTATACATCTAAAATTTTCAAATTGGTTCTTCCTATGGCTAACAAACTCTGTTCAGGATTGGTATTTGCCTATAGCCAGTAATGTGTTCCTTAGTTTATACCATGCATATTATTAGTTTATGCAACTAACTTTTTAAAATGTATTATGTGCCAGACACTACTCTAGACACTAGGAAGACAGTAAAACTCTCTGCCATCATAGAACTTATTTTCTACTTGTGAGGCATACAGTAAATTGCCAGGGTCCAGTTCCGGCGAATCTAGGCGTCCCCGAAGGATGGACGGTCAGTCGACAGGAAATGAGAGAGCCACAAGATGTAGTCTGATGACCAAGCAGGCAGCCCTGGCAATTCGGGCATCTCCGCCCTGCCAGTCTCAGTGTCTTTATTTTAAAGTAATGAGTTATATTACAGCACTGAGTGACATCCCATCAGTAAGCATAGTTTGAACAAAAATGTGTTTTTATCATTTAAGCAGTGATTTCCTCAATCTTGCAAGTTGTTTTCCAGTTAATTAGCATATAAATTTAAGGCAGGGGGAGAGAACAGGATGTTACCTAGACCTGCCTATGTTAATTATCTATAAACAGGCCAGGAATCATTCTGCCTATTCTTCTAACTACAATGGGGGAGGTGCAACCCCTCTGGCAAGGACAGAATTCCCAATGCTTGTCCTTTGCTTGTAAATGAGTGGATTTACATAATAGGAGCCTAACTTTTCCACAAATCACACCAATATTCCAGCTCATAACTGCTTCAACCACCTTTTCCACACAGGAAGGGGTCTCAACCTATGAGCCCAAAATGGCTCCCAACAGTAAATGTAACAAAAAAAAGTAAAATATGTTGCATAATGGCTGATTAGTGGACAAAAATAAATAAATAAAGCTGGCAATTTTAAATATGGAGGATAGAGAAGTCTTCTCTGGGTAGATTATAGTTGAATAATGGTCTGAAGGATATAAGGAAGCAAAACATAGAGAGATCAGAGGGGGAGTTTTAAGGCCAAGAGAAGAGCAAGTGTTAAAAAATAAGTGAGAGTGTGTCATACATATTTCCAAAATAGCCAAGAAAATGGCAGTGCACAGAGGTCCTTATCTCCAGCTGGAACCAAGCCTGACCATATTTCCTATGTAGCTACCCAAAAAATGCTCCCATATTTCACTCAACATTTCTCATGTGAGTTGTACTGAAAGATAAGAAGGCAATTAAGAATCCTACTTTGTAGACAAATTTGCCTTTGTTTAAAATTATTTATCAATTGCTCATTTTTCAAATTTACCTTAGATTGAAACTAGTATGAAGGGATACATTTGTAATTATTCAAAAGACTTTGAAAAGATAACTGCTTACATGTTTCTTTAAATATATTATTCTCGTTTGGTCTTTGTCTCACTTATAATGTAAAATCCCCACGCACGTTACTTGATGAAGAGACATTCTCTAATACATTGGAAGATTTCTCTCCATAATTAGAGTGCTGCTGTTGATTACAGATGACGAGCTGGTAGTTAGATTTTTAAATGGATGTTTTCATGCTTTAAGTTGACTAGCAATGTCAAGTCATTGATCCAACGTTGGTTTTCCCCTCTATTTCCCCTTCAAAAATAATCTAGCACTTCTATAATATTAAAGCAATAAAATTGCTGATTACCCAAAGGAATGTCATGAAAATAGATCATTAAACACAGTTCAATATGAAATATCCAGTATCTGTTCCTGTATTTCTACCTTAATAAAATCATATCTGGTATTTTTAAGACATACACAGAGGCAATTAAAGCTTTACAAAATTGACTTTGCTTAGCTAGATCCTTTATATAAAGGATTCTTAATTTCTCCTCCTCTTTAGCTTAAATGGATGAATCACGGAGAAACTATATCACTTTTATCTACTATTGCCTTAGTATTACTCTCAACAATAATAATATCTATAAAGGAGGCCTAAGTATCAAAAACAAGCCTCTTCACCTGTCATCTTCTGTCACACTGTCAATCTATTTATTATCTATACTATAAATCATATATTTAGTTGAAATAGGTCAAAATGCTTTAAATTGAATAATCATGAAATCATTTTATCTTCCTTGAATCATATTTAAATTCATTTCCTTTTACTTACAATTTAAAACAATTCCCGTTTAGGGTAATGTCTTTGAGTTTATAGAGTTCAACTCTGAGACTGCAAAAACCCAATGGGAAAAAGCAAGTGTTGTTATTTATGGCATATTTATCCACAAACTCCATTCCCTATTGTTAGGGCCATTGCACCACCTCCAGACAGGTAGCACAGCATAGTATGATAAAAAAATCGAGCCATTTATGCATTCAGAAAGTCAGCTTAGTATTTTCCATTATGAGACTATTTTCTTTCAAACCTTAGGGCATAGAAAACAAGTTACTGTTTGAAAAGTTGACAATTTTGGCTCTATTAAGGTAGAAACAGCTACCTTCGAACATGTGAATGAATAATAAAGTCTCTTCAGACTTAATACTGGAGGGTAGAGAAAGGAGGTTTGCAAAACATATATTTATTATATGATACAAAGAAAGTAGTTTGGCAAAACTGAAAGCTATGAATAGGAATTATTCTCCCCATTTAAAGTTTCAAAGTGCTCTACATAATACACTGTAATTTGGAATCTTCTTCTCAGGCATTATAATTTGAAATATGTCTTTAGGAAAAAAAAATCCATAAATGTTATTCATAAGGAAAACTACTTCTTGATAGTACATTTATAACTAAAGAGGTGTAAATACCTCAGATAAGTTAAAATGTATTAAAATACTTTTATGTAATAACTTGAAATAATGTAACACATATTAAATTTTGTCTTCATAGTCATAATATGCCATATTTAAGTTAACACAGATTCTGTTCTTCCTTGCTGTAACCTAGGTGTATATGATTCTTTAAATAGGAGCCAAGCAATATCTACTAGTGAGTCCTAAAAATGTTCTGCATGTTGTTCTAAGGCTTTTATGTTTTTTTTTTTTTTTCAAATTCTTACTGATAAAGAGACTTCTGACACAGAAATATTAAATAGCATGCCAGGAAAATATTTAGTAAAATCAGGTTCATCCAATTCTAGTGGGATGTTGGAAATAGCTTATCTTGACTTATGGGAGTCCATGATTAAAATATCTGTTCTTTAGCTAACTCATTGTCGAACACAAGTATCATTAAAATTAAATTACATTAAAAGTAACATTTAAATTATATGTTTTAAGGTAATATACGCTCAAAGCTCACACTTTCTAATTATTTTACCAAATCTTACTCTTATCTATATTCTTGAGGTTCTTTGTGACTATCATATATGTCAGGAAGAAATACTATGTGTTGGTATGTTTTTGCATATCTTTTTTGTAACTTAGGATTCAGTGGCAGCACCTTAGGACCTTGAACTCTGCAGTCTTGGTAGTATTTGCCACCACAGAAATTGGTAAATACTACAGATCATTTCTGTATTTATACTTTGTTGATTGTAAATTTAAGAAAGTAATGGAGAAATTTCACAAGGCTGATCAAATTTTGAAAGTCTCCGTAGCTGTTCCATAGTATTCAGCACAAAAACACTGAGACTGTTCTTACAATATGTAGAAAACACTATCCAGTTCAGCAAAAAGTCACTCATGTCATTGACCAGTGACTAATTCTAACCTATGTCTTGTTTCGGTAATGTATCATCTGTTAAATAAATGAAAATATCAGCTGGGGTACCTGGGTGGTTCAGTAGGTTAAGCATCTGATGCTTGATTTCAACTAAGCATGGTACTTGAGCCCTGCTTTAGGCTCCATGCTAGTAATACTGGGATCTCTCTCCCTCTCTCTGCCTCTTCCCCACCCCCCTCAAAAAAAATGTTTAATAAAGAAGATATCAGTCAATATTCTTATGAAATACATGGTTGTTTGTAAAGCACCACCACGGTGTGGTTTGGGGCCCAGGAATTGGGCAAATATTAACAAAACATTTTGTGAGAACAAACTGGCCATATGCATTTTGCAATGAATAATATATAGCTTATTATTATTTAAAAATTGTGTGCTACACATCCTTCTCAGTCAAATGTATAACAGTCTTATGTATGTATACATACAAATAATATTTTTTCCAGAGAGCCAATATTTAAAATATCACCTTTTCCCCCTTAAAGATGCTATTTCACAGAGAGCTATATTTCTCTGATTCAAAATAATTGCAGTTAGGGCTACCCATAATGAATAGTACTGAGGAACACAGGTGAGAATTTTAAGTTGGCCTGGTAAACAAAAACCAAATATTCATTAATTCATATTTAGCATCGGCATGTCAAAAGTGGTTGTGAAGCTACAAGGTTGGATGCAGAGAAATCTAATATTTGTCATATTCTGGAGTAACTACAGCCTGCTCAGCTACGGTCTATCCAGATACTATAGAGACTGTGATATGTTTAGATTAGGACATACACGTATAGTCAGCTACATAGATATGCTAGCAAGCATTAAGTTTTTAAAAATTAAATGTAGAGGAAAAAAAAATTGTTCCTAGATGGACTGGCAAAACAAAGAAACAAGCAAATACAGTCTGGGAAGGAATCCCAAAGAAGAATCAGAGGAGAGTGAAGTCAAACAAAACCACTGCCAAAAACTAGATGAGTTTAATATGTCCCAACAAGGAAAAAAGAAGAAAGGACATTACAACTGATGTTGTAACAAGTATAGGATTTTACTCAGATAGCTGAATTGGACTCTATGAAGGAGTGTTTATCCATCATGTGGCCTAATGCATTTAGAAGGCAGTAGTATAGGGAAGAAATAGAGTTAAGATGAAGACAAGTTCCTTCAACATAATTTTCCCATTAAAGTAAAATAATGAATGCAGCTTAAATTTCAGTTTTAGGTTTGGTGTTCATGACTCAGAACATAGGCCTGGAGCTCAAAAGATAGAGATTGAATATAAAAGTCTGTGTTGTGTTTTTAAAACAAAACGAAACAAAAGTACTTACTATCATGTTCTCTCAGCCATGGTTAAAAGAAGGGAACGAGAAGTCAGGCCTATAGGCAAATACTTTGATAATGACAGAGCACAGAGAACCTATAGAATTCTATCACTACCATTTTCATTTCATAGTTCCCTCTGGAATGAACTTGAAATTGTAAGTGAGAGAAAAACTTAAAAAGTCAGGGGCATTGTAAGAGAGATAGGAGATATTAATAAAACAAATTGGTGTTTTGAATGAATTTAAGCATCCAGAGTGTTAGAACACGGATTATTTTTTTAATAATGATAGTTTCATACATGAAGAAAAAACACTACTTTCAATTTTTTTTGAAATCTCAGAAAAATGCAAAACTTTCAAGACACTGGAGAATTAAAGTTTCAGTTCTCAAAATGAACAAATAATAACTGTTACAAATTAGAAAGTGACCTTGATATCATGGTAAAAGTTCTCCCGGGATTTTTAAAATATAACTTTTTTTTAAACAAGAATTCACTTTAATAATGTGTTAATGTGTAAGAGCACTGATCTGTACTTAAATCCTATACTGCTACTTATTATCTATGTGATTTCAAAAAAGATTTACCCCTTTAAATCTTACTTTCTTCAATTCTAATATAAAAATGATGGTTATGAGAAAGTTAAATAATGTAATATGAATGAGAATTTTAAATAAAATATTGTATGTGAAACACCTAGCTGTAAACCTACTAAACTGTTAAAGGATTAGATTGCATTATTAATTCATATCCATAGATCATAGTATCAAATAACTAAAGACAAATTAAATAGTAATAATATTCTTAAATAATACATTATATTTTAAAAAGTGATTTAACACATACATATTTTTTACTTTGCCCTTCGCTTTGTGAAAATGTCTGTGGAGTTTATTTTTTCTATTAAATCGATGGGGCAAGTCTTTGAGGAACAAAGTAGGAGGCAGAATTGTACACTGAAGAATTCCTTAGACATCAGGATGTGCCATTCCCAGTTCTTCATTTGTAAACTAGTATTTTTGAAAATTTATTTAACTCTCTGAGTTTTAACTTCCATATTAGCGAAGGGGGATAAGGTGCCTAATTCACAGAGTTTGTGTGAAAATAAATTTAGAGCCTTTCTACAAAAGCTATATTGTGGAACTATTCAAATAAAATATATATTTAATCTTGGTTTTATTACAATTATTTTTCCAAGAAAATGTCAGAAATTCAACTTCATTGAATAAACAAACTTTAATATCAATAAATAAACAATCCATAACAATACGGTCATATCAGTCATTGATTCTGCTCTCTTTAGCAAATGTGATCAAAGATTTGACTAAAGTCAGGAAAGACACAATCATCAAGAGTCTAGACTGCTGGGGGGGCGCGCCTGGGGGACTCAGTCAGTTAAGTTCCAACTTCAGCCTAGGCCATGATCTCATAGTTCATGAGTTCGAGCCCTATGTCAGGCTCTGTGCTGACAGCTCAAAGACAGTTGCCTGCTTCAGATTCTGTGTCTTCCTCTCTCTCTGTCCCTCCCCTGCTCATGGTGACCTATCTCTCTCTCTCTCTTTCTCTCTCTCTCTCAAAATTAAACATTAAAAAAAATTTAAAAAGAGTCTAGACTGCTGAATGCCAGAATAAAGAATCAAAACTGTCTCAAGTATTGATAATATATTTTAATATATAATGTTAGTAAATTTAGAATTCTGAAATTGGGTTGATATCTAATGTGTCATTTCAGCCAAGAAAAATTTGGTCTAGTTTGTATCTATGCAGTTTGATTTCACCCAAATCCAATATGTTTTAATATTGTAGCTCTAAAAGCAAACACATGTTTTATTGATATAATTATAGACATTTTAGACATAACACTTTCAGAAAGTCATTGGGTTGCATAAGATGATGAAAACGGATACAAGGCAAAGTAAATGAAATATGTCATATTATTTTTTAAAGATTTGGAAGTGTTTGACCAAAGAAAATTCCCAGGAGTAACTTGATTACTGTATTCAAAATCTCAAATGATGTCTTGAAGAGTCAAAGACCAGGGTTAGGACTAATGAGAAGAAATACAGATTTAATAACTCTTTAATTAAAAGATTATAGTATTAGTAAAACCTTATTTTATTTTGCTTTTTGTTTTTAATTTAGAGATATTCAAATTGCTAAATATATGTCAGTGCTCCTCTGTGTGTTAAAAATTCAACCTTTTAAAAATCCCATCTTTAGGGGCGCCTGGGTGGCTTAGTCGGTTGAGCGCCCGACTTTGGCTCAGGTCATGGTCTGGCGGTCTGTGGGTTCGAGCCCCGTGTCGGGCTCTGTGCTGACAGCTCAGAGCCTGGAGCCTGCTTTGGATTCTGTGTCTCCCTCTCTCTCTACCCCTCCCCCACTCATGCTCTGTCTCTCTCTGTCTCAAAAATAAATAAACATTTAAAAAAATTAAAAAAAAATCCCATCTTTAAAATAGGATGTAAGTACCATCTCAGAATTTTTCAAAGGATTAATCGATACAAAGCAAGTGTAACCGATTATCTTCTAAAAAAATTAAAATATTCACTGAAATCCATAGAAAAGTATTTATGAGTTATTAATATAAAATGGAAACAGGATATAAAACTATAGGGGACTGATTCAAAGGAGATGTTATATTTCCTTTGAGTAGAAAATGGGTGCCATTATGATGACACTGATCAAAAACGTTTATTGAGAGAGAAAAGCAAGCACTGTAGGGATAACAGAAAAAGACAATAGAAAAAGAAAACAAAGAAGACATCTTTCTTCAGAGATTTAAAAAAAAAGTCAAAATTATTGTTTCTACTCTTATTCAAACTGGTGCCCGCGAGCTACCCATTTTTCAATTGTCTGATTTCTGTGAATCTGCTGCAAACTCCATTAGAGATATCTCTTTAAAGTTTTTTTTTTTAATTTTTTTTTTTAACATTTATTTACTTTTGAGAGACAGAGCGTAAGCAGGGGAAGGGCATAGAGAGAGAGAGGCAGACACAGAATCCGAAGCAGGCTCCAGGCTCTGGGCCATCAACACAGAGCCCGACGCGGGGCTCGAACTCACAGACTGTGAGATCATGACCTGAGCTGAAGTCGGCCACTTAACCAACTGAGCCACCCAGGCGCCCCTAAAGTTTTTTTTTTTAATATATTTTTTTTTGAGAGAGACAGAGTGCAAGTGGGGGTAAGAGGAGAGAGAGAGAGAGAGAGAGAGAGAGAGAGAGAGAGACACAGAATCCAAAGCAGGCTCCAGGCTTTGAGCTGTCAGCAAAGACCCCAACGGGGCCGGAGCCCGGGAACCATGAGATCATGACCTGAGCAGAAGTTGGACGTCTAATCGACTGAGCCACCCAGGTGCCCCTAAAGATATTCTTTTGAATTCATCTTGAAATTTGTGATCCACAGTGTTTCACCAGGTTTAGCAAAGAATTTGCTATTAACAATACCTGAAAACTATAATTCTAAATTATGTTCTATATTATTAGATTTCAGATTATACTGATATTCCCTGGTTTGTTTTCCTGGGAGAAGAAAAGGTAACACGAATAGGGTACACTGGGAATTGCGCATAGCCTGAGACCTTTTGTCCTGGGTGCAGTCCACAGTAGTATGATGCAAACATGTATGATGTCTGTCAAGGGTGTGAAACATATGGAGTGACTCTTCAAACAGTACTCATTACTCATGAGAACCTACATGGTCGATGGATTTCAGAAATGATACTACGGTGATTTATAAATGCAAAGACAGTCATTGGCACTTCAAAAATTTGTTTAGCCAGGTTGAAGTTTCATCCATTTTATTTTCGAAGAGGGAAAAAAAAGTCTTAAACACAGAGAAAGCCATCAGCACTTCAATTTTTTTTTTCAGCAGAATCCAGATGTTCTGTGAAAACTTTCGAAAGACAAACATGGCGTAAAAAAAGGAATTAAATATGTTGTGATTTGGAAAGCTTTTCTTCCATTTGTGTCAATAATCAATATAATAATAATCTTTTACAATACTTTGGCTTTTCTTTATTATTATTTTCAAATTAATAAATCAAATTAAAATGACTGATCTAGTATAATCACATATATTTATGTCAAACTAATTTAAATCATTTCTTTCACATTCATTTTTGTGATTATGGATTGTTGTGTTCCTTTGAATTAAGCAACATTATTCATTTCAGAAAGAAAATATTTAAAATTTGTTGAAGCAAAACAGGTTTTTGAAGAGGCAACTAACAGAGGAAGGAGTTTCTACTTCTCTGCTCTAAATAATATTCAAGTGGCTTTAAGAGTTCACTCATCTTCAGAAGATGACTAACCTTTTAGATTGTGTCTGCACTAGGAAGCCCTCACACAATGATTTTGGAATGAACTAAGTTCTCAAAACACAATTATATGTTATTATTTTTTCCATCTTATGTTAGACCCATAATCAGATTGGAAATCTATAGTCCGCGATAATGGAGCACTGAGACAATTGTCCATATCATTCAAGCTAAAGAAACACTTTGATTTGAAATTCTCTGTCTAAATGATTGAGGCCAGAGTGCTCCTTTGGTTTGAATGATTTGGATAATTATTTCAGTTCTCTACTTCATCTCGCCGCTATAAATTCCCCAAAAGCAAATGTATGAGCTACCATATTCATTCAGTGCAGTGAAAATATGTACACATTTTGTGGCATATAAAGTTTGCAAATGTTTAAAGGAAAATAAACCTGAAAACTATAGAAGGTATTATTTCATATTTTTAATACCTCCTTTATAGAAAATAAATTACAGTTTGCAGGCTCACACATGTTCAGTAAATTGCATTTTAGTATAGCTATTTATCACTAAACTATTTCTGAAAAATAACTTTTCTTAAAATTGGATTATCTCAAATGATGAAGGAAAAAAATAATAAAAATCATCTAGGTTAAACCTAATATTCAAAATATATATAAATTCATTTAGGGTCCCCAGTTACCAGAATAAAATATTCATAAGTTGCAGAATCGGAATACATGAAAAAATATGTACCTACATTTTTGCAATGCTCCATGTTCATGGCTTAACGGTGTTTTTGTTGACATGTATTATGATTGCTATGTACTAAATGATAAGCGGAAGCAAACTACACTTCCCAAAGTAGATCATTGTACTTGTTTTAGTTTCCCTTTGTAAAGCCTAAGTTCTGATCTGTGCCGCAAGCGGTAAAGCAATCAATGCTGATGAATGACTAGAAATGGTTTCTTTATCCCAGTCCTCACTGAATAGAAAGTTTCCATTATCTCGTTCAACATCTTCACTCTATCAATTTGACAGGGGCAGGTAGTGCCACACTTCACTGCTTTTACTTTGGAACAGTATTCTACTTATCTGTTTCTAATATGAAAGAAAAATGAAAAATAATAAGTCTGGAGAAAACTTCTTGTTTGTGCACCAATAAATACTATCTTTCATCTTTCTTTTAATTGTTGTTCAGTTGCCCCTAGAACACAATCATTTAAAATAAAGTGTCCGAATAAAAATGCATACATAATAGAGCCTAATTTCTAATGTGTTAGGTAAAATAAATCAAGTTTTCCTTGCTGGAAAGAGAGGGGAAAAAAGCATTATCTTCTGTACCTTTTTTGATTTGAATGGATATGGTACTTTTGTTCACTTTTCAAGGATTTGGATAGCATCTTGGCTTCCTCCGGCGGCTTTGTTCTGGCAACCTGGCAGCTAGAAAGTTACCCAATATGCGCATATTGGGAATGTGCAAAGTCTTTTTTTTCCCTCCTTTTGTGAGCATTGTCTATCTCTATGGAGCAGAAGAGCACACTGCAAAAAAGGCAAGGTGTGAACCGGCCTCACTTTGGCAGCTAGTCAGTAGGCTTTCGAGAAGAAAAGCATCCAAGCTAACAGCACAAGATGTCAGAAAGAAACTTTTTAGAACAAAAAAATGGAGAAAACCATGGAAATTGCTTGGGCATTAGTTACCAGAAACAGCCATTTACATTTTATTCTCTGCCAAAACTTTTCTTAATGCTGCAAAGACAGTCTTCTTGAGGGTACAGAGCACATTCTTTGTGGGAATAAGGTTCGGCCTAAATATCCTAGATAATTAGTCCTGAACACAAGCTTGGCCACTCAGCTTGGCCGTGTTGCCTGATGCATGAGCTGTGACCTTTGGGGAATCTGAGTTCATGCTGCAAGAAATGAGAATGTTTCTTTCCCTACATTTTCCTGTACCTGGTATGTTTCCATATATATTTCTGATGATTGCACCTGTGAAATAAACATCTTTTTGAAATGAAAGGAGCCCCCTCTTGGCTTATGGAGGAAAAAAAAAAGCATCACATTTATATGGCACCAAACTTTCTGAATTATATTCTGAATATTTCATTGAGTGCATGTTTATATAGCATCAGTTGTCCATCATCATTTTATTTTGGTTTACATCACTACAAAGACAGACATACCTATAACAATTTTTGAAAACCTCTGAGAAGAAGCATTAATAAAATGAGCAAAAGTAACAGAAATAAATTAAACTTTCATCCTCTATGTAACACTGGTAAAGCAGAAACAGCTAAGTGTACCATATCACCAGGCAAGGACCAGGATCTCCTGGACCCTAATCCGTGGAGAGCACACTAATCATTCGATGGAACATTCTAAATGTTAGTTTTTTTTTTCTACCAATAAAGAAAACAAATGCAAAGTTATATTTTTAGACAAAGATAATATCACCTTCAAAACTTACCAAATAGGCAAAAGAAGGATAGATAGATCCTACTAGAGGAAGTGAATTGTGTTTGATTTTTGCCATTTTTCTCTCTCCTTATCTATATTACTGGCTCAATTACATATGCTTTTGTCGTCTTAAGCAACAACATTAAAATGCGTAGTTTTTTATTTTTTATTATTATTTTTTTATTTTGAGAGAGAGAAGCACATGCACCCATGGTAGCAAGCAGGGATGAGAGAGAGAGAGAGAGAGAGAGAGAGAGAGAGAGAGAATCCCAAGCAGGCTCCGTGCTCAGCATGGAGGCCCACATGGGGCTCAATCCCAGGCAGGCAGTTTTTAAGAGAGAATGGAATACACTTTAAAGGTGCAGTTACTAATGCAATTAAAATAATACATTTGTCTTATGGATAAGAACTTCAGACTCTGAAGTTTTTTTCATCTTGTATCAGTAAAAACATTCTGCTCATTAGTGCTTTGTACATGATTTAGGGTCAGATATAAAAATATGGCTTAACACTACAAAATACCAGTGTCGTTAGGAACAGGTTTCTGCATAGTGTCTGGATTCAAAACCTACCTCTGTCACCTATTGGCTGCATGGCCTTTGGCAAGTTACTTGACCTCCCTTTTCCTCAATATCCTTATTTGTGAGTTGAGACTAATTGCGCCTACCACTTAGAGATGTTAGGAACACGAAGACCGTTAATAACTGTAAACCAGTCAGAATACTGCCTGGCATATGAGTGAATAAATGCCAGGTAAAATAAAATATACTTTTGGAAGACAGTTTTTTAATAAATACTGACACAAATGTATCCAGTTTTTTTTTTCCAACAAGTGGCAGAAGAAACTAAAAATCAAACCACAGAAAGTAAACATAACTGTTTTTACAAGGTAGTAAATTCTGTTTATATGAGTTCAGTAACAGAAAAGCAACAGAGTAACTAGTTACAAAACGGAATACACGTGCTAAATATGCAGTTAAGCTTTTAATATATTTGTAATGAGCCTTTATAATCTTCGAACCTTGGTGTTAATCAAAATTAGACTTTGTGAGCATTAAAAAGACTTGTAAATAATGAGATTTCTGAAAGAGCGATGATAACAATAATTGAGTAATCTCTGGAGCTCAACAATTTAGTTTTTGGGGTAGAAATATTTTAGAGCATTTATAGAAAGTCAATATCCAAACATTCATTTTCTATTGGTTTAGCTTAGGCCTTTGGCCTCAGAGTTACAGCTTTTTGAATAGGAGCACTTGCTTAGTTTCCACAGGTGCATTTTCCCAGACAGATTTATATGCCTCATAAAAGCTTTATATAGCTCATAAATGCAGACTTTCAATCCTACAGGTACTGCTGGTCTGGAAGTTTTATTTTATCATTCAGGCTGATAAAAATGACACATCCTTGTTGGGAGATGCTACTATGAATGACAGTGCAAAGGTATAAAAACGGAAGAGAATGATTCTGGGAAAAGAAAGGTCTGGAAGAGGAGCTGTGAAATGAAGTCCACAGGGAGGGTAAGAACTGCTAACTGGGAGCTACAGGGGAGGAGAGCTTCACAGCAAGAGTCCAGAGAAGGAGTGAGGCCTGCTGTGTGTGCAAACAAGACTCAGGAAATGGAACAGCAGCAAGTGGAAGGGGAAGGAGCTAGAGACTCATAGTCCATAGTTATACTTCCTTTCGATATGTATATTTATTCTCAGGCTAGTTTTGGTACTTTCACATATCAGGTGAGTGCAATTCACAATTTTTTTTTTTAAGTTGGTGAGTATTTTAAAAATATCTATTACATTAAGAAAAGATTTCCCCAGGGGCGCCTGGGTGGCTTAGCCGGTTGAGTGTCAGACTTCAGCTCAGGTCATGATCTTGAGGTCTGTGAGTTCGAGCCCCGCATCAGGCTCCGTGCTGACGGCTCAGAGTCTGAAGCCTGCTTGGGATTCTGTGTCTCCCTCTCTCTCTGCCCCTCCCCCACTCATGCTCTCTGTCTCAAAAATGAATAAACGTTAAAAAAATTAAGAAAAGATTTCCCCAGAAATATAGATATCATAATAAACTCTAGCAAGTGTTCATTACATAGATAGTGAAACAGAAATAGGATGTATAATATTTCTCTATGTGGAGAATGAGGATTAGAAGTAGGGAAAGAGTCAATGAAGGGGTAACTTAAGGATTTGCTTTGTACAGTTCAAGAAGGAACGAAGCCTATATGGTGTCAGCAGTGCAAACGTAGCAAAACATTGAGATATATTTTAAATATGTAATGCTATATGTAGTGCTTAATGCGTGCCGGAGATTTTTCCTAAGAGTTTTATATGTATTCCTTCATTTACTTCTCATTAGGATCCGATAAGTTAGGTGCTACTATTATTCCCATCTTTTAAGAAGAGAATGTGTTTGTAGAGGGGTTCAGTCATCCAACTATGGTGGAGCCATGATTTCTGGGCCTCCATGTACGGCTGTATCCATCATTCATTCCACAGGTGGCAGTGGCTTCACTGGGAATGAAATCCAGCCCATGCTCCACTAATCAAATCACAAGGTTACTGCGACTTAGGCAAACTAAGCTTCTTCTGATTGGCCCATTGGTATCACTTGGACTAATGACAACTCTGCAGTATTAGCACTCAGGCAGTCTGACACCAGATCTATTTTACATGTAACACTAAATACTCTATATATGGAGAATGAAGAAGAATGAAGAATCAAACATGATTTCCAAGTTTCTCTTTTAAACAGTTGGGTTTGCTATTCACTGTTCACAGTGAACCATTTAAAATGTGGTTATTACACAAGTTATGTTACACAGACTAAAAAATATACTTAGAATATGAGCTTTAAAATTAAAAAAATAATGTTTATTCTTGAGAGAGAGAGAGAGAGACAGAGCACAAGTCGGGGAGAGGCAGAGAGAGAGGGAAACACAGAATCTGAAGCAGGCTTCAGGCTCCCAACTGTCAGCATTGAGCCAGACACAGTGCTCAAATCTATGAACCCTGAGATCATAACCTGAGCCAAAGTTGGACACAACCGACTGAGCCACCCAGGGGTCCCTTAAAAGCTTTTTTAATGTTTATTTATTCTTGAGAGAGAGACAGAGCACGAGAGGGGGAGGGGCGAAGAGAGAGAGGGAGACACAGAACAGGAAGTAGGCTTCAGGCTCTGAGCTGTCAACACAGAGCCCACGTGGGACTCCAACTTGGGAAACTGCAAGATCATGATCTCAGCCGAAGTTAGACGCTTAACTGAGTCACCCAGGGTCCCCAGAAGATGAATTTTAATGTGATTTGATTAATGCTTACAAAAACCCAGCAGGGTAGGAAAAATGCCTTCACCCTTCACAGATCTACTTTAAGTCACACAGGCCAACCTCCACCAATCATGGCAAGCATTAGCTCTGGCTTCTGGGTGAGACCTGCCAATGGGAAACACTGGCCAGCGACAGGAAGGAGGGAGGAGAATGTCAGGACTTTATTTCCTCAGCTGGGCCACATCCCTTCACCAAAATTCAGAGCTCCTGCCAAACAGCCCTTTCCACAGGACTCCCTCTCTTTGTGCTCCACTCCACAGATTGTTTCTCCCCCAGGCTTTCAGATGGAGGGAGAGTAAGAACTTTCTATTGTTACTAATATTGTCCTGTACTATTCTGGTGTCACCACCTCCTTCCCTCATTCATGAGTAAACCCTTTATTAGATTCTCTTCAAATGCAATGTAATTACTTAAATTATCCAGTCGTTTCTTGACAGAACTCTGACCTAGGGAGTATCTTTATTCCCAGTATACATCTAAGGAAACTCTAAGTCACACAACTAGTAAGTTCAGTTCAGTTTGAGAAGTATAGGATGGCAGGCAGCAAAGATTAGGCAGCACTGAACTAAGAATACATGAGAAAAAGTTCATCAATTCAACAAACAGAAAAGACGTTTTATACAAAGAGCATCCTGAGCAAAAGCTGGAAAGAGTAAAAGATGAAGGAATATTGAGGGAACTACAAATAAATATTTGCTGCTGCCTTGCAGGAAACCAGGAATGGTGAAAAGCGAACTTCTAAAGGTATCCAGAAGATGAGATAATAAGAGTGAAAAAAAAAGGGTAGTCATCAGTGAACAAAACTATAGAACTTAACCAGGAACATAAGCCCAAGTGAGTAGAAAATTTAACTTGATTTCACAAATCCTGATCATAATCACACAATAACTTTGATTTTAAAGACAGTAATATGTATGCACACATTTGCATATATTTCCTCTGCAATCATGCATCTATTGTATATATATTGATAGCCATATTCTGCTAGCAAAGCCTAAAGTCCAAAGAGTTTGAATGTTAGTGAGCAAATTTTAAATGAAGAGTGACTATATATATACGTATATATATATATACACACACATACATATATGTATATTAAATAAATATATATATATACACGTACATATATGTACACACATATATTTAATTGAGGTTAAAGTTTGTGACTATATTAGGAAAGGAAGTAAAACATTATGTTAACACAAGAGTTTTCATGAAATCTCAGAACTTGCACAATTTTGTTTTCTAAGCTTGATAGGCATTTTTACATAATGACAGGATCATTAAATTAGGTGACATGTTTTGTCTGTGTTAGCAGTCTGGTTTTGAGAACTACTCCACGGTCAGCAGAAGGGACAGATAATAGAACAGATAATGCTGAGAGTAGGTGAGTTCTCTATAAAAGACGTAAAATTAGCTTCAAAGATAGCAGAGTATGGAGAGCATGGGTTCTGGAGTCAGACCATTAAGACAGAATAATGTTTAATCTCTGGATCTGTTTCCCTATGTTAAAAAAAAAAAGACAATAATAATAAAGCACCTACCTCAGTGAATATGAGGACTGATAAAAGTAACACATATAAAGCACTAAGAATAAGATTTTGTAGATAGTGAGTGCCATGCAAGTAATATGTATTATGATTAAGACATTAGTACATTAGCTGTCATGTTTTTAATGGTATTAGCTGTTCTTTTTTATCTCCCCACTTAGAAGCAACATATGACACAGTCTAGAATATGTGGTGTCTAATACTTGAATGAATCCCACAGCTAATTCATGATCACTTATCCATTCCTTCTTCATTATTACAAAATCACTTGGCAATGTTATGTCATCATTATGAGCCTTGAGGATTTTAAAGACTACTTACAAAGTTCTACTTTTTACTGAATATGTCCCCGAATAATTGACATAGGCAACTCAAAATGGTTTACAGCATTTATGGTAAATAATATGAACTGTGCGAGTCTATAAAGATCAAGGGGAAAAAGCAAACAACAACAAACTAATCTGAGATGCTGAGAGCCATGATTGGAGCAATACTTGCGACTTTTCTCATTATAGCCTAACTTTGATTACCCTATTTCCCAAATTTTATGAGAATTAATGGGAAATGCTGACCTTGTGACAAGGGACTTGGAAGTGATAACATGACAAATTCCTGACATGAGAGTGGAAGATATGACCATTATGAGAAAAATCCATACATTACAGAGATAAAGGAGTGGCAGTCACACGGACCAGATAATCCTTCCAAGTCTCTAGTTAGAGATATCTTTATTAAAGGGCTCCTAATGTCTTTTATAATTTCTTCTAGACTTTGAATATCTTCTGTGTAAAATAATAGAATTATTTTAAAATGTCAGATAATTAAAAATTACATAGTGGTAACAAAATATGGTTTATGTCTTTATTGGGGCAGATAAGTATACTAATTTTTAGGATTACATATATCTAAAGCTCATAAGTGATACTGTTCTCCGACTGGTTTTGTTTTCATATTTCTCCGATGAACACTGACTAAAGGAAGAATATTGAAAGTTGAAATGATATAACATATGATAACACAGAGTTTTACCTATGGATTTAATTAATTGTTTTACTTTCATTAGGGTTATATTTGGACAATCAATTTTAGGAGTTTAAAAATAATCTTATCAGAAAGAAAATACAAGTTCGCAATATTGGTAAAATATTTGATCAAAGTCTCTTCTGAGTCTACATGGTCTTTTGTCTATGTGACCCATTTAAATCAATATTTTTGTCTTCTTGTGTTTTTTTTTTAATATAAATACATTTTTGTCTCTTTAGTTTTCAGGTTGTATCTGGAGACCACAGAATATGTTACTATACAGTTGGAGGTCTACCAGTGAAAAGATGATGCCTTGAAAGAAAAAGAGGCTTAGAGAATATAAACTGTTAAGAATACTTATTAAATGAAATTGATTAAAGTATCATATTTGCTGAAAGGCAAGCAAAGACAATGTAGCTGATACAAATAATTGATAAATAGAAAATTATTCAAGAATAGCTATTTATAAATAGAAAAAAAATGAAAGTTCAATTTGGAACCGAATCATACCAATATAAATAGACCAAAATAAATTTCTAAGAGAAAGAGTTAAATGTCAAAAGCCCAATCATAAACTATTAGAATAAACTATAACAAAGAGCTTTTACATGTACTGTAACACAGAAACTGAATAACAACCCTCTGGAATAAAATGGGCAACGTAAGTAATTACCCTCTTACATAAATGCACACCTCTCTAGCACACTAGGGAATTCATCCCTTAGTATGCTATTTGTATTCAGATGGGTTGAATATAATAAACATCTTCCCTCTAACTGACCGAAAATGAAAATATCCATAAACAAGAAATGTCAGAGACTCCATATGTATTTAATATTGTACAACCAAAATAATTTTCCATCAATAAAAATAGAGCTATTAGACATTGATCGATAATGTAATTCCAATTTTATTATTTGTGTTTAAATTAGTATTTTTATGCAACTCATAAATTCCCCAAATATATACCTACTACAACATTCAACATGATACATGTCTATTAGTTTATTTTTGCACATTATTTTTATTCACTGAATATGAACCATAGGAAAATATTGTTTCTGTTGTTAAAAAATGATTAAATATTAGAAATGCCATATGACCCTACCTAATGTATCTAGCATACATTTTCTCAAATTATGTAGTTGTGTATCACTGTCTAGATAATAGCATTGTAATTCATAAAACCTTATATTTATTTGAAATATCTTGAAAAATACCAATGCTTTTATTCTCTTTTTATACAGAGAAAAATAAATTATTTTCTAGTTTTCTCAGCAAAATATTATTAGGATTTGTTCTGGCTGCTTACTAAGTGTTCTTTTAAATAAACCAAATAGTATTCTTTAAGAATATGATAGTTTATGTAATTTAATACTTATATATTGAATAAGAGTTTCCACTAATCCCTATAAAGTCCATTTTCTATTGGCTTTTAAGGGCAGGAGGTATTTTGACTTTACTGTTAACAGTTTAGATCAAGCTAGTGGAACGATTTTACCAAATACATTGTTTAAGTTGGCTAGAACATTCTTTAGTTTCAGCGAATAAAAAGAAGAGGTAAATATGGTGAAATAAATTATACAGTACTACGTAATACACATTAGGATTTGCAAACTGAAAATAAAGACATGCCATTAACAATATACTAGTATATTTTAAATGATCACATGTAAAAATATTTTATTTATGCTGTTTTATGTGATTGTCAATATGATCATTATAGAATTCATTAGATGTTTAATGGGGTTCTTTATGGAGACTTCCTTTTTTTCTCAAGTTAACTCTCCTATCCCACTGGTAGGTAACCTGAATGGAAATTAAAGCTAATAACTCTGAATATATTAATCATGAATGTTTGTTTAATCCACTAAAAATTTCAATTTTCTCTTTGTACACTTCTAGAGGGACTGAGTAAATGAGATTAGAAAAAAATTACACCAAATAATAAATTTAAATTGTGTATATTATAAAAATATGATATGATCTTTTATCATTTATTCTATGTGAAAATAAAACTATAGTATATTAAAAAAAACAACTATAGTATATTATTAGTTGCAAATGAGTCAGCTAATTTTTTCTCTCAATGGGCAAAGGGAAGATATTTTGGCAATGTGAAAGAATATCAATTTAAGACAATGCTGAGTTAAATTAATATGGACCAGATAAATATTGATTCAACCATGACTTAACTGGCTACTAAGGCCATCGAATGCCCTATATATTTTAATTTCTACTCTGTTTTTTTCCAGTTGTTTGAAATTAGTAAGAGGTGCTTTATAAAATCATTTTTTCAACTAGACAGTTACTTTGGAAAAGAACAAAGAAAAGTTATGAATATTCTGCATGAGGCTAGATAGTAAATTTTTTGTATTGTTATTAATCTTCTTTATCTTAAATATCTCATATCATAGCTAGCTAGAATTAGCTAAGTTTGAAAACTGCTAAAAATTCAGAACGTGTTCCAAATATAAACCATAGCAATTGTTGTGTTTTGCGGCAGAAAACACTACCATACATACATTAGATCTATTAAATTAAATCAATTGCAAATGAAAATATTAAATTACGATAATATAATTTGAGACATAATTTGGTAACAACAGTTTATTCTGTCTCACAATATAGCAAGGAACATTCAATTATATTGTGTAGTAGCAAAGATCAAGTAGATATGATTTTTTTTCTTGAAGCTAATTACCCTATAAATTAAAGAGTTTTTCCTATATTTTATTATTAATTCTACAATATTTCCTGCTCAAAAATCAAGTGGCCTAATTGTTACTGTTTTTTCATCCAAAGTAAATTGAGGCCTCTCTATGATTGAACACACTCATGATGAGAACGTTAAACTACTGAGCACACCAAAAAATATCAGACATTTTCATTTAGGCCAATGGATCATGTTTCTATGAAACTTTTTATCTACTAGCAAATTATAGACTATCTACAGGTAATTGTATTCTGGGTATAAAACTTCTATTATATATTCGGCCCACTTCAAATTTAAATTTTTTATTTGCTTATCTCTCACCATTATTTGAAGACAGAGAATGTACAAACCTGTCAAACCTGTATGTGGAAGTTAATAAACATTTAAGTAATGAACAAATATTTGTTAAATGAATAAATATGAAAATTGATGGTGTGGGCGTTGATATGGATATTTGAGAGAAAATTTAGAAAGCAACTGTGTTGTATGTAATGCAAGAAGATTATTTTCATTTGGTTTAAATATTAAGGTCTAATTAATGTTAAAATATTAAAAACATTATTTTTGATAGGTTAAATATTTGCCAAAAAATAGACTAACCCATAAACAAGCAAGAGTTGTAAAATATGATAAACTGAGTATTTTTCAAATGTTGGAATAAGAGGACAGATTTTTTAATGTCACATAGATATGCATTTTTGCTTAAATTTAATAACTAATGACTAAAACCAATGTTAAATTATTCATGTATATCGATAATCATATCTATTTTACATAAAACACTGCACTAGCATCTCCACTGTATCCACCATAGCTTTATATTATAACACATACTTGGCAAGTATTTGTTGGATTGAAATTAATTAATAATACATTTCCATTCATTTTCAAATACTCATCATGATAAAGGAAAAAAATAAAGTAGCTAAATCAGCACCAGCAAACATTCCAGAAGCCTGACTTTTTCCAAAGGAGAATAAAATACAAACACAAACTTAGTTCACAGTATTCAAAAAGAATAGCCAATTTCTAAATAATTAGGAAATTATATTATAATGTTCTAGTTACTGACCTAATTCACATTGATTTATAGAAATATATCATGAAATCAAAGTACAAAAATATGAATGCATATTTAAGTGGATTTTTAACAAGAATATATATTCTTTGGTATTATTTTTTATTCTTAAATTATTTTAAATATATTGATAAATATATTAATTAATAATACTTTCTACGTATTTGTTCAATATAAAAACAAATACTAAGATCCTGAAATCCTCTGTAAATCATGGACGATATTTATTGTAGTTAAAACTGTTTCAACTATACTTATGGTAGTTTCAATGAAAATAGAAAAAATAATCATTCATATATCTGGTTTCATAATTTGAGCAATTAAACTCCTCAGTCATTAATTTTAGAATGAATGTTTTTGTTGCGCTTTAACAGTACATAAGAAAAGCTAATATAACAACATACTTGTTTTACTGTAGTCTTATTGGTTCGTGAAACATACTGAATTTGATATCATTGAAAACTTTTCTATCTCTTCACTACACCGTTTTCAGAATATGATTTAAGTCAATCATGCTTTTAGGCATGCCATTTATTTTATCATACCTAGTATTATGTGCAACATCAATTGTGATAATAGGCTCCTAGTTATTAATTGGTACATCTTAACCATTTAAACTCAATTTCTTTATGTCAGGTAATAAAAAGCCAGATCCTTTTAAACATCATTACATCATGAAGGGATTAAAATATAAATTAAATTGATTTTGTAACAAATCAATTCATTACAAAACACAATGATCATTAAAAATCAAAAAGCTGTAGCTGTAAGTTCTTTCTGTCATATATACAAACGTGGGTAAAAATATAAGGAGCAAACAAATTTCAGAACTCTAAAGAAAATTTAAAGTGAAAGTAACTTTGTCACAAGTTATTTTACCTGAGTCTTCTACCCTACTGAGAGTAAAGAATTGAATTCCGGCATTTCTTTCTCAGTATGTCCTGACAAAATGATCAGATATATAGTCTGTTCGGTAACTACTACTATTTTTTGAAGTATGTTTACTAGAAATCTGCTCAGATTCTTACAAACTGATTTATTCATGATTAAAGAGGCTCTCCTCCTATGAGAAAAGTTTATATTTTTTTATTCTTCCAGAAATTCCTTTTCATTCCAAATAAGTTTGATTTGACCCTTAATTTTAACTTATATTATTCAGTCTTATTTTCAATATGCCTCAGTACCAATGACAAATTTGAACAATTTGAAAAGTGATATTTCACATACACACACACACACACAACACACACACACACACACACACACACACACACACACTACAAATCTTTTTTTGTTCAAAATCTTTAAACTTCTAGATTGTATAATGCATGTGCAGGGGGAAAGCTTAAGCTTTGGAATGAGACAAATCTGGATTATAACCCCCTCATTGCCACTTACTAGCCAGGTAATTTCTGGCTTTTAATTAACCACTGTGAGGTACTGTTATCTGAAGACAACTTATTAACATCTCTCTGGTTCTTGGGAAGCCGAATATAATGCACTGAAAGCATCTAGCACATTTTTGGGCTCGTGACATTTAATATATTATAGCTAATATATTTATCAATAGTCACTTTTATATGCAAGTTATTTATTTACCATCAAATATGAGGGAGAAAGGTAGAAATTTAAGAACTGACTAGAATATCAGAGTCCTTTACCACTAAATGTTGATCAAATAATATATTCCAAGGGAGAACACCTAGAAGGATGCGTGGAGACCACATGTGTAGACAGTTGGGGGATGGAGAGCGCACCCTCAGGCTGAATTCTCATTTAACTGGTACTTGATTCTCTAACCATTTTACGGTTTTATTGCATGTTCTTGAATCCACAAAGCACTGATCGAGACTTATGAAAAGCACTCTGGGATCATTTTTCTTTGATGGTTCACATGGCAACTTCATTATGGTTGCCTGGATTTCCCTAGTTATGTAGAGGATTGTCTGGATTTTCTGGCAAGACTCCTGCCTGTGAAGAATGATGTGGAAACAGCTATTGAATGGCTTGAGACTAATACTGCTCTCTAGGTATTATTTTGGTCTTTTATAAAAATAGATAAAATAATAGGAATGTAGTCAAAATGTATTTCCTTTATGAGGAAAGAAAAATCAAACTATTCATTTTCCCTTCTCATCTTCTAAATTCTAACACTTGGCTAGACTTTGTAAAGAAGTACCAATACCTATTAATATTTCATCTATAGTTTTCCATATTTTAACAAATTACAGCTTCATATCAGGATGGTGGTGAGTGTGGGAGTGAAGGACTTATTCAAAAAGTATGTATAATGGAATCAATGACCTCAGAAACCTCTGCCCTCCCTAGGAGAGCTACTTAGGGATGGCAGCCTGCAGTGCCAAGGAACTAAATTATATCTTAAGATTTATATTTAGGCTTTTGCTCTAAATCACAGCTTAGGAAATGAAAAAGAATGGCTAATGAGAAATAATAGTTAAATTGTTATAAACATAACCCAAAGTATTGCTGCAAAAACTATGTGTTTACAATACGTTTCTTTATTGCAGGGTCATTAAAAAAAGTAGAAATAAAACTTCACAATTTTATCTAATATTACTTAATCTGAAGCTGTCAAAGATACATAAGTAAAAATATTTGTATATTTAGTTTAAATAACTTGAGCCAGAGAAGTTCAATCGATGCTTATTTAAAACTCTTTTACTATGCGAGGGTTTTGGCTGAGGTTTTACCTCTCTTTATTCAAAAGGACCCAAGAGAGATATTATCCTTCAGTCAAGTACACAAGCTCTTGCATATTGCTGAGATTTCTGCTACAGTATTTGTTATAATAAACTAGACACTGAAAAAGTCATCAGCATGACTAGTCATTACCCAACCTTTTTGCACATAAAATGACTTTTATACATATTTAAAATAAAATTTATATATAGGGTAGGAAAGTTTTTCTTAGTACCATAAATGACTCAGATTATTTTCTCCACCATAGAAAATACTGTAACATTTCGTTTTCGATCTCTAATGATATTCAATTGCTATATTACTTTTAATTTTATAATTTTGGAGGAATGGATACACTATATGGATTTAAATAATTATATAATGCTTTTTATATAAATATTTGCCCATTAAGTATGCAAATAACAACAACACAAAAGATTGTTATCTGAACTATCAGACTAGTTACCTGAATTTTGTTCTGACAACAACTGACTTGAGAAGAAAGGATGATGAAAAAGTACATGAAAAAGGCGGTAGACCTATTCCCAGAAGTTTACATTTTAATACAACTGGGGTTATTGATTTTTTTTCCTTCTTTATTATGGGCAGGTCTCAACCACATATATATTCACCTTGGTTTGAGGGGACATTAGTTATGGCTGAACACTCTGATTCCTCACTCCATCTGGACAATTTAATGAGCAGACTCCCTCTTTCAAGACCAAATGAGATAATGCATGCAAAATCATTTCTGAAGAGCATAAAGTACTTTACAAATGCAAAGTATTATTACTTTCAGGCAAGTAATTAGTGCTTTCTGTAATAAAGTACCACTTGACAGTAATATATGAATGATAGTTCTTTGGAAATGACCTTCTAATCAGTTGGGCACATACCTATGTGGTAAGTACTATAACTTAAGCTACATTATATTATTTTCCTGAGGAGAATTCAAGAATTCTTTTTAAGAATTTTTTTAAGAACAAAATACATCAGACTATAAATATATATACGGCCTACTATTTTTCATTGAGCAATACTTAGAACTCTTGAAAATACCAATCATTAAACAAATTGTTCAGAAATATGTAATAAGTATTTAAAATCAAATATATGCAATGCTATTGAAAAAATATTAGAAATAATATACATGTCTTTTAAAAAATAACTTTGTAAAATCAAAATTATTTTTAACTCAAAATGTCTCTTTCTAATTATATATTTATGAATTAGTTGGATAGTTCAAACCTATTCTTTCTGAATGGGTAGATTTTCTTTTTAATTTTAATCCACTTATTTACTGATGTATCAATGTACAAATATATGAGTTATTTTAAATCATTTAAAATACAGTTTTTAAACACTCTGTTCTAAACAAAACAGGGTCATTGACATACAGCAATTATAGGTCTTTTGAAGAGTTATGAATAATAAATGTCATCACTGAAACAGAAAGAATGAAATAATCATATGGGAGTCGGAATATATTGAGTATCACTAACAAAAACATTTTTTTTTTTATTAAGGAACAGAACATATTTGAAGTGTCAGATATGTGATCTTGTACCATCTCACTTAGGTTCTGACTTTATGATTAGAAAATAAAATTACAAGTGTATCTATAATGACAAAGGAATGTTAAAACTCAGACATCAGAGTAAGAAGAAATTAAACCTTCAGAGGACTAATAGGTCAAGAGCAAATGATTTCTGGTGACTTTCAATCTTTTCAAAATCTGTTTAATGTTTCATAATTTGATTATTTATTAATTTTTTTTAGTCTTAATACCTGGTCAATAGGCTTGAAATAGCATAGGTTTTGTTTTGTTTTGTTTTGTTTTGTTTTGTTTTCTTTTGTTTTTGTGAAAAGTTGAGAAGTGAATTCTATGATTTTTTTTAAACAATGATATATTTCCAGAATAAAATCAAGCTTATTTACCAAGTGGGGATTATATGGCCATACTGTTCTTTTCACCCTTCCAAAAACAAAAAATGCTAAAAATAAGAAACAAGCAAACAAAAACTAAGCAACAGTTACAATAAAAAGAAACACATTAAGCTTAAAAGACAAAAGAGAACTTAAATGGTATTAACTTGATTTTCTATAAGGCAATTTTTTTTTATCTTGAAACTTAAAAAGCCTATGGAGAAATGTTTTCTACCTCTAAAGTTTATACTACTTCATGAGACTACTTAGAAAAATTTTATATAAAGCCTCTTCTGATTCCCAAAATTTATATAAGAAATATTCAAATTGAACTTATTTTCTTAGGTGTATAAGAAATAAGACGCCTTACTAAGGGAAGTTAACTTGATCACACAGCTGTTATATTATCAACTTAAACTCCTTTTACAAAATACGCAAAAGAAGATCTAGAGAGGGAGATTGGATTGTGAATATTTTCAAGGAAGTTTCTTGTACGTTTGTTCTGGATGTACAACACTTCCCTAGCTTCTTCAGAGAATGAAAGACTACAGAAATATGAACATTTTTTGAATTATATACCTAAAAGAGATGAGGATATTATTTGGTATATTTCAAATTTGAAAATAACATAAATAAAATAGTTTTAAAATGATATAAACATACAAAAATAAATATATTTCCTAATTTTTAATGACAATGCTTAATGGTGTAATTAACAAATTATTTTATCAACTATGTTTTGTTGACCTTCTAAACATTTAAACTATGATATTTATTCAGTCTTTTTTCATTTTTTTTACATTTATTTAGTTTTGAAAGACAGAGAGAGACAACGACCGAATCAGGGAGGAGCAGAAAGAGAGGGAGACAACAGAATCTTAAGTAGACTTAAGGTTCTGAGCTGTCAGCACAGAACCCGATGTGGGGCTCCCACTCACAAATTGTGAGATCACGACCTGAGCCCAAGTTGGATCCTTAACCAACTGAGCCACCCAGGTACCCCTCGTATTTATTCATTCTTAAAATGGTAAAGAACATTCAATTAGTTGATATTAAAGAATCTATTTCATAAGCCAAGTACATTTTGAATAAATATTGGATTTGCATCTGATGAAAGGCATTTTAGGAATTTAACTTCTCCTGTTTATTTCATTCAACTTCAAGCTTTTAAAAAAAATGTGCTTAGTGTAATTCTTTTCCCCAGAGTATTTGTTTTCATAAAGCCAGAATGCTTTCTGAAATCAAAGTTTTCTTATGTATTTCTTTAACAGTTTATGTCCTATTATCATCTAGGTTAATCTGCTTTTCAATATTCTCTTATTTTCAAGCACTAGACTGTTGTTGATGTTACACAGAGGTCATACTCTTAGGTTTATGGTGCTTAATAAAATTTTATTGCTGCCTTTTGCCAATCTCAAGAGTAAGTTAAATCTGTACACTTATAATTAAACACATGGTTGCCCAGAAACTCATTCTCGAATAATACAAGGGGTTATTAAATCCCAATACTTAGTTTACTTTTCTATATATGCAAAATTTATGCTACTTCATCTAATTTTGATACTTTAGCCGCAACTGTTTATGAATAAAAATTGTAACTAAAATGATGACAAATTTCAAAATAATAGATGTATCTATCACTAAAAGCAAACCTTTTCTTGTCTTTACCAGGTGTACTAGCAGACTGAGAAAATAAGATTTTCAAACAGCTTAAGCTCAGAAGAAATAACCTAGCAACTTTGCCCCATTGAGAATGCTATACCAAACTCAGAGATGGGTTTCCTATTAGAACTATCCCCAAACCATTCATTTTGTCATGTTCATTGCCTCCAAAATAGGAGCCATTAACCTAGTCTGATGAGATTAAGTATGTTATTGATGTTGCTCTAATTAAATATTTTATGAACAATAACCATTATGTCAGAATTAGAGATATGATAGCACCAACACAAATTTTGTTACAGTAATTTCTATGACCTTCACAAATAATTTTCACAAACTAAAATAAATACATAGTCCAATCACAAGTAGATCATTTCGAGAAACAGCCTTTTTCATGCTAAAAACAAGTTATCATGCCAAGAAACATCAAGTTACAAATGTAAACCTAGCAAAATATACCTATTTCTCCTCCCTCCACTTCCACCTACAATAATATATTCAATAAGGCAACAGCATTAAAAGTACATTAAACTTTTATCTAAAATATTTCTTGTCATTTTACTTTAAGTTGATAGCAAAGCCAATGTGACATTTTATGAATGCTAAAAACCAGAGGCAGAAGAAGAAAAAGAAAAACTACCTTAAAAATGGTGTTAAGCAAGTATATCAGAAATCTCATTCATCTATACTATAATGATTTTTTTCTAGAATATATTCTTTAAATAATATGAATTATTAATGCTATAATCAAATCTTAGGGAACTAATACTTTAATTTCATAAAGTAGATTTTCAGCACCTAATTTCAATGTACACTAATAGCCTCCATGAATACAATCAATGTTTAATAAAGAAAATTTCTGTGACATTTGGATTTTACTGTAAGACTCATTTTCTTCTCTGAAATGACTTTTAAGGAGACACTTATCTAAAATACTTTATATATCTTAGACCATAACAGTATTTGTTAAAAAAAATGACTGACAAAAGAAAACGATTTCCTAATATCACAAAAGCTCTTTGTTTTTTAATTTTTTTTTAATGCTTACTTCTTTTTAAGAGACAGAGAGAGGCTGGAGGAGGAGTAGAGTGAGGGAGACAGAGAGTGTGAAGCAGGCTCTGCATTGGCAGCAGAGAGCCTGACATGGGGCTTGAACCCACAAACCGCGAGATCATGACCTGAGCCAAAGTCGGGCACTCTACCGACTGAGCCACCCAGGTGCCCCACAAAAGCTCTTTTAATAAAGTAATTTTAAAAGTTTTTCTAACAGAATTTTAAGAACAGAATATGATATGATTCATTCATTTTCTCACAAATCATGTTCAAAAACATCAAGCCACCATTAAATGTATTTCATTTGATCTATACTTTAAGATTACATTGGTTAAAAATGAGATCCATCATGTTTCTAAGATTAAAAATCTAAATTCTAAAGTTTTCTCTCAAGTCAGTAAAGCAGTCTTTATTTCTACATTTTAAAGTAATTTTATTTTCCACAATTTTATAGACTCTTCAGTGTCGGTAGCTGAAATAGTCAAAATCATGTCTCTATTTATGTTTTTAAACAATTTTCCCTGTGAGATAACATCCGCTGACAATAGCTATGTCAAAGCAAGTCACTGTCATTCAAGTATAAAGCAGTCCAACTTACCTGCTGGTTCTGAATGGCACAATTACAAACCTTAAGAACATAAAAATTTTCTCTCTCTAATACTCATGGGTCTAATGTCAAATAGCTTTTAAATATTTGATAACGACTCCCAGTGATAGAGTACTACAGCTAACTAATTTATGTCTTTGCATGATGTAGCATTCAATCTGGTGCTCAAGCCAAGTCTGTTTCTTTACTTACCCACAGGATACTAATAAAAAGCATATAATACTTCATATCCAGGAATTCTGATTTTTTACCTTCAGTTACTCACCTATGAGAGAGAGAGAAAGAGAAAGAGAGAGAAAGATAATGGTTAGTATTAAAATTGCTTAATGTTTCATGATATACTCAGGGAACATCATGATATAAAAGGGCCTTTCTGTGTTTCTTTATACTTTATATATATATAAATAATTATATATTTATATTTATACAATTCTACAAAGTAATACTTTGTAGAATTATTATAGATAATTATGTATATAAATATAAATACATAATATTTATATTTTTATAAATATGTACTTATATATTTGTACATATTTATATATAAATAAATATATATTTATATTTATACAGCAATTCTACAAAGTAAATAAGACTTTGTAGAATTATTACTGTAAATAATTATATATAAATAATATATATATTTATCTTTTTATAAAAATATTTATATATTCATATATTTATATATTTGTATTTATTTATATAATATATATATTATGCAGTAATTTCTGTATATAACATATTTATATATTTGTATATATGTGTATAATAATATTTATATTTATATTTATACAGCAATTTCTACAAAGTAAATTATAATCTGTAGAATTATTATATAGAACTATATATAAATATAAATATATTTATACAATTCTACAAAGTAAATTATACTTGAAGATTTTACACTGTTATGCTTTTAATAAAGTCTTTAATTTCTATGTCAACTTACTTGAAAAAAATTATAAATCTGTCAGGAAATAATCAAGTTAGTTACTTGAACAAAGCATCTTAATATTCCAAGTATACTACCTTAAACAATATATTATTAAATTACTTCATTAAGGCAAATGTTGTAGTAAAGCATTTGTTCACTGTCATCTAAGCTGTTGATCTGGCTAGTTGACTTTTCCCTTTGGGCCTTTCTTACACTCAAAGAGCTCAGAGGAAAGACAAGTTATCCCAGGGGAAACTGTAATTTCACTTCTCCAGCCTCCAGAGCTGAACCACCAGAAGTTGCTATCCTTCAGTGGTCTGAGACCACACTGTTTTCTTTCTGGGATATTTTCTATACCACTTTTTTCCTGCTGTAAGTAAGCATTAAAAATGATGAGAATGAATTGGGCTGAAAAATACAAACTTTGACATAAGCAGTGTAAAATAACCCTCAGAAATTAATAGTTTATTATATATTTACTAAAACTTAGATTCTATTCCCTTCTAGGATGTAAATTTTGGCAAATTGGTAAATTTTTCAGGAGAATTCTGGAAAGTTACCGGGATTTTCCCCTCTCCTCTAGAAGCTAATATAACAAGATAGTAAATGACTTTACTTCCAGTAAAAATTTATATTATTTTTAGAAAAATAATTACATTTATTGAACCTATGATGTGCAAAGTCAGAAGAAAAATTTTTCATAAACACTGTTGCAGTTAAGTCGCACAATAGCACCATTAGGAGATGCTATTATTATTCCTATTTTTAAATTAAAAACAAATATACAATAATAGTAGTAAATATCGGGACTGCTGTTAGGACCCAAAGCATGTTTTCCCCAAAACAGCAATCAAATAAAATAATCCAAAGCCAATTTTAAAAGGAGAATGGTAATTAATTATATAACACTGATCACTTCCAAACAACTACACTGATCATGAAAGACGAGGATTTTCAAGAGTCTCCAAAACTATCCTCAGTAAGGTACATCTTTACTTCACCTTTATAAAACACACCATATGAAAGTATAAAATGTGATGTCTTTTTACTCGAAACCAAAATTAATTTTTGAGGAAACACTAAAAGAGAGATGAAGAATTAAGGAAGACAGTGTTAATTACTCTAACTTAGGGTTTGTGCTATTTATATACAAACTATAATTATTACAATTGGATTAATTTAATCAATCCAATTTTTTTCTTTTTTGGTTATTAGTTACAAGGTACTTCTCAAGTCTGATCACTTTTTTCATTATATATAGATTATGTTTGTCGTGACTGTGAGGTAACATAGATAAGCATCCAAAAATTCTCACCTGTAAAACTGAGGATATGCTCCATAAGGACATTTTTTTTTGGTAAAAATTCTTTTAAATTACAAATAACTGAAATATTATATTTTTCATATACATATTTCTAATACCTGCAGGCAAATGAAAACCCTAATAAGTATTTATAATTACCCCTAAGAGTTCATCTCGGCCTCCCAAGATCCTTCATTCCTTTCATTCTGTCTGGTCTAGTAGTTAAAAGCTTTGATTTTCTGGAGTTTGACTGGCCTGAGTTTGAATACTAATCTCTGACAATTGATATTTGTGTGGTCATGGAGGTATCTGGGTGACCTTGAGCAATTACTTAACAGATTTAAGCCTCTTTAGTCTAGTCTTCAAAATGGGTATAACAGGCTTCAACAAATATTGCTTAATAAATATTAGCTATCCATTTAATAAATATTGCTTAAGGGCCTCATTAAGATACTATGTTCTATATATTAATATCTGAAGTTGCTTAAGGATCTAGTACCCAGTTTAAGTTGCTCATTCATGCTAGAAGCTCATCTACCAAGAGAAGGGATTATCTTCTACTGTTTTTGTTTCTACAGTGCTCCCTGCTAAAGATTCCTCTGTCAGTTGAGGTCCCCTTTTGTACTTACATCAACCTCACCAATGATTTTCTTACATAGAATCCACCAACACCTTGAAATACATGAATATGTGTGTAAAGAAAGAGGCAAAGCTGGTTGATAGGGAGGACCCATTTGTAGCATAGCTTGTTAGGTATATAAGGGTTCCATTCACATGTTCCCAAATTATATAAACCATACAGAAATGATTCTATTAACAATTAGTTAAACTAAAATCTTATCCTCCAACTCAAAAGGAGTTTAAAAATATAAATGGTAAAAATATCTATTTTCATCTTTTGCAATTGATTTTGCAAGTCCACATGTTCTTTAAAAGTGAATCTTAGAAAAATATGCAAGTGAAATATTTTAATATAATTTAGATACCACAAAAGAAAACTCACCAGCACTTTTATTCAATTATTCTACTCACTTTGTTTTGTTTTGTTGTTATTTGTGTGTGTGTATGTGTGTTTATTTTATTTATTTCGAGAGAGACAGTGAGCAGAAGAGAGGAACAGAGAAAGCAAGACAGAGAATCCCAAGCAAACTCTGTGCTGTCAGTGCATAGCCTGATTTCAGCTCAGTCTCAAGAACCGAGAGATCATGACCCGAGCCGAAATCAAGAGTCGGCCACTTAATTGACCGAGACACCCTGGAGTCCCGTATTCTGCTTACTTTGTATAATTAGTTATGCCTACAATGGACTTCCTAATCTCTGTCCCCATTACAGTGTAAGAGATGCTACAGAAGTGAGGAAAATTAATAATCCTAATAATTTATTTTATTATATATAAGAACACCGTTGGTAAAAGAGATATTTGATCTTTTGTGGAGAGCAGTGGTAGCGAGCCCAGTAAAGAGCTAGTGCCAGAGATGGATGATTAGCTGGGGCAGCTCTGAGTTGTACATTTATTTCTCACCCATAATGCTCTGGGAGTAACATCATCTAGTCTCAGTATATCATGAGGCAGCATAATAACAAGAGAGACCTCCCAATGCCGGCTAGGTTTCCAGTGAGTAACAGCAGGGTAGCAGTAAAACCTAATGTGACCAGAAAGGAGATAATATCTGAGGCAGGTCAACACACCCTGAGAATCTACAGGCACAATCCAACAGAGTCTGTATAGAACAAATAAGAATTTTCAGCATGACTGTCTACAGGATCAAATTTTAAGAAATTGCTATACTCTTTTACCCACCAGAAGATACAATAGAAAATATGACTTGAGATAGCATTACACATGCAACACAGGAAAAAGAGGGTGGGGGAGAAAATATCTATAAAATTATATCAAAGAATAAATTTAGAAAGATTTTGTCATGGATGACACTCTAAAATAATATATAATTAAAATGAAACTGCAGTGAAAGTTTAATACAGCTTTTGAGGAAGTTAATTAGATTATAAAATGTACCTTAAGAAATAAATGTCTATAAATATCTATATCAATTATAGAAAGGAGGAAATAAAGTCAAGCAGTACTTTTAATAGCGTATCAATTTTGCATTTTGTGTTATGCAATTTACCATTCTAGCAATTGATAATTCTTCCATCAAAGAATGGCATGGACACTTATTGTCAATTTTCATAGGACATCATGTGTTTGTTTTTTGTTTGTTTTGATATTCCATTACAGTAAAATTCATAAGTAATTAGAATTTAGAGTTGCAGTATAAGTTTTTCCATCACTCAAAGTCTCCAAGGCATAAAGATTCCAGGAGGCCAAATGCCACTCAAACTTCCATGATGGCAGGCCACAGCTGGTCAAAAAGCAATATACAAATGATTGTGGTCAGAAAGTGTTCAGTGTTATTACAGTGAAAATATGAAAGAGCATCCACATGAAGGGTCCTATATTTGCTCTCATCTCAATCTTGAATGTGACTATTTTTTCAGTTTAAAGATTTGGTCTTAATCTCCCTTGGTCACAGATTATAAGTTAAGGGGTATGAGAGAGAAAGAGACAAAGAGAGACAGAGACGGATCCCTCCCTCTCCCTGAACCCTTAGCAACTACTATCTTTTTATTGTCTTTATTATTTTGCCTTTTCCAAAATGTCATCTAGTTGGAATCATACCATAAGTAGCCCTTTCAGATTTGCTTCTATTACTTAGCAACATGTTTTTATGGTACAGGTTTATAATTCCTGATCTTGTTTTGAGTGAATAATATTTTATTGGATATTGGGTGTGTCACAGTTTGTTTATAAATTCAACTATTAAAGGGCATCTTGGTTGCTTCCAATTTTGGCAATTATGAGTAAAACTGTATAAACACTAGTGCAAAGATTGTGTGAATATATATTTTCAGCTAATTTGGGTAGAGACCTAGGAGTATGATCACTAGATTATATAGTAAATTTGTGTTTAGCTTTCCTAAAGAAGAACGAAACTGTCTTCCAAAATAGCTGCACCATTTTGAATTCCCACCAGCAATTAATAGGTTTCTGTTACTTCACATCTTTGCTGACACTGGTGTGGTCAGTGTTTTGAATTTTTGCATTCTTAGAAAAATATAGTGGTATTTCACCATTGTTTTAATATGCAGCTCCCTGAATAAACACAGTCTCAAGTATTTTTCTATATATTTATATAAAATCCATATATTTTTTTGGTGATAGGTCTATTCAGATCTTTTACCCAAGTTTTTTGTTTGTTTGTTTTTGTTTTTTTAATGTTTATTTATTTTTGAGAGAGACAGAGTGTAAGTAAGGGAAGGGCAGAGAGAGGAGACACAGAAATTGAAGCAGGCTCCAGGCTCTGAGCTGTCAGCACAAGGCCCGACACGGTGCTCGAACTCACGAACTGTGTAATACTGACCTGAACTGAAGTCAGGTGCTTAACTGACTAAGCCACCCAGTCACTCCTCCCCAAGTTTTTGATGGGTTGTTTGCTTTCTTATTGCATCTTAATAGTCCTTTGTATATTTTGGATACAAGTTTATCGTCAAATATGTGTTTTGAAAATAGTTTCTCCCAGTCTGTGGCTTGTATTTTTTTTCATAGTGTTTAAAGTAAAAGATTACAAAAAAAGATACTATGCAATGATCTAACTTTTGATACTAACGATCAAAAACAAATATAAGCTCAGGAAAGCTCCTTCAAGTGGTATGAAAGTTTGCATGATTTATACAATCTCTCCCATAAAGTTCTGCTTTGGTGTTTTCTAGAAATCCTTCTGAGATTATTAAGATCATATTGTAGCTGTATTTATGTGCCTTTCTCTAACAGTTTTCTTTCTTTTTTTTTTTTTGAAAATTTTTTAACATTTATTTATTATTGACAGACAGAGAGAGACAGCATGAGCATGGGGGAGGCAGAGAGAGGGGGGAGACACAGAATCTGAAGGAGGCTCCAGGCTCTGAGCTGTCAGCACAGAGCCCGAAGCTTGGCTTGAAATCACAAACCGCGAGATCATGACCTGAGCCGAAGTTGGACACTTAACTGACTCAGTCACCCGGGCGCCCCTCTGACAGTTTTTAAAATAGTTCATTAAAATATCTATTAGCGGTTCTGCAGTATTTTGACAAATAAAAGAGCATTTCAAGCTCCCATTGGACAAAATTACAAAAACAAAACAAAAACCAAAGAGAAAAAAATTTGAATCATAATATCACAAGAAAAAAGGGACCCAAAGAGGTAAAGTTAAGAAATATTCTGATATGCTCCAGATTAAAGGAAAAAAAAAAACAACAAAAAACCTTGGTCATTATCACCTGTAGAAGGAGACATAATAACATCTCTTTTACTCTTGTTTTTTTTTAGAAACCTGGGCTCAAAGAGTAACAAAAGCTCCTCTTCTCTACATTTTTTTGTTTGTTTGTTTTTGGTAACTGGTCAATAAACCTTGTGGAAGTAATATCCTACCTCTGTGTCCTTTATGGAACCTAGGAAGCAAAATATTGACTATAATATCTTAAGGTTTTGACCTGTTTGCCCATCCCTGAACTCATATTCCTTCCCTTTCTTATATCCATCCTCTTCATTTCCTCCTAGTTGATCTTGTCTTGATGACCTCCATGTTTTAATACGCTCTGCATAGCTCTCTAAAATTTAGAAAACAAGTAGCTATGGAAGTAAGGCAACAATGTCATATCTGTTCCACTACAGAACATCTTCTTCATAGGAATTAGGGATATTTTTCAAGTAAAGAAAAATATGTACTGAAGATATGAAAAAAATCTATGTGTTATAAATTGAATTGTGTCCTCCTAAAATTCACATGTTTAAATCCTAGCCTCTCAAAACTCAGGATGTGGCTACCTTGGAGACTGCGCCTTTTAAGAGATAATTAAGGAAAAATTAGTGGTGGCAAAAAGAGATAATTACGATAAAATTACATCTTATATGTGGACCCTAATCCAATATGATTTTGGCTGTCTTTTAAAAGATTAGACAACACACAGACTGAGGGATGACCATATGAGGACACCCAAGAAGGCAGCCATCTGCAAAACAGGAAGAGAGGTCTCAAAAGAAGTCAAAACTGCCAACACTTTGATTTTGGACTTCTAGTTTCCAGAACTGTGAGAAAACAAATTTCTGCCGAATAGGCCATTGTATTTGTGGTATCTTGTCATGACAGCCCTAGCAAAGTAATACACCAGGGTTCCTTATGTGTCTACCTATTTTCTGACAAAATAGTTCACCATGACACGAGACTATGGATTATTAAAACACAAGTACCAAAAAGCCAACTCTTGTCTTTAAAATAGTTTAAGAGGATAATGCAGAATGTTTAATTTCTCCCAGTTTGCTCTATACAAGCAGTATGTGATAGTTAATACTGCCGCTAATGAGACGTAAAAATAAAGAACAGCAGTAAAAAGGGTCTCCTGAAGCATTTGATGGAGCTGCCCCTTTTTCTTTGCACCTGCTTAGTTAAGCTTTTTAAGCACAAGTCTATTTGTTACATAACTGGAAAATGACTTAATTTGAATGAGTTAACAATTTCACACCTTCTAAGCATAAGGTGAATACTAAGTAAAATCACCAATCTAATATCCTCACATAGGTCACTTTTATTATCTATAATGGAACAAAGAGATAAACTTGCACTTTCAAATTCAAACACTCGATTACTTGCACTAATGGAGGAAATAAGAACCATAGATAATCTGAGGCAGCGTCATTTAGACTTAGCTTTGGAATATGTTTGTGTTCTTATTCCTTCATATTTGATAGTCCACAGATGCATTTCCATCCAAATAATGAAATTATGGTATTTAAAACAAATACCAGAATCTCTAAAGCCTACCACCATACACTTGTGCCTAAAATTTCTTTATAAATATACTCCTTGATGAGAAAGCAAGAAATAAGTCCTGCAGATTTTAAGAGAAACCCTGTAGTTTTTTCATTTGTATGTATGTTTGTTTGTTTGTTTGGTTTGGTTTGGTTTTTTAATATGTCATTCATCAAGCTAGGTCAGGCCAGGGTCTATGGAAGGGAATCCCTCATGAGATGCCACTGCTTAATCCTTGTTGTCAGTCTGAGTTGATTTCCAGCATCACAGCTACTTATCTGGGTTAAATATAGGAACGGTCATTATTTCCTGAGACTCAGATGTCTTTCTCATCAGTTTAATAGCTCAGGTTAGCTTACAGATTACTTATTAATGCTGGAAAAATAATGGAGTGACTGCTTCTAAAGGGAAAAAATGCATAATTCGGAAGTTGCAGTGCTAATAGGTAAAGGGCAGCTATACATCTTTAGCATTACAAACTCAACATTCAGTTTCAGAACATATCTTAAATCTCAACCCTGATATTTTCTTCACAGAGTGTCCATTGCATTCAATATAGAACACATATCCTGTTTTGTCAATCCCTGCTTAAAATCTATAAATGGCTTCTCATTGCACTTAGCAGAAAAGCCAAACTTTTTCTGTGTCAATTTCTACTTCATATGACCCCATTAAGTAACATTTACTAATACCGTTGGTGCCAGATTCCCAGGAATATAAATATGGATGAGACAGAGATGCTCACCCCATGACACTTTCTATCCAGAATGGGGCATAGGAAAATTAAAAAATAAATGACCATTCAAAATATTTTATTGTATCAGTAGTATCAAAGAGCAAAAATTTAAAGTTGATAGTTTTGTGAAACAAATGACCTTAATGATTGTTCTCATAAGTGATACAGGGATTAGATATGTGCAGATGGAGAGGGAAATTTAGTTTTCTTTTTTTAATTTTGTTTATTTTGAGAGAGAGTGAGTGGGGGAGGGGCAGAGAGAGGGAGAGAAAGAATCCCAAGCAGGCTCCCTGTCAACAGTGCAGAGCCTGATGCAGGGCTGGAACTTTGAGATCATGACTTGAACTGACACTAAGAGTCAGATGCTTAACCTAGAGTCACCCAGGCACCCCTAGAGGGCAATTTAGTTTGAAGGTAAAATTTGAACAAGAGTGGCGGAATCAAGATATTCAGTGAATAGTGAGCTGTCCAATTTGACTAAAGCATAACAATAAGTGCAAGCATTGTATAAACAATATGCTATATTTTTATAGATAATATCATTTAATTGTCATCTCAACCAAGTAAATTAGGTAATATTATCTCCAATTTATATATGAGAAAACCGAATAAAATGTGAAGGCTCTAAATGACCTATTATTCCAGACCCTTCAGGAAGGGGATACCAAGAGACAATTATACATGCAAGAGTTTTATAGGAGAAAATGCCTGTGTTAGTTAAAGAGCTAGGAGCCACTAGAGGGTGGGACTGTCAGATTGTGAAGCAGGACTACCCTGAGCAAAGGGAAGGGGGAAGGAAGGTAAGTTGAGTGGAAGCATTTCAAAATGCAGTGCATTTCCAAAGAAATTTTGGCAAGGCCATCCGGTATCCTATAAGTCATCAGAAGAGTCCTATATCTTCCCAGAGTGGGCCTGTCTTAATATTCCTATCGTGTTTAGTCACTGGCTGGTAGCAGCCAATAAGCAATGGTGACCTAACACCAACCAAGGTGATGGATTTCAGAGCACAGAGCCTGAGGTCATAGGCCAGTTCCTGCAGAGGTCTGAAAGGAGTATTCTCAAAACTACCATGGCAACAAAGTGACAAGGGACTGAACTGGTGCTCCAACAAAGTCCATGCAATTAATTTCACCAAAATACAAAAACTAAGATGAAAAACAGCAGCATATATACATTTTTCTCTCATCACTAAATCTATCAATAATTTTGACCTCTAAATATTTTTTCATCAACTAAGGCAAGATAAAATATTGATTTCTTATTAAATTTTATTCTTCTGAGATTGCATTTACTAGAAATCTATATTTTTAATTCCTGAATATTTTCAAACAGTGATAGTATTTGCAGTTTCAAAAGCCACTTAAGGTTAATTAATAAGACTACACCTAAGTTATGAATGAGTTAATTCAGGCCATGAGAGATTTTCATGCCTTGCTCAGAGTCACTAAAAGAATGAATGACAGTTGGTATTGAGTACAGATGTCCTGACTCCTGCTTACAGTGGTTATCACTACTGACCACCAATTTTTTTCTCTCATTTCTCTTCTTTTATTCAGCTTTACTGTTTTACACGCAATTATTTCTTACACGCATGATATCCTTTTAGTTCATTTGTCACACCCTGCTTACTATTACATAAAATCTAGCACCCATTAAGATGTAGTATAACTTCCATAGTACTCTGCAATTTCCAGTTTTCACATCTACTAGCTCATTTGATTTTTGTGTTGTTTGGTTTAGTTATTCTTTCTCTATTTGACCAATAACTATGAAAAATTAAATTGGGTGAAAGTAGTTTGGGATATTGGCTACTTTTATTCATTATTCATTTTTATGCCCAACCCAACTATGAATGAAATATATACCATCTCCTGAATTTGGTCTCAACTGTGCTAAAAGAGCAAATGCTATGAAGATGAAGATTAATAGAATCTTTTTTTTTTCTGGGGAGGGGGACTGCTCGTTTCTGTCTTATTTCAGAGAATTGTCTTTAAAAACTATGGATGTAGATGAACCACTTGAAAAGCTGGTATTCAACCACTTTGTACTTACAACACTGGCGATTTCTTACATTTCACCTTAATAAGTCCTGTCCTGAACATTGAAAACATTGAAATATTTGGGAGAAGTTTATCACAAGGAAATAGTTTAGTTATTAAATTTATAGAGCATCAAAATTACATGAGTCCCTAGAGGAAGCTTCATCGAGATTTTTTCTCCTAGCATGAATTCTCCTACAATTTCCCAGGCAAGGTTGCATCATCCCCTCTTTGAAGACATTTAGCAATGACAAGGCATTCTAATTTCAGACAGCTGTAATTTTCAGAGACTTCTCTCTATATCCACCCACTGACCTTAGCTATTCTTTATGCCTTATAGTTTCAGGTTAGATTATCATCCACAGAACAATGTGTTCAAAAAAATTTTTACTGTATTTTCTCTAATAAACTATTCTCTTCTTAAATTTGATCTTCTCAGTAACTCTGATCACTCTTCCTATAATGTTCCTTAACCATTCTGATCATTGTCCTATTTGATCCATGTCTTCCTCAAAATATAGGTTCTAAGACTAAATACGGATTTCAGATATGATTTTACCTTAGAAGACTTAAATTTAATATGACTATTACTTTCCTTAGCATGGCCAATATAGCCAATAACTGTCGTCATTAGATTGTAAACATATACCCTAAATGTTCAACTAGTCAGACTGAGATGCTCCAAGGATCCAAACTATGTTTGATATTACAGAGAAAATAATAAAAATAATGGATTTGTTGTCACTTTCTATTTAAATGTGTTGACATTGACAGACCATGTCACATTTAGACAGTGGTCTAGAAGGCTGAGTATATTCATATTTGTCAATGTCCTGAGGAAACATGTCACCAAGTCCCTCCCCTCCAAATTATGTTACATTAGAGACCACATCATGAATATCATCATCAGAATTGGAACTAATTGTCACTTTTCTCAGTTGAAATCTCAGAAACTAAAAAAGATCTAGAAATTGCCTGAGGCTCACAGGCAACATCTTTAAAAAAATACTAGTATTTTTGTTGGAATACCTGTATGTCTTTCTAGTGTGTTTCTAGACGTTCAGAAAATAAGAGTTTACTTTTAGAACTATTAATTATAGTTTGAGACTTATTAAACAATATATGACAATGTGAATTTTATCAGTCTCTATTATAACTATTAATAACTAAAGCTGATAATACTATTTCATATGCATACCTACTTACTCAAAACTCCACAAAGTTTAAGATTAATTTAAAAGAATTCATTTGTCTCAAATTACATGTGGCCGTATTACAATATGTTTCTAGCTCCATTACAATCCCAGCCACTAAAATGTTCTTGGCCAATATAGTCTTTCTTTAACTGACAAGTATATAATGTTTTTCAAATGGAAAACAGTTTCTTTATACAGGTAAGGTTGTGAACAGTAGTTGTTTTGGTATCATGCAGGTTATAAGAATATTTTTAAAAATCAATATGAAGGTCGTTCTGTAGCATATAACCAATTTTATTCACTTTTTTGACTAATGACTACAATTTTCTTTCACAGTAGCATAACAGAAAAATGTAGTTGCTTTTAAGGCTTATTCCCTGTATTAGATCTCTTGGAAACATATGTTGAAAGAAGATACTAGGGTTTTTATATAAAAATAATGTATATTTAGGTAGGGTTGATGGCTACTTTTAAAGTGACAGTTACCTTAAATTACTATTGGTAGCACTGTGATATAGCAAGTGCAGTTTCTGTTTTGAATTGAACAGTGTTTGAAGTGAACATTTTAGGTTATGACAAGGTCAGTGTATTTTTGGAGACTGTGTCTTAGGGCATTACATTCAGGATTGGCTGAATTTCTCAATACACGAAATTTTCCAAAAAAAATTAGAAAAACAAAGCAACACAAAAATCTCTCTGATTAGGAAACACTGTTTCTACTTCATGTAAATATATGCATCCTTTGTATTTGGAGTGTCATACAATACTATTCTGCATTCCTGACCTTATATTAATATTTGTTATCAATAATTCAAAATAAGCACTACAATACCTCACCTATTCCTTCTATATATATTTTTTCATATTGCTGTTGGGACAGGTTTTTAGAGTGTATATAAAATAAACTTAAAATTTACATATTTATATCCATAATATTCAAGTTAATCATTGCTTTTAATCTTTTAAATCTTTTAAATTTTCATATTTTCATAAGTTTCAACTGGGAGGTAAGGTAGACTAAGATGCATGGACAAGGTAGCCAGGTTATATTCCTGTATTGCCAATAGTAATTTAAATTATGCTCTTAAAATAGCCATCACAGCATAATAATACATAATTTTTGTATAAAATATCCATTATTATATACACTTTACCTCTCTCTGGTCTCAGGCACCTCATCATGATATCAGTACCTTATTCTTGCTTATCTCTGAAGGGCTACCGGGAATATTCAGAGGTTATGATGTGATGATATACTTAACTACCAGGCTGATGGCCTCAGTACTGGACTTAGGATGCAGTGCTGAAAATAGAGTAAGGTACACCAAAAATGTTGTGTCGCTATAGTTTGGTTCCTTGCTTTTGTACTCTAGATACCTTTTACAATCATTTAAATAACTGGGGAGTTAGGATATGTGTTTTTTTTTTTCTTCTCTAAATTAGTTTTATATTGTTCTAATAGTATATGGGGCTATCCGTAAAATATCTTACTTCCAAGTGACCTTCTATTTATATCAAGCTACCATACAATTTCTATTTTTATATTTATTTTTGAAAATAATACATTGCATTATGCAAAATCTATTGCCATATTTCATAAAGCATAAAATTACAAACAAAATAATTTTTTGTTATCAGATGACCAAAGACATGAGGGAAGCAATCTATTGTAAAAAGCATTTGTTTTGATGGAAACACTTGCAAATGTTTGATTTATAGATACCTAATTTCCAATTACACAAAAAGATTCTTTAAAAAGAAAACTTGAATGACATTTTAATATTATATAAATATTTAAGTAAGTTAATTTCATATCATTGATTGAAACAGTCTTCTGAAAATGGAATAACATTCTATTATCATTACATTTAAGTAATGTCTTTTTAATTTCCATTAATACTTGTCATGGTACTTAAATACTATTTCTATTTTCTTGAAAATTTAGAAAGAGAGAGTTTGTTATAATTTGAAAATGTTAAGTTTACAAGGACAAAGATAATATTAAATAGTCATAGTGATTCCTTAAATATCTATGATTTCTCTGTTCTAATTTGTTTTCAACAATTGTTAGTATCATGTTGGTATTAAGTGTTCTAATATTTTCATGCAGAGAAAGACTATTTGCTTTTATTTAAAATAAAAGCACCACAGATTTAATATGTAAATATAGGTATATTGGTTAATATTTTCTAAAAGAATTCCACTTTCGTTAGTAAATTACAATAACATTGTTTTTAGTTATAAATAGATACTACTTAACTTCATTTTGGTGTGTGTGGATTAAGATATCCTTACATGCAAAGTGCTGACATACTTCATTCCTTAGAATTTTTCACATAAATCTATAATGACATATATTGTGTGATATTTTTTCTATCTTAATTTCAATTCTATACCTACATTAATGAAGCAGCTATGTTGACTTTATGGCTTTGTCAAATAAATATCACCAAATTATTATAATTGTATGCTAATTCTGTGAGAAGTATAAAATTAAGACATATGTAAAGTAAATGAATACTCTTTCATATTTTATTAGCTACTTTATTCACTATTTTCTAAGTACTCTGATCTTGTGTACACTTAATATTTTAGATGAATATACTTTAATTTCTCTTTCAGTTTTTAGAGAATCTAAATATTATGTAATATGTAAGTATAAGGAAAATATATTGTCACTTAATTAAGTTATAAACATTTCTTCCAGGGGAAATGAGATTAGATAATTCAAGTAACAGATGTATCAAAATACATTTTGGAAAATAGTAGAAAAAAATTCTCTTACAATAAAATTTCATTGGTATTTTTACCTTTTTGTTACATTTGTCTCCATTTTAAACAAAGAGAGTCTATTTTTAATGTTTGGCAGCCCATTAAAAATGATCTCTGAATTACACAATAATATAAACAGTTAAAATCTTACAGATGATTATAAAATTAAGCTTTATAGCAGACTGAACTCAATTAATCAGTTTGGAAGGGCACATCTGTCAAGTTTCCTTTATTTGCTCTTGCTACCAAGATGTCAAAAGAGACAACCACAGAGCTATTTTGTATTTACCTAACATTGGTGTCTTTGAGTTCATATTTGGTAGCTTTTTGTCATTCTGAAATACTAGGTTTATCATATCAAAGGATTTGAACTTCTTGGGTATCTTATCTATAATCTTTGAATTTGGACTGAAGAATATAAACAGTCATTATAAATTAGCCTCTATATAGGCAATTCTCAAATTATGCACGAGAGAGTTAGATACCATTTAGAAATGAAACATTTATACATTTTTTAAAAGTATTAATAGGCCACGGCTCCAAAAGTAATTTACAAATCTATTCTTTTCTTTTGGGGAATACTTCTCTGTTAAAACAATATTATAAAAACATAGTTATGACTTCAAATCCAACTATTTAAATTCTAATGTCCCCCAGATATAGAAGCTAGACAGTATATATACCATATAATTTTATGAAAAAGCTTACAGAGTTCCACTTCAAAATGTCAGTTCATACATGCATAATATCTCTCTTCTCACCAACCTCTCTGTGAAAATTAGGTAACATCATCACCAAACTCTTAGTAACTGGTTTTAAGTCCTCTATTAAGAACTTGTCCCTCAGAAATGCACAATTCTATGGTTTTCTGGAAAGCTCAAGTGTCTAAATAGATGGAGGAAAAATAAAAGGGGGAAGAGGACAAAAATATATCATTTCAGATTTAAGAAGGTTTACAGTCAAGGTCTCCCTAGTATTTGGTGCACTATAAATTGAAGTAGGATCTCATAGTTCTCTAGATTTGGAGTTAATTTCTTGTACCCCACCATGTTTTTCAGGGAAGGCATCTCTTATTTGTTCAGTCAAATGGAGGCAGCCTAAGTTCACCTTATTATATCATTTTGTATTGCCTTATTTGCTATTTAGACACTTTTAGTTTCAGGGAGACGCTGTCACCTTGATGTATATGAACTCAGCAGAGAAGCTGGCAATATCTGAGAAAAACTGTGTGCGAGTTGGAAAAATACAGCCTGATTTGGGGGAAAACTGACTGCACTGGCAGTCTTAATGAAAATGACCAAACTGAAGGATGATCTAAGGGACAATACTAACATCAAATGGGATGGGGACGTAGAGGCAAAAGACTTCTAAAAGTATTCCCCTTTAATACAGTAATTAGTAATTAATTATCGTTTTAAATTTACTAATTAGTTAATGAGGAAAAATAACACTATTCTTCATATTTGATGGATAATGATGCCACAAGCCATTGTCAAAATGCCAAGAGACCAAAGTCTAGTTTCACAATGATCTCAATAGACTAACGTGATCATCAAATAAATCAAAATGGAGTAATAAGTGCTTCTTATGACTTAATAACACCCAAGTTTCCCATTCCTTTAACAACTTCTAAAATAGCATCATGGCAGTACCAGATTTTTTCCGTCATATATTTCCCTTTATTTTCTAATTTTCTTCCGGATTTTTATGACCTTCAAGGGTGGTTAAAAAAAGTATCAGAATCATCACAATAATTTTGGTGTGTTACTATTTCATATTCATCTATCTCTGCCATTTTGTGTTTTATCTTTTAGGAGCCTGTCAGTTATTTTTTCATCCAAAATTGGTTGATAAGATTAAAGAATCTCTGACCATGTCCCCTAAAATATTCTGGACGGTACAGAGCTGGTACCATTATAAATTAAGCCAAGATAGTTCATTTTCAGATTAATGAATAGTGGATGTAGTGTGCTACATATTAAATAAGCCCTTTTTTTATTTTGTATAGATGCCTGAAGAAATCTGACCTGTGATTTGAGCAATAAAAAAAATGTGTTTATTTTATAATTCCTTACCTTCAGACTATAAAGTCAAATTGGCTGGGAGAGGCAATGAGATATGATATCAATGCATTTTTAAAATTATATTATTACTTATTTTCACATAAATTTGTGAAACAACCCTCACAGAGATATTTAGGTACATAAATAGAAAACATATGTTTTCTATAGAATTCTAAGAGCCAATCCTGTTTTTGTTGCTGAGTCTCTTTTTTGATCTTGAGAAATCAAGTTAACCTTTCAGGACTTCAGTTACTTTATCTGTAAAATAGATAAAATATCTTCCTCATAGGACTTTTATTGGGAAAAGTAAATGCACACAAAGCACTTAGCACCTTGCTTGTCTGAGTGCCTTGATAAATGTTTGCTTACTTCCCCAAAGCCGAACCGATATATTTAGGAGGCTTATGTACCTGAACAGCCTGAAAGTGTGGGCCTCAAATATTTTTTTGAAGAACAATAAGTCATGAATACTACACTAAAATTTGACTCAGTTTGTAGTATTTTGGAAGAAAAGAATAAAAACATCTTTAGTTTCTTTAAATCTGGTCATGGGGGGAAAACTGTACTTGCATGGGCTTTCTAAAAGCAAAGGATTCCATTTCTTCTCTGTGTTTACAATTTTCAAAAAGCTTAATCTATTTAATATGTTCGAGATCCAAAAGATTATTTAAAAATGCATGACAAATATGTAGTACAGGTTTGGGAGGTGTTAGGATGAATACCAGACAGTGTTCTCTCTGATTGGGAACAGCGTTCCTTATCTGGAGTGACATCAGGTGACACCCGTGAATGTTATTTTTAAATCATTGGATACGCTTGTTGTTCCTACTGCACCAGCACCTGGTGAAATATGCAGCTGAGGGGCCTTGGAAATTTCAAAATAAGTGAATCAGAGATTATTTGTAATTTCAATTTCAAATGCTATAATCACCTGTATTTAATATTAGCCATATTTAGACAAGCTGCCTGTCTCTACTAAAACGTATCCTCTTTACCTCTGTCATTCTGCAAGTCAACATTTTAACTGCTTTCTTTCAATATGTAGATTTGTCTTCTCCCATGGCTGGGTTGTCATTAAAACTGTCACAAACTAATTATTTATGTATACCTATTTATTATTAAACCAGTAAAGTCTTCACCCCCACTGACTGCCTTTCTCTCAGGTCACCTTGTGAGCAAAACTTTGCATTTTTCAATTCACTGTTGGTTTCCTATCCATCTGCGTGTATACTAAAGCTGCTCTACTTTCCTAGGGCAAGTCTTATCTGACTAAGTCATACACCTTCCAGTATTGCTATCCTTTTGTTATACTTACTATTGTACTTTTATTAAAACATGTCTAGTAACATCACATAAAAGAGTGTTATAACAAAGTATCCCTAAATCATAAAATTAAATTTGATTTTTGTAGTATCTGTGAATTGACCTAGAGCCTGGAAAATTTAGGTCATGTATAGAAAGAAGACTCGAAACTCAAGTATATCAATAATGTGAAAAATGCAAGGCAAATCGTGCTCTTTTTGAGATGCTAATATTTAGTGCCTTTGGACGACATTTGAGTCATCATACAGTGTTAGAATATGGACTATATAGGAGGCATTATGTGTGGAGCATTGTCAAGACAGCAAGGATGAAAAAAAACAACAGTCTATACTCTTATAAGGGACCTACAGTCTATTGGAAGACCTGCACGTGCATCTAACTACAAGAAAGAGAGTTATTATTAACACCAGAAATATATGGAAGAGACAAAAAAGGAGTGTTTTCTTATGCTCCAATTGTAATTTAGAGTCCTTTTAAGAGATATAGCTTATAAACTTGTCACACAGAGCTTAAAATAACAATGAAACAAACGTTTGTCAAACTGAATTAGATTCAAACTAAATTATGCCAATTAGCTGCTTTTCTTATTTTTAAGAGATGTGTTCTGTAACTCATGCCCTTATTGAACTTAAATGTCTTCATTTTTTTTATCTACCTTAAATCATATTCATTATTATTTTTAGATACCATTAAACTAGTCAATTAGTCAGGAATGTTTGAGTGTACTTTATAATTTTAAGTTATAATTTTGAATTTTAGAATTAATGGCTACTGAAAGAATAATAGTGAAGTTTGGGATTTTATGGGAAGAGCAATTGTGCCATACAGTAGATATAAAATAAAACAGAAAGACATAAGGAAAATTTCTAGGAACACAATTCTGTACCTACGTAATATATCAGAAATATATCAGAAATGTAATGTTTTACCTAATTAACATAATTCTCATAAAAGGACAGGTTAGTTACCCAGCATACAAAGCAGAAATGCCTCAAAAAATGAAAATAAATTTTCAGATGGTGAAGCAAATAACCAGAGATGTCCTATTCATTTAGCCATATCCTGGGAGATTTGGAACAGACAGTTTGGAATAATATCATTGGGTATAGAAAGGGTTATCCTTCACAAAAGAAATAAGACCCAACATCTATCATTCTGATGAAAGGTTATGTTTAAATTAAAATATGTTTCATTCAAGTATTAAAACAAACCACCTATAAACTTTCAATTTTGAAATAACTTGCTGTTGTTTAATACTAAAATAATTTTATGTCACTATGCGTGTGCATGTGTGTGTGTAAGTAACTTATTGTGCTCAGTAGCCACTTCTCTTTAATGTCTTTTCTTTATAGGATCTCAAATATTATTTTCCTGAAGATCAAGACAGTGACTAGGTTCCATTTCTAATATTATGTTTGTAAAGTTATTTAAGAAGTATGGTAGACAGATTAGATAGGTGATGGGTTAAACAAAGCACCTGTGATGAGCACTGGGCGTTATATGTAAGTGATGAATCACTGAATTCAGCTCCTAAAACCAATATTATTCTATATGTTAACTAACTAGATTTAAATAAAAACTTAAAAAAAACCTTCTAGGCCAAGATCTTTTTTTTAGCATTTACGTATTATCAATAATATTCATAAGACCTAAAATTATGGAAAAGTATTTTTTACATAATACAAAAGAAGACATAAAATAAGTGAGATTAAATTAAATTGAGAATTTATAACTGGAAAAAGGACAATAAAAAAAAACTTAACTTTTGAAAAAATTCTTAAGTCATTAAAATGACAGGCTGAAAAAAGTCACTTAAATCAGTTTGTAAAATGACCTAAATTCTTCTACTGTAATTTGACTGTATAATTTGACAAGATTTCACTTATAATAAAATAATGACTTCTGTGATCAAATATTCCAGTATCTGTTTTGACAGAGAAGGAAAATGAGGTTAAGAAAAATTAAGTAATATCATCAATAAAAACAAAAGAAAACAAAACAAATCTGGGCCACAGGTAAATGCCAGAACTGGAAAATAGATTATCAGACTCAAAATACAGAACTCTCTGACTATCCCACATTAGGATTCGGTGTATGGTTTGGTTTGGTTTGGTTTTCCAGGTCTTTGTGAAGTGTTTTTGTTGATGGTTTTGTTTGTTTTAGGTTTTTGTTCTGAATAAGTTTGAGCTATATCTCAAAGAAATATTATACATTATAGAGATTAAAGGCAGATGTCTAATGATGTGAAGAAAACATCTCGGGCTCAATAATGAAAAAGTGATCTTAGATTTAAGTTCAAAATCAAATATTCATGTGGTGTGTTGTTCAGTCTCATAACTTTTCTTTTTAAATTTGAAGGACATTAGAGATATCTTGCCACTGGGAAATAGAAATAATTTTTGACAATATTTTACTGGCACCAAGTTATTTTAATACGTAATCTATTGTCTATATACTGTCGTCTTCAAAGATACTTCTTGCGTTCTTTCTAAATACAATACAACTTTTAGTTTTAAAATAATGATATCGGGGTGCCTGGGTGGCTCAGTCGGTTAAGCGTCCGACTTCAGCTCGGGTCATGATTTCACAGTTGGTGAGTTTGAGCCCCGCATCCGGCTCTGTGCTGGCGGCTCGGAGCCTGGAGCCTGCTTCGGATTCTGTGTCTCCCTCTCTCTTTGCTCCTCCCCTGCTCATACTCTTTCTCTCTCTCTCTCAAAAATAAATAAACATAAAAAAATTTAAATGATGATATAGTATGATGTTAGTATCTTTTTATTTACATAATGTAAGTGAAACAAATTAATTTAAACTAATTCCTTTAAAAAAGCTGGATATCCTATCTATGTTCAAGGTCAAAAACCTTTTAAAGAGTCACAATATTATAAAGCATACAATTTAAAAAATGATGAAACAAAATTCTTAGACATTTCCTTAAATTATTGATAACCATACAATGGTATAACAAGACAGATTCATTCATTTCAGCTCTAAAGAAATCATCACTTTTATTTCAAAGAAACAAAATATTTGAGAATTTTATTGTCAAATTTCAATGAAAGTATCAAACTTCTTATAGGTATTTCTAATCTTATAAACATTAACAATTTTGTCCACTATTAAATAAAAATAGTGGAAAATGTGTCTGAAAGGAGCTGTAAAATATACTTTTGACAACATCATATTGAGATGATGGTTGTCAAATATAAATAGGAGAAAGGTATTCCTTTAACAAAGTAAAAAGTCAAAATTAATAAACATAGCTATAGAAAACCTATTTTGTTTGGGGACAGCTAATAAGAATGATGTCAGCAGTTGACAGTTAAAAGTTGTATAAGAGAAAAAAGTGTAAAGATTCGTTAAATCACTTGTATAATCAATCATTCAATATTTTTTTAAATATTCAGTTATTTTAAAATAATAAGACTATGGTTATAATATTTAATATGAATAAACATTTGTTACTCATTAGAGGGTTATTAAAAAGAAAAACCCTTTATGTTATGTTATTTTTATGTGGGGGAAATTAGAATATACACATGTGTATTCAAATAGTGAAAGTGGCTAATAATAATAGATCATTTCTTCAAGATATTTAGGTTCGAAATAGGTGTACATTGAAAAAAAGATGAGATCCACTTCATCTTATCCATACTATTCTATTAAAAAAAGTTTCTACCAAAAGTCCAGTTACTAGATATGTCACACAGGCCTCATATTTTACATGATCTGCCCACTTCAAAGAATTTGGATTGCCCATGAAATATGAGCTTGCGAAAATCCAAGATAGGGATTCTTATCCCAATAATAATTGACCTTGAAAACCCTTATTTAGCTTCTTTGATTTTCCAGTTTTCATATATCCTCACCTCATCAATCCCCTATTTGGACAACTATCTTGATTTGGCTAGGTCATTAGAGAATCTCATTATATAATGTAGAAATCAGTAATTACTTCTTGAGCCATTTTTTATTGGAAAGACTATCAGTATGACTCTATACTTAGTCCAGGTGAGGTACGTACACTGTCCTTAATTACAGGTACTTCTCATTGAGTCAACCTTCTTAATCTCCTCCAAAATATAAGTTATAAGATTCTTTATTTTTTTTTTAATTTTTTAATGTTTGAGAGAGAGAGAGAGAAAGCAGGGGAGGGTGAGAGAGAGAGGGAGACACAGAATCCGAAGCAGGCTCCAGGTTCTGAGCTGTCAGCACAGAGCCAGATGCCGGGCTTGAACCCACGAACCATGAGAGCATGACCTGAGTTGAATGAAGTTGGAAGCTTAACTGACTGGACCACCCAGGCATGCCAAGTTCTGATATTCTTTAGCTCAGCATCTCATGTTATCAGTATTTGGAAAATAACAGGTGTTCCAAGTGATCACTGAATGAGTGATTTCTTTTTTTCAGAAACAGTTACTTATGACCAAATTGAAGTCATAGGAAATTAACAATTTTGTATACCAACTAATACCAGTACTTTCCTTTTCATATCCATAATCTTATATACTTTTCTTAAAAATTTTGCAAGGTTTACCTTATTAACTTCTATTTTATAAGTAAGAAACCTGAGTTTCCAAGAACTTAAAACTTTCCTAAAATCACATAGATTTTAGGAGAACTCAACAAGAATTCAACACTGAGTTCAACATTATATTGTTCTCAATTAATCCCAAAAAGAGCTATTTGGACATAAAAATAAATGTTTCTAATTACAATATCAGTTACTTTCATGCATTTTTTTTTAGAATTTAGTAGGCAATGACACATGTAATATTCGATCTTATCTGCATAAGACATCCATGAGTTTGATGGATTAGAAATCATAAATATATGTGTTTTTCAAGAAGCAGGAGACAGGTCACTTAAACTGTACATAACAATGATTCTTTTACAGTTGGTCATATCTTCCTCTAGAGTACAATTTCAATGTGTATATAACTCCAAGTTGGGTTTTTCAGGATCAATTATTATTACTTGACTCGGATTGTTTCCCCTACTTCATCATGATAGATTTGGTATTAGGAATCTTACGTACTTCTTATTTTATCCAATAATACCATTAAGTCTTTGTATTGCTATATTTATCAGAAAATGTATTACAGTTCAATCCCTCCATCACATAGGCTAGAGGTTTGCAAATTCAATTCGCCTGAATTCAAAAAAACATTTGCCATGAACATGTACAACACTAGACATTGAGAAGAACATGAGGGTGAAAAATTGTATTTCCTTTAAAAGTTTGTAAATGTTAGAAGTCTAATAAAAATACATTTTTGAAATATCTAAATGAAAGAATGATTTTCTCTTTAAGTTTGTTGGTTTCTATCTAACCTTTTTTTCTCTTTTTTGCCTACTTTCTCTCTCTCTCTCCCTCTCTCTCACGTGTGTGTGCATGCGCGCGCGCGCACACACACACACACACACACACACACACACACACACACAAACGCAGATTTACTTCAGAAGGCTTTTTCTGGCTCTCTCTCCTTCTAGCACCACTAGTCCATAGCTAGAAAATCACAGAAACAATAGCATAGAAGTATTATAATATGAATATAAATAGAATCACCAGTTGCTCACTGTATATCATTTAATGTTTTATGCACACCAGAGTGCATGCTAAAAATGTCATAAAAAACAGGTAGTATGGTAGTAATAAATGTAAGACAACATGAATCATGAAGGCACAATGTATTGTAATGGATCAGTAAGGATCAAATGATGGAAAACCTAATAGAAGTTAAACCTATAAATAGCTGTGCTTCCTGCAGTGGAAGAAAATTAAGCACGTAGCAATTAAAGAAGAGTGAAGACATTTAATTCTCATGGGGAGATATAAGTGAACTTATCTCAATGCAGTCAAGAATATAAAGTATCAAAATATATAATTTGTTGTCCAAAGACTGCAGAAGTGATTAATGCGTACTATTGTGTTATAGATATAGATATTAATATTTATATATGTATTAGATAAAATGGCCAGTTAAAATTTACATGTAAGTCATAATTCAATAAATTCTTTTTTTAAAATCAAACTACAGAATCACCTGTGAAAAATTAAATGACTTTCTTTTATTGTGTCATATGACATACCTAAATGACACCACTAGCGTGACTTTTGCCTAAACTAGGATATAAAAAATAAATAAATAAAAAATAAACTAGGATATAATATTTATTCAGGGATATTGTTGCAATGTAAACACAAACCAAAAAAAGTCCCCAAATAAAAAATGTTATTAGCATTGTTGTAAAGATGTAAGAAAGATAAATTAAGTTGTGAATAGCCACAGATAGAGGTTATATGACCATATAAGAAAACAGAATTAAAAGAAATCCCTCCTACAGAATGACAATGGTCATTTTAAGATTGCTAAAAATTTTGTAACAACAAATATTTAAAAATGTGAAGTGATAAAAGGATAGTAAGTGTTTGTAAAAATGCTAAGATATTTCAAAGTGTCATTGCTTCTGTAAATACTGGAGGAGAATAAGTATAAAATTAAAATTTCTATGAATCTGGTCAATTTGTGTCAATGTATGTGTTGTGTTAAATACTAAAAATGATAAGCATAAAAGAAAAGCAGTTCTATAAGTTATACTACTGGCAGTATTGCAGCAACTAAATAGGACAAGCCAAGACATCAGGAAATATTCACATAAGCAATGGGAAAACCACTGTGATCAGCAATGCAACCTGCCCCAAGACAAAAGACTTCATATAGATGATGGGTCTATGGTCTCTTTACAGCAGTAAGGCGCCCTTCAGACAATGCAAATGATCACTGTGGTTACACTTTTAACCATATAAACACAGTATATATGTTCTTAGAAGACACCATTGGAAAAAGAAAAAACACAGGGTAGCACCATGATAAGACATTAAGAAACATAGACATTAAAAAAAAAACATAACAACAAAGTTAGATAATTCTCTTATGCTCATGTCATTTACACTGGGTATATTTAATTCCAAAAATGGAGGAGTCCCTAAACAATACTTCCCAACTCAGTATCTAAATGAATGAATGAGAGGAAACAGCATGGGAGAGTCAAACATATTTTGGTGGGGTTCCTAGTTAATTAACTATCTGTACATTTTTAGACAGGAAACCCAATCTCTTGGAACTTTTATTTCCTCAGATGTAAAATGAAGATAATATATAGGGGTAAATTTGTCTTGACCTATCTTGCTTACTCACACTTATCCCTAGTGTCAAACAGAGTTGCAGGAATTATATGCTAAAATGAATATTTCTTGGCTACAAACACTTATGATATTCCTGGTACATTGCTTTCCACTTTGTAGGCTGTGGGGTTAGCTCAACTTGTAAAACCTCCATTATACGCTGTATTGATCACAACTATTATTACAAAACTATGTATTTAGCATCATTTTGTGTTCTTCAACCTTTCACTGGACATAATGCCAGGAGACTAAAATCTATGTTTTTTTTTTTCCTTTAACTCAATAAATATATGTGCAATGTATAAAATAAGAACTCAATATATTTAATTTTTTTCTTCAAGATTGAAAAACAAAAAGAAACAAAAAGGATTCTTCCAAAGTTGTTATCAGTATGAGACTTTCCATAATTGACAACTGCCAATGGTTGTCCTAAAACATAGAAAACATTTTCCCTAGGCCAATTAAGATTTCCTTCTAGGGGCACCTAGGTGGCTCAGTCGGTTGAGTATCCAATGCTTGTTTTAGCTCAGATCATAATCTTGCAGTTCATGGATTTGAGCCTCACATCAGGCTAGGGAATTTCTCTGTCCTCCCTTGCACATTCTCTCCACCCTTTCTCTCTTTCAAAATAAACAAACTTAAAAAAAGATTCCTTTCTTTCCTAAAACTCAGATAATGCTTTAATATTTATAATTTATTTTTATTTAGAACCTAATTTGAATCATTCATTCATTAGCAAACACTGAAGTATCTATTACCTACCAAAGTAGTAAAGCAAGATGGTCCTTGCCTATATCATTCCCACAAAATTTGGCAGGAAATTGAGTCATCTGATTCTTAAAAAAATATCTTGTGATATAATTAAGACAGCTATTTTTAGCTTCAGTGTACAGATTAGTGAACAAAAACTTAGAGATGTTTAAACGACTTTTCCTAGATGATAATTAATAGGTGGCAAGGTCTCTAAGAATAGGGTTGATTCCACATACTGAGTTTTCCCATGCATTTTCATGTCTATCAACCAAAACAAGGCTTCATGTACTTCAAAATAAAAATCAATACACTGCTTTATTTTATCTTTTCTAGGATAAACCATTTTATGTCTGTAAATCTCTTTATAAATTTTCTATATCTTCTCAATTTTGCCAAATATTATTAAAGTTGAACTACTCCCCTGATGAGATACAATTTTAAAATATAAGCATCTTATAATTATAATAAACTAAGTATGTGATTATACTTTGAGTTGTAGCTCATGATGAACTATGATGGACGAGATCCAAAAAACTAGCAGTCACTATCATTTTAAAATTGAATATATTGAACCAGCTATCAGAAAATTATAATTTATTTTTGTCAACAGAGAAGAAAAGCATGTACAGTGTGTTTGCCCATAGCAGTCAATGCATGAAGATACCTCATACTTTGGCACTAATTTTAAATCATGTTCAAAAACAACATGTTTAAAATGAAGGCAAGCTGTCATAAGGCAAGCTGGGGTAATAAGAGTTTGGCAATTACAAAGCACCAGCACATTACCAATCTGAATATTCAAGAACTGTAAATCATTAATCATAAGTAAACCACCTGCTGGGGACACTCTAACCCAGCATAAAGATTTGCCATGTGCGTAATTGTCAGTTTCAGATTGAATTTTTATCCAGGGAACAATAGGATTCAAGATGATTCGGGTGAAACTTTTATTAATTTTGAAAATAAAAATAATCATATCTCTCGTTGTACTTCAGATAGCGAAATAGTCCTGTTTAAAATGACAATTGTTTTCATACTTCATTACATTTTTATCAAGTATTATATAGCTTATTGTTATAAGTGATGAAACAATATTTAACCTTTTTTTACATTTTTCTGCTTCTATCAAAAACAAAAATAAATCTGACTTACTATAAACCTAAGACTTTTAGGCAGACATACATTTGTCACTGAGTTTTTAGCACATATATGTAAATGCATAGCCTATTTTGCTATAGACTGCAAGCAGTATTTTTACATTAATTAGATTTTTTAACTCAGCTCTATGGACTGAGTTTTTCAATCAGTTACAAAATGTGTGTGTGTGCGCGTGTGCGCATGCATGTGCTTGCATGTGGGTGTGTGTTGCTGGTTGTCATGGCTTATTTATGTTGTGAAAAATTCATTATCTCTTTTTATGATGAAATGGCTAAGAACTCCTGGATGAGATTTAACCATTTGCAAAATTTAAAATAATGGCAATAGAATAGAGGAAGAGAATTTCCTTCCGGACACTTCATGCATCAGATCTAGTTTAAGCACTTCCCATATTACAGATCAGCGTTTTGCTGAGAGTTACAGAAGGCCACCACTGTCTCAGCATCCCACAAGTTAGGTTGGACCTTAGGTGGTGGACACAGAGGTTTTACCATTCTCAAGTCTGACCTTTTGGGACTCAGTGAGACTGAATTCTCCCAAAGATGCTCACAGAGGTGGGGCAAGAAACTGAGACAGATAGGGGACATCTATTTTGATTAATGAAGGCAGGAGACTTGGAAAAGCCAATACACAAATCTCTCGAACTGGATTCCACAAAAATTAAGTAACTTTTATAATGCCATCAGCCAAGCTATGCAACTAAGATTTATATTCCAAATTTATCTGCACAGACAAAGGTTTCTCAATGTTTTGACCATATGCAATTGTGATACGTGTCACACTTTGAGTACTTTTGACACTAAATCCATGCTCTAGTAATTTTCCCGCTGTTTCTGAAAGTTTATATTCCATCAAGAGGACTAGCAGGACTTGTTAAAAATGCAGAATCTGCGGTCTTCCCTTGTCCTCAAGATATTTTTATTTCCATTTGATGATGCCAATGCAGGTAGTTATCGGATGAAATTTCATAAAAATCTGGAAAGCTGGGATTATAGGTTCTTAAACTGCATAGCAAAGCTGCTAAGAAAATGGATTCTAGGTAGCGAGCATGATGTTTCCCATGCATGAGGATTCTAAATGCACCATAACAAGAATAGATTTCTTTCTGCCACAGCCTCTATGACATTCTAGCTTCCAAGTCATCTTCATTTTGTCTCCTTATTTTTTTTAATTCTTATTTCTACTGTTTATATTCTTCCTTCATTCAACACTATAGTCAGACACAGGCATTTATTAAATTTCAGTCATCAGACAATAACTTCTTTCTTTTTAGATCTTTGAGATCACCAATGTCATCACATTTGTCCTAGGAAACACTCATTGGCCTATTTGCTTTGCCCCGATTGATCATTCTCTGCAAATCCACCATATATATTCTTTTCTAAATGCATTTCTGACCATGTCACCCTCCTACATAAAGCCTCTCATAAGTTTCCCAATGATCCAGAATAAATTTACTAGTCTACAAACCTTGGATATTTCATTCTCTTCTCTTGAGCCTTATTTTCTGAGATTCTGCTCCATAAATCTCTCTGGTCCAGACCCAGTGAAAATTTTAAGTCCCTCTCAACCGACATATTTCTGCATGCAAAAGAATGTTGCAACTGCTCTTCTCCCTAGAAGCCAACTTTATGATAAACCTAGCACTTTCTCCTTTCACCAACCGAACTATCCTCCAGATGTTAGTTCCTGAACTACTTCTATAGGGATTCTTTTCTGACCTCCCTTTTGGGGGGAAGTCCTGTTATACAATTTCACAAATTCCTCAGCAATACTTCATAGAGCTGCAATTTTACATTTTTGGTGCAATTATTTGATTAGTATCTGTCTCCTCCGCTATATTTTAGGTTCCACAGGGGCAGGAACAATGTCAACTTTTGCTTTCCAGAGCTTTCATAGCCAGCGTGTGGCATATTTTAATGTGTTCAGTGGATGCATTTGTTGAATGTATGAGATGATAAAAAGATATTTTATCTCCCTAGGGAATTGGGAACTATTCTATGGACAAGAGGCATAGAATGTAAGCTTGGCATAACTTAATCATATCTGTATAGGAAGATACATCACAGCAACTGAAGAATGCACTGTAGTGGGAAAAGACTGCAAGTGAGGAAAGAAGTCTAAGAGCTACTGTACCAGTCTGGGTTAGAAAGAGTCAGGGTCCAGACAAGGAAAGCAGCAATGGGATGGAGGTTTGTGGAGTAGGGATACTAATGTTAGAGGGAAACATAGGAATAATGGGAGTGATGACAAGTTCATATGCTGAAACAAAGTAAATGAGATATCAGGAAATTCAATCATGTAAGGAGAAGCAGATTTTGGAGAAGAGTAAAATTCTTGGTTAAAAACCGTGAGTTAACCATGCTAAGCTTTGACAATTATGAATATGGCTACTGCTCAAAACCTATCACCTCAGAATCAAGGTAGACATTGAAACAAGGAAAAGGAGCTATCAGACCCTTGATACTGTCCTTCTTCTAACTGTCCAGTTCAAAAAAATGGAGTCCTACAACTAATTTACAAACTCCTGTGAATCCTACAGAATATATCTCATCTCTACCATATATACCTGGTATTTTAATACTTGTTTTGCCCTATCAGTTTCTTAGAAGTACAGCCGTACTTCCTTATTTACACTGTCATTATTTCTGGAACCTCAAACCCTCCTTACTTTGACTATGTAAGGCTGAAGCATCTCCCTTTCTCCAGATAGTTTCTCCATCTCATAATTGTACTGCCTAACAATCCATCATTCATTACTCTGACAAACTCAGCTCCTTAAACGCTCCTTTCTTCTTAAAAGAACATGTAATGGTTCTCTGTTGTCTTACACATCTAAGTCAAATCTGGTCTTTTTACAGCCTTTGAAAAAAGACCTGCCTTAACTGTCTGTTCTCCAACATGAACCTATAATAAGTTAAGTCCTATGGTTACATGCTGGCCACTTTTCTCTCCTCCTCTTCTCTTGCTCCATGTCAGTCATATCAGCGTGAAAAGTGCATGATAAAAGCCATACTTCCCATCTCCTTCACAGATATTTCCATCTTTTCCCATTAATTCACACACATTAGCATCTACTTTTTCACTTTCTAAAAACATGTACACCCTTCTTTTGAAACTCTCTATATGCATTTCCACTTGAAATCTCTTTGGGGTTCCTTCCTACTCCTCCACTTCTTGGCAGCCCACAGGGCATGTAACAAGGCATTTAGCATATGCCAGGTGCTCAGTGTCTTCTTGTACTGATGAGTAAGGAAGATGAGTGTTTGTGAATGCCCAAGGAGAACAATGAAAAAGCTGGTATTTCTTGAACGATTTCAATGTCAACAGGACACATAGAAATACACTATTGAGGATAACGGGAAGATGAGTGCTGTTTTTACCAACTAATTGAATTCTAAAAGACTTTTGTTTAAAAGTTGAGCAAGAAGCATTAGAATTTCCCAGCAAAGAACTACTTCAGATCTTGAAGATTCAATTTTGTGTATCAAATTGTGCCATTTAGTACACCCTGAAGTTGATTTGATGGGCCTCTAATTTCAGCTCTTGTGCTCGACAATGTGATGTATTTTTCTCTTAGTATGAATGATTTATTATAAGTTGTCAATAAATATATCATTTTACAAGTAAAATTGCATTTCATATGAACAATTGAGTTTAAGGGACATTATGACAACAAAGTTAGATGTGTTTTTTGTAGTTAGTGAAATATTGCTGCTTCATCTTATTCTCTATACAGAAGCAGCTTTTCCATAGCATGAATCTGGAGACCCTGCATATGGAAGGCTTCCAGAGATCACAGGTTTCCATTAGTTAAAATAAACAACTCAAAAATTAAGAAAAAAGTATCTCTGATGACAAGTATTGGGGAAAGTGAGTCATTATTTAGGTTTTCTGAATTTAGTAATGCCTTATACCTCAGTCATGTAATGTATTTATACGTTCATTTTTTCACTCATCCATTCATCAACAGCTATTTGGCATATAGTGGAGTGCAAAACTGACAAAGCCTCTGCCTTATTATGCCTTATTCAGGGCCATTGACTTTTTTATTTTTTTATTTATTATTTTTTAATTTTTTAAACGTTTTTATTTTATTTTTGAGAGACATAGAGACAGAGCGTGAGCAAGGGAGGGCAAAGAGAGAGGGAGACACAGAATCTGAAGCAGGCTCCAGGCTCTGAGCCGTCAGCACAGAGCCCGACGCTGGGCTCGAACTCACAGACCGTGAGATCAGGACCTGAGCTGAAGTCAGCCGCTTAACCGACTGAGCCACCCAGGCACCCCTTTTTTTTTTCTTTTTTTTTAAATTTATTGCCATTGACTTTTTTAATGTTTATTTATTTATTTTGAGAGAGAGAGAGCAAGCAGAAGAGGGGCAAAGGGAAAGGGAGAAAGAGAAACCCAAGTACTCTCTATGCTGTCAGCGTAGAGCCCAACATGGGGCTCAATCTCAAGAAACTTGAGATCATGACCTGAGCAGAAATAGAGAGATGGCCACTTAACCTACTGAACCTCTGAGGCACCCCTAGAGGCACTGATTTTTTTTTTTTATCAGATGGTATGATGTGATTAAACAACAATCTACTTAGAGCATAAACATATCACTGTTGGGGATTCAAAAATAAGGTATGACCTATCTAAATACATATGAGTAAAAGAAAATATGACACAGAGCAAGATTTTGGATTAGGATATATAAAAGAAAGTAGTAGGTAACTCTAAAAGGATGTAACTTTACATAGGTATTATTTGACAGTGATAATTGTTAGCTTTCTGGCCAGTATCTGTTCTAAGGACTTCTGTTTGTTTATTTATATTTTGCCCATAAAATATCATTTATCTATACTGACAACAAAGCACAATAACCTATACATTTACCTTTTTTAAAAGTAAAATTTGTAATAAAAAAAAATAGTCACCACACATTTTCACTTTTTACATATCTGTATTTTGACTCTTTTTTAAAGATCAAGTTAAATAAACACTAGGGATTTTATGTGTACTTGACTAATTAATTGGCGCAGTTACCAATCTCATTGCATTTATTAAGAAAACTTTATGAGAACAATAAATCCTAGTTCATCAGGGGAAATTAAAACTTATGGAAGTCAGTAAGAAATAATAATCACTGCATTCTACAAGCTGAGGACGGCAGCACATAAGAGGACACATTCCCTTGCTACATTCAATGATGCAGATTTGATGTACATTAATTTGCTCAGTCCTCTCCTACCACTTCTTTTCTCTGCCTTCTCAAAAAATGCCCCACTCAGAATTATCACTTTCTTTTAAATTTCTGCAAGCATTGATTTTGTGTGAGTTTGGGGAATAATATAATTTCAGGGGCAAATTTCACTCATAATTTCCTTAATTCATTTTAAGTCCAAACCCAATATAGCCAAGGCATTCAAATATAACATGTTGCATTAAGGCAAAGGATGTCAATTTCAACAAAGGCATGTTCCTATTAAGTTTCAGGTTTAAGATGATAGAGAAGAGTGATTGTAAAACTTTACAGTTAGAAAAAAAGATTTGGCAAAAGAAGAAAACAAGATATATATTTTTTAAGGAACTAGTACCTAATCACAAAAAGAAAATAAAACTTTAGCTTTAGAAGAGAACAGACATCCCGCTGAGAGCTGGTGGTTCTGTGGTAGACAGTCTCTAAAATGACTCTTAGTGTTCCTTGTCTTTGAATATTCATACCTTTCTGCAATCCCCTCTTTTTGAGTGTTGTCAGGACATAGAGACTGATTTCTAAAGAATATAATGTAATAAAAGTAGTAGGAAGTCATCTCCAAGATTAGGTTACAAAAGATTCTGGCTCTTGTCTTGCTCACTCTCTCTGCCTCTTTTTTGCTTTTGCTGAGGGAAATTACCTGTTATGTGTGAAAGGCCAACAGAGTAACAAATCTCTGGACAACAGTCATAGAGGACCTAATATGTGCCAACAGTCAAGTGAGAGAGTGAGCTTGGACATGGACTTTATTTGAGCCTTGGGATGACTATCACCCTAATCTACACCTTGATGATAGCTTTGGGAGGGCCTTTGAACCAGAGGTCCCAGCTAAGGCTTGCCTGCATACCTGACTCACAGAAATCATGAGAAAATAAATGTTTATTGTTTTAAAAGGACCATCTTTTACTTTATTTATACAGAATTATCTGTGCCTATGCACATCCATGCATTTTCTGTTAAAATAGTAATCTTCCGGAGGACAGGCAAAGTAATATCTAACAAGTTTTGTATACTGTTTACTTCAGAACATAAATGCATATCAGTTATTTAATGTGTTCTCTTAATAAGCATAATAGACTTTTCTATCAAAATGGGCTACCGACTGGAACTTAAATTACCTAAATAATTATTTCAAATCCCTGGTCCACTTTAGCTTTTGATTATTGGGTATGCAAAATTACTTATTCAAGGTCTGGGCTCCTTCCACTTGTCACTTGAAAAGAAAAGAAAAAAAAAAAAGAAAAGAAAAGTAAAAAACAATAACTCCAACCTAAATTTGAGGAATGGAAAGTTGATTCCAAATGCTCTGTAATCTGTCAGAGGAAAACAACTCCCTTTCAAGTCACAAGAAACCAAAAGCATGAAATGCCATTCTACACGGTTTCACTTACAGTTAATTCCGTAAATTGTGATTAGTTTGAATATATGTAATATTAATAGCTAACTTTCTGCATCAACAGATGCAAACTTCAAAACCCTTGTCTATTTGCTCCTCATTTTTAAAATGCTTGCTTAAAAGATATAATATCAAGGGCTTTTCATGCTTAGAAAAAGACAGATAACCAAATATAATCCTACAATAATATTTCTGCTCAAACTAGGTTATACTGATTGACATGTACAGGATATTTTTATGAACAAACAAATATGAAAAAAAGAATTACACACATTGAATTCCAGATATTCTGAAAATTAAATGTCTAACTATATGAACTATATAACAATATAATAAATTCCTGTACCTATAACATAGAAAATAATCAGCAGAAAATATCTTGAGTAAATACAGAAATAATCATGTCTTTGTAAAATTATCATTCTTATATTTTAATAGATATATTTTGCATACTTACGATGAGTCAAAAACCACAACTGGAAGTGATAAACTTATCTCATTGATATATAGTAATTTTGTGGTTTCTTACATATGCATTTCTGAAAAGGTTTATCAGCTATCTTTCAAAACGGTTTGTGCATACACACAGCATTAAGACCAAACCAAAAACAAGTAATTCGTCAAAATATGACAGCAAAGAAAAGTTATGCTAAAAATATTTTAGAAGTATGAGTCTCTCATAGGTTTCTGCTGTAGAAATTAAATCATATCCAACAGATATTATAATTAGCTATTAATGCAATCATCTAAATTATTTAACATATGAGTTAATATTTTTGGGATCAAAATTTTAAGCATTGACATGTTTTGAAATATCTCATTAAATTTTATACGTTATTGAATCTAAACATCAATTGTAACTCACATCACTACTTTATGAACTTGTAAGAGAAAAACACCAATTAAACTCTGGCACACTAGAGATTTTAAGATGCTTCAAATTCCAATGTTAAAATATTTTCAAAAAGTGCATATTATTTCAATGAAATATAATAATTACCTTATATAGCTATACAAAATACTCCAATAAAGGTTTGTAGAGATTTGATGAAGGTATATGTTTATGGTTTTTAAAAATCCACTAAAATTACTTTTTTCAATTACTATTTTTTTAGACAAGAGTTTCTATTTCTGTACTTCAAAAATCCACATTATTTTTTAATGAACATCTATTACATTTCAATCTTTCATATTACTCATGAAAGAAAATAATTTAGGCTCCTTTACAGAACTGCCAATTGCAAATAACCTTGGCTTTTTCAGGCAAGAAAGGTTCATAAATCAGCAAGATAAGCACTTACTACACGACAAAGAAACAAAATTACAAATGAATAAAATAATCCAAAATTTTCCTTCGAATAGCAAATTTAATATAACTTTAGTAAAGTGCTTCCTAAAATTTATGATGGGACATTTCTATTTCATATCTGACCTTTATTATTGGGAGGATTCTCAAAAGAAACATAAAAAGTATTTGGAAAAATTATTAATATTACATTGTTTTAAGATTTCAATAAATAGAATGTTTCTAACTATTGGGCAATATTTAAAACAATAACAGATTACATATTATGTTGGTGGCCTACAAAACATAGACATGATAGAATATTCTCTTCCAGCTTCATAAACCATGCAATTTCATTACAAAAAAAGGCTATATGTTTTAATAAGAAGAGCTGACTTTGGGTTCTTGGTGTGTGACCTTAGGCCCCTGAACATAATTTCCTTAACTGTGACATGAACATACCATAATACTTTTTTTTTAAAGGATTAATGTTTATAAAGATTCTAGTTCAGTGCCTTACATTTAATTGCTGTTCACTAAAAAAGGAACTTGCATTATTTTACGAGAACACAAGGAGACACCTCATATAGTAATCATTCAACAAATACTAACACAATAGCGATTCGATTTTCAAAGTATATTAAAACAAGAAAGCTCACCTTCCTTAAATATACTCATGAAAATTAGCTGTCCATTTGGCTTTATAATATAAACACACAACTAAATAGAAGTACATACATGTAATTTATCAGTTAGCCTAGTCAGTGTTCCTTAGGAGTCATTGGGTAGTATCTGGAGACATTTTTGATTGTCAGGACTGGGAGGGTTTACTACTGGCATCCAGTGTGTAAAGGCCAAAGATGCTAACATCCTAAGATGAATAAAAGAGTCTCAAAACAAGGAAGGTCCAGCCCCAAATCTTAGTTGTGCGGTGGTTGAAAAGCATTCCCCTAAATGTTTCTGTGGGCAGCCATGAAACTATGTAAAGAAATAAATTATAATGAGTATAATGAAAGAACACACCTGAAGATAAAAATGTTTCAATAGACTTTTCTTCATATTAGGAAATTTGTTTTTAATTGAAGATTTTTTTTTTATTTTGTTTTAACATTTATTTATTTTTGAGACAGAGACAGAGCATGAATGGGGGAGGGGCAGAAAGAGAGGGAGACACAGAATCGGAAGCTGACTTTAGGCTCTGAGCTGTCAGAGCCTAACATGGGCCCAAACCCAGGAGCTATAAGATCATGACCTGAGCCGAAGTCGGAAGCTTATCCAATTGAGCCACCCAGGTGCCCCTTAATTGAAGATTTCTTTTTAATTTTTTAATGTTTATTTATTTTTAAGAGAGAGAGAGAGAGAGAGAGAGCGCTCAAGTAAGGGACAGAGGGCAGAGAGAGAGAGAGAGAGAGAGAGAAAGGGAGACACAGAATCTGAAACAGATTTCAGGCTCTGCACTGTCAGCACAGAGTCCCAATACGGGGCTCAAACTCACAAACAATGAGTTTATGACCTGAGCGGAAGTTGGACACTCAACCAACTGAGCCACCCAGGTGCCCCTGAAGATTTTTTAAAAAGCAGTTTGCACTCTCTCCTTCAGCCAACTAAGATGCTTCAAGGAAAGAAATCTAAGGGAAAAAAAGGTGGTCCCGGCCCCTGCTGTCATGAAGAAGGTGGTCAATCCCCTGTTTGAGAAAAGGCCCAAGAATTTTGCCATTGGACATGACATCCAGTCCAAAAGGGGCCTCACCTGCTTTGCGAAATGGCACCACTATATCTGGCCGCAGAAGCAAAGGCCTATTCTCTATAAACGTCTAAAAGTGCCTCCCATGATTAATCAGTTCACCCAGGCCTGGACCACCAAACAGCTCCTCAAATGCTTAAGCTGGCTCACAAATACAGACCAGAGACAAAGCAAGCGAATAAGCAGAAACTGCTGGCTTAGACTGAGAAGGAAACTCTTGGCAAAGAGGATGTCCCCACTAAGAGACTGCCTGTCCTTCAAGCCAGGCTTAATACTGTCACCATCTTGGTGGAAAATAAGAAGGCTCAGCTGGTAGTGATGGCACATGATGTGGATCCCACTGAGCTGGTTGTCTTCCTGCCTGCCTTGCGTGGTAAAATGAGGGTTCTCTACTGTTTTATCATCAAGAATTCCAGGCTAGAGCATCTTGTCCACTGGAAGGCTTGCACCACTGGTACCTTCATACGGGTTAACTCGAAAGACAAAGGAGCTCTGGCTAAGCTGGTAGAAACCATCAGGACCAATGACAATGACAGACATGATAAGATCTGCTCTCACCAGGGAGGCAAAGTCCTGGGTCCAAAGTTGGTGCCTCGCATTGCCAAGTTCGAAAAGGTAAAGGCTAAAGAACTGGCCATCAAACTGGTCTAAGTGTACACTGCTGAATTTTCTGTACATAGAAGTAATAAAAAATTACCTTCAAAAAAAATGGTGGGGGTTGCTAATGTCATGATGTTATCTGTTTGTTAGTCTCTGAACTTTAGATTGTGAGGTATTCTAATTTTTCTTTTCAGAATCTAGTTTGTGACCAGTAGCGCTATTCCACGATTGTTCTGGAAGGCAATTTTAAGCTCTTTCCTAGATGTTCCAAGATGATAATTTCAGTGGATTTGTCTCCTTTCCCAAACTCAAAGGGAAAGAGAAAAAAAAAAATATTTGTAACAAATCTAAAGATTTATTAGGTGTCAGCAACTGCCACCTCCTTTTATTGTAGATTAAAATACTTTTTAAAATCTTCTTTACTGCCAGCAACTATGTCCCTGCAACCACATTCTAATGCCTGTGTCATATCAAATCCCTTCGAGGTATGCTATCTTACCATAGCAGGACCTTCTACCTATCAGGCACTCTGAAACATGCCACATAGATCAAGCTAAATTGCCATACCACCTTCCTTCTAAAAGCTCCAGAATGTCTTTTGTGGCTGAAGAATAATCAATTACTTACTCAATTCAATTCAACAAATATTTATTAAGCATCCATTCATTTTTGTATTTTCTCCCTTTGAGGGCTGCTGTCCTTAAGAGCAGCTGGAAGCAAATGGCTCCCATTTATTAACGACTTTTATTTTAAAGATGCTTAAGTGCAGTTCACAGCTCTTCAACTGCTCTTACCAAATCCTCAGAGGCTCCATTGTGGAGGAAATTCATGTTTTATCATACAGAAACAAGGGGAATGTGTTCTATTTTCATTTAGTCAAGAAAATATCAGCATTATAACTAGGGGAGGGATGTGCAGAGTAGACCTGGTACATCTAAATATGTCATCTATTGCTATTATAAATAAGCTTATATATTCACATTAATATGAATCTTTCGAAATGTTATATATGTTAACTGTTATACTGCATATTATAAGAAAACAACAGCATATTTTGTTTATATTTTAATTACTCCTGGGGTATATCAAGGTTTAGATAATACAAAAGACTGTTAAGTGTTTTGGATAACATGTGCTCCTGTTTCCAATAAGGACTACCAGATTTTTCTCCTGAGGAGCACCAAGAGTAGTTAGATACCAACCTTAAAATAAATATTCTTTATTTGGATCAATATATAGATGATTCCTCCCAAGAACATTAGTCATAGTACTGCTGGGAACTGTCTCCAGGTTTATCCCAGCCAAAAAAAAAGATAGAGCATCTTCTCTAGAGAACCCTTGTGGGTTCTTTCTCCCACCTTGGGACTGAGAAGAGTACTCCCACTACATTCTCACGGGGATGTCAAAAATAATATCCTATCTGTCATTTGTCTTGGAGCCAGGGCTATGTTTCTCTTGTAGGAGACTTACTGCTTTAGCATTTTCTAAGGTTGTTTCAAAGTCAACGTGCTGAGTCTATCAGAGACTACTACTGAGACACCACCAGAGCACTCATTTTCCCTTGGTTTCAACCGTCAAGTTCTGAGTAGAGCTCATATACCTAGTAGTGAAGAACTGCAGTCAGGATGTATATCTTTACTTACCTAATCTTTGATACTCTTCATAAACCTAAAAGTAAGGGTTTATTACAACCACTAATTATACACTAAAATTCATTTTCTACAGCATGGTATTAAAATCTCTTACCAATCTGAAACCGAGTTCTCTAGAACTCTAGTTTTCCTCCCATGGGTGCTTCTAACAAATTTTTTTATGTTCTGTTTTTTAGAACATGATCTTCTTTACACTATACTTTTAATGTTATGTCTCAAATACCTTTTAAAATTAGTATTTTTCTAAGAGGAAATATGTGTGCCCATAGTGCCTAAGACTATATAATTTGTACACAGGAGAAGTTTAACAATGTTTGAAGAACTGGAAATAAGCAACATGAAAGAAAACACATGGGTACATTTTCATTATAAAAAGGGAAAAAACAATCAAATAAAATATTGGGTCATTTCTCAGCCCTGAAAGGCCATCTGTAGTTCAAGGAATGTTGGCATTACGGCAACTGTTCTTTCTTAATTATCCCACTTACGAAAAGACTTACCTACATCTGCATTCTTTCCAAACTAACTGGCTTATTAACCATTAGGAAACATGGTCACAAATCCATTGAAACTCTTGGACCAAAGGTCATTTATAGTCTCCCCAAAATCTGACTATCTTATTTCTTTTCTTTATCAATATCCCTGGTGATGTTTGCCTCTCACACATACATCTTAAGCCATTTCCATGACAAGATTTTGCTTTTTCTAAAATTCAGGTCTCACTAAGTAAATGCTTATAAAATTGATTGTATTAAGTTGTATTAATATTCCCTTACTATATCATCAATATCACAATAATAAGAAAAATATCTCATTCCTTATTTTAAAACTGTGTTCTGAAAATTGGACCTCACATAAATTTAACAATTTATAGAGTATAAGGTAGTATTAAAATCAAATAAGTAAATATTATTCTTTTCATAAAGCATGATATAGCTTAACTTTTTATGAAATAGTAAAGTTTATGAAGAGATTGGTGTGTTATCTTCAAATCTAAACATACACAAAATAGCCATTAATTCAAAGAGCTGTCTCAGCAGAAAGAGCTTTTTGAAGGCACTTGTGGGATTGGACTAATAATCAGCAAATTAGAAAGTGTCTCAGGAATGGAAATTACTGTGCATCTGGCTTCTTCCATAACCCAGCTACATAATACACTGAAATGGAACATATTGCTTGCTAATATTTCTCTTTGTGAAATCTTTAAATAAATTTGGCGAAGATATTATCCTATCATGCTTTCTCATAGGATAATATTTCAGGACTACAATTACAAACAAGAACAACAGAATGTATCGCACAAACATGCTCTATTTTTATCTTTGTTGGTATTAATAATGACATGCAGCATTCATTTATAGAAGTGAATTTTTCATGGAAAATAATAAAAGTGTGTTCATGGTTCAGTAAGTGAATCTCGGATGCATAACCACACTTGACAGATTTTAGCCTCTAATGCCTTAATCCTTCCCCAGCATCACTGATGCAATCTCTGAAAAGCTAAGTATTAATTTGAGAGCATCATTTTTGTTTACATCATCTGGAAAGGAGGATTCAGAGTGCATCTTGTGTAAATTGCAATTATACATAGCATATCTTTTAGAGCCATTTTCATATAACATTTTATATAATTGAATTGTATTCACTTGATTTGGGGGGAATATAGAAATTAATGATACATTCTAAACATGAGTCACTACAATGGAAATAAAACAACTTGACTTTTAAATAGCAATATAATACTATAAAACTTATCAGGGAAAGATAAATTTCCATTGCAGATTAAAAATGAGAGCTTTACAAGAAAAAAATGAGAGAATTATGATTTTTAAAGCATTTAACAAAATTATTAGTATTTTTAATCTATCATTTAAAAATGTTTTATTTTCACATAATATTAGGTTTGCAAAAGAGATGCAGCAATAGTATAGAGTGTTCGACCTATCCTTATCCCAGTTTCCCCTAATGTTAGATCTTATAGACTTAGGGTACATTAGTCAGAATTAAATTTTATGTTCTTGGGTCCTAGCCAAGAAATCATGTTGCATTTATTTGTCATCTTTCTTTAGTCTCTTAAAATCTGTGATTCCTTGTCATTGACACTTTTAAGGAATAATGGTTAGGTATTTTGTAGAATGACCCTCAACATAGGATTGCCTAAAGTTTTCTCATGATTAGATGGGGTTATGGATTTTAGGGTAGAATACTAAAAGGATAAATCAGTTTCTATCATATTATATTATCGGATACAGATAACAAGGTGTCATTACTGATTAATTCAGATGTCTTAATTAAGGTAGTGTCTGCCAGGTTTCTCCAGCATAAGATTATTATTTTTCTCTTTCTAGATTCTGATGGAATAAGTCACTAAATCCAGCCTCACTGAAGAGGAGGAGATTAAGGTTCTCATCCTGAAGGAAGTAGTGTCAAAGAATTGTGGATATGTTATAAGCACTACAATCAATAAGTATTTGGGGGGAGATCCCTGAAGCTATGTATATATCCTGTTTCTCCTTATAAATCTGTCATTAATTTAGGCTTCACTTTACCATTTAATTACCTACTAATAGAGATATATTGTCTATATGAGATTATATATTTGGCATATATGATACATATTATTTAATATATATAACATTTAAAATATAAATAATGGCATATTTTAAAAATATTTAAACTGTTTGTATACTTTCAAATTAAAAGTGTTTATATATGCTTTTAATTCTTCTCTTAGACATTTGATTTATAACATCTTATCCCCATTATTCCTATAGAATTCCTATTGGTAAATTGAAGACAATGCTTATAATATATAAGCTTTATATATATGATTTTATATATATATATGATAATGAAGGGAACTATAGTTATAGTAATCTATGGTAATTTTTTTCTGTGGATAGATTTCTTGATATCTCTATGAGAGTTTAAGAAAATAGTGAATAATTAGGAAATGCAAATTTGGCCATGGAGGGACTTCAACCAGCCTGCACTAAATTTACACTAAATATTCCCTTATTCATTGGGAGAACTTCCCCAAGGTTTTTCAAAGGCGTGATACCTTGACATTTAATTTTCAATTTCTACGCTATCCATTCTGAAAGGATTTCATTAACTCTTCAGGTATATTACCTTCTCCAAAGTACCTCCCTCTCATTTAACTCTCTCTCATATAACTCTTCTACTTGTAGAACACATTATCTTATTTATGACTTTTTTCTCATCTCAATGAACGATAAGCTCCAGAAGATGGATGGATATTATCTCTCTCTTTTATTCTCAGTTACCAACATGGAGGCAGCACCTCCCATTTAGTTGCCTTCTGATAGGTTTTTATTAATTAATTGAATAAATTAATTAAAAACCATGAAATGTCTTTTTCTGGAATTTTTTTTTAAATCCAGTTGCATTTTAGTCTTATAAATGTCAATTTATTTGACTTTTTAAGCAGAAGTGGCATGCTCATTGGTATGCATATCCTACTTTGCTTTCATAAAATTATCATCAGATTATTCCTATATTATCAATCATTTTTTTCTATTAGAGTTGCTGTATTCATTTAAGACTTCAAATAAATCTTTGGTCTGTTTGTTCAGTTATTGTGCATCTCACGTACAAACTTATCAGAAATGAATCGTAGAGCCTCTTTTTTGCCACTATGTAATTCCATGAAATTTTTCCATCACATTCTCTTTTAAGCACCAAAAACTTCTTTCCTGGAAGGAATAGTATCATAGGTTCCTAAGGATTTGTCACTATCTCAGCTAAAATCTTCTGGGTTACATTTCAAGAAGTATTGGATAATAAATAAAAAGTTGATTAACATCAGAAAATACAGCACTATATATTTGAAGCCTAAATTGTATTCTCATTCTTTTTTTTTTTTAATGCTTATTTTATTATTTATTTTAAGAAAGAGAGAGAGCATGAGTAGGGAGGGGCAGAGAGAGAGGGAGAGAATTGCAAGCAGGTTACACACTCAGGGCTGAGCCTGACATAGGGGTATATCCCATGACCTTGAGGTCATGATCTGAGCGAAAATCTAGTCGGTCACTTAACCAACTGAGCCACCCAGGCGCCGCTGTATTCTCGTTCTTTACTCTTAAACAGGACAGCTTACACTTACCAGTTCCTAAAAATTTTATACAGATATTGTCCAATGTTGGTCTTTTGAGTCTCTGACTTTTAGATCATTTGTGTCATGATCTCAATTGATTGGTCAGTCATTCCCTCTTTCTCTCTTTCTCCCTCTCCCTCTGCTTCTGCCTCTCTGTCAGATAGTTTTTAGTCCAGTCCAGTTTCTCCCCAAGCTCTGTCATTTGAGGAGTGCTTTCTAACAGTACATTAAAAATCCTGTAGAACTTTGTGAATTATAAACAACAAGAGTGAAAACTAAACATGTAAACTAAGAGAAAAATGATATCTAACTATTTAGAAGTGGACAAGTGAGAAAAAGTAGGGTAGGCTCTTTTTCCTTTTTTCGGCCTGAAAAAACTTTTCTAATTCTATGCTTCTTTCAGGTATCGAAAGTCATCTTCTCAGTGAGACACTTAACACTATATAAGATACTCCATATTGTACTTACTTTTCTTCTGTCTGTCCAGATAGATAGAATATAAGACCAAAAAATATTTTACCAAGTATGGTAATATAATATCAACAAATTATTTCTCGTGTACCTTTCTGTGTTTCTAAGCCTGTATTTTGTACACTTCGTATCCCTAGTTCCCATAATATTGCTTTGCAAGGAGTAAGTGCTAGTAAATATTTTTAGGACTATAAATGTGAATAAAGTACTAAAGTAACCCTCCCAAATGAATGAAGCTGAATTCGTACAATTTGTCATTTTAACTTACTATTACATGAAAAAGACAATCTAAACACGAGCACTAAGTTAGCTGGTGTAGTATTATATGTACAAAATATAAACCAAGTTAACTTTTATGTTTTAGGTGGTATTATATACATTTGATCGTTTGGTGTTAATTTCATATATTTGACCATATATTGTCCATTTTGGGTCAATTTTCTTTTCTTTTCTTTTTATTTATTTATTTATTTTGAGAGAGAGAGAGAGCATGCATATGCACACAAGTGGGGAAGGGACAGAGAGAGAGGGAGAGAATAACAAGCAGGTTCCATGCTTAGCACAGAGCCTGAAGCAGGGCTCAATCTCAGGACCATAAGATCGGGACCTGAACTGGTATCAAGGGTCAGATGCTTAACCAACTGAGCCATGTAGGTGCCTCCTTCTGGTGTCAATTTCTATGCATATGTGGAAGGAATCTATCCAAAAACCATCTTCTAATCTCTTCAGTACATAGATTTGAAGTAGAAAGTAACTCATTCTAAATATTTTCTACAATACATAATTTATTACAAAGAAGTACTATACTAATATGGCCCCAGTACTATATATTCAGAGGCACTTATCTTGCATTCATGTTTTAAAAAGCAATTTATTTCATACATCACAAATGCAAGAAAAAAAACAAAAGTAACAAAAACGTCTTCAAACAGACAGAAGAGTTCTAAAAAACATACACTAAATCCTATATACTTTGTAGGAAACCATGTTATTACACTTTTTTTCCCTAGTTTTACTAAATTTGCACAAGTCTGAATTTATATGTTCCCTTCCCATTGATTAGAAGCAACATCTAGAAAGGAAAGGATACTATGTAGAAAATGTTATTTATTTCAGCTTATAGGGTCAAATGAGAAGCAATCAGAAATGCATAAGAAGAAACTAAAAAAGACCAAAGGTAAGTATTTAAACATCTTTGCGATATATGGAGAAGTTATTAAGACACTCTCATAAGTACATAATGCATCACTGCATTTCCAAAGAGTTCATTTACACATTAGTAATAACTCAATAATCAGGAAAAATAACTGTATTGATTTCATTTTTTAGTCATGGAAGTATGTAGTATATTTCAACAGATTTGTGTCAAAATTAGTAAAACTGTTGTTATTTCACAAATATAATTTTTTTAAACTTTTTTAAACATTTATTTATTTTTAAGAGACAAAGAGACAGAGTATGAGCAGGGGAAGGGAGGAGAGAGAGAGAGACACAGAATCTGAAGCAGGCTACAGGCTCTGAGCTGTCAGCACAGAGCCTGACATGGGGCTCGAACTCACGGACCGTGAGATCATGACCTGAGCTGAAGTCGGCAACTCAACCAACTGAGCCATCCAGGCACCCCCACAAATATAATTTTAAGTTAATTTTAAGTTACACTTTTATTCAAATGTAGCATTCCAAGTATAAATGGTAAAATTGGTCCTATATTCCTTTTGTGAAAGTAATCTCAGCTTTTTATTCACGAGAACTTTCAGAAGTAAAATACAAGTCTAAGTAGATTCGTATTTTTTTAACGGTTTTTTGAAACTTAGGAATGATTAAATATATACAATAGGATCCATTTAAATATTCAAATACAAAGCTAAGTATTTTAAAATCATTTGTTTCAATAATAGTCTATTGAAAAAGATCTGCATTGCACTTAAAACTCTGGATTTAAACATAAACAAAATGAACTTCTCTGAAAATCTGCAGGCTTTTATTCAAAACCTCCAGAATTAAGAAACTGTGTAATACATAGGTCTCCCATAGTCAGAACGTCTAAATCTGTCCAATTTCTTATTTAAAAAAAAAAATATATATAGCATAATGCATTACAGATTATTAGGTAAAAATGTTTCCAAAAAGATGTAGTAAAGATCAGAAATCAGCAAATAATTTTTAATACTCTAAAGTTTATTTCAACATATTATCTCAACTAATATTTTATATGCAAGTGTTTAAAATGCCCTATTGACTTGTAAATCATGATTTTTAGCAACTATGGAGATTTAGGAAAGAAAAAAAATATTGTTCAGGTTATCATTTGCTGGACCTCTTAGGTAAAATGTTTTAATTTAAGCCATTAAAATATATATTAGCTAAAGTGCTACATTTAATTCATATATGGAAGGAAAATAGCTGCTCTCTACATTTATTTATAATATCTCCTAGTGTTACATAAAATTGTTGTTATTATCATTTGCAGATGCTGGCTAACTATATATGGGAATATATAGGTATATGCTTATTATATACTTATATACTTATATCTCAACATGAATATGGGCAAACTTTTTGCATTTCTAATATTAAATCTCTAATCAAGATCACACTAAAACAAAACAGTTTGAAAGTAAATGCCACGCACTCATACACATACAGGAGAATCTAGTTCTCCCTATACCAGGAGTGGCTAATGGAGTATTTCTCTCCAAGTGGTTTTTGACTATCACTTTGCACATGGAGTACTAAAAGAAAGAAAGAAAGAAAAAAAAAAAAGACTGTGTATATAGAAGTGAGTCACAACAGACGGACAACTATTCTTGTTATGTTAAAAGTTTAGACAGTTCTCATTTTCTAGGACTTGTTAAGCCCAAGCAGGACAGACAGACTACTGTCATGGATAGAGAAGGCGCCCATACCATCCTCTATGTACATGCTCTCTCATAGCCAAAGTTCAGGTGGTCACAGCTTCTGTCTGCAGAGCTTGATTAATGAGCAGCAGGATTTGGGTTTCGGAAACATACATATCACGATCTTGTTTAATATCAAAGATAGCTGTTCAGTTTTGCTTCTCTGGCAAAGTGGCATCTCACCACTTCATATTCATTTGGTCTCAGAAACCGAAATCCTGTCAACTCTAGTGCTATATGCGTATCTAAAGTAGAAAATAATTTTTCCAGCTTTATCTTTTGTGATAGTTTCATCAAACAGCTATCAAAATCCTACAGAGCATTAGTCAGGGACAGGGTGATTAGTTTCTCTCTTTATGGATGGGTAATTAATATAAAAAGGATGGAAAAAATCCTTAATCCCATTACACTTGATCCATCATTTAGCAATGCTTTTTGACTCTTCAAGGTAAAATCTGCATGTGAATTTCCCCAAAGCAATCAAGTCGTCAGTTTCATAAAATTATAAAACCCCACAGCAAACTGCACATCACTGATAGAAAAAAGTGAGGTTTCTGACACTCATCTAAGAGTATCTCATTGAATAAAACTGTTTAAAAGATATCACTTTAAAAATTATTCCTAATAGAATTGACCTAATTTTGCCTTAGCTTATAAAATCCAAGGATGAAGGCAATACCTGCATAACAGAAAACATATACATGAAAAGAAGGTTAGATATAAATCTAGAGATCATCTTTATGAGCTGGAAAAGGGTTACAGGTCATAGCGAATGCAGTGTTACAAATGACAGGACAACCTACTGCATGATAAAGACAAGCCTTTCTCAGAATACTCAAGACAACTTTTCAAAACCCATTAAATGGATCTATCAAAACGGTGCACTGGTCTAATACATAGTTTTAAATATCATTGATTTGTTTTCTTGACTATTTCCATTTTCAAATGTTCCATGTATCATAATATTAGGATATGACTCAGCTCAACTACTGTATCATTTATACAAATTGTTGGATGTGACACACACATGCATGAGTGTGCGCAGCCACACTTTTATCAGAATTTCCTTTACTTTCATTACTTTCCTCTTTGTATAACTTAATTTTCCACTGGAATAAACAATTATCTCTCTTTTTAATTGAGGTAATATATACAGAACATAAAATTTACCATTTTAACAATTTTAAGTGCACAGTTCTGTGACATTAAGCACACTCACATCATCGTGCAACTGTCACCGCTATCTGTATCCAGAACTTCTTCATATTCCCCTACTGAAATTCTGTACTCATTATTAAACATTAATTCCCCATTGCTTATTTCCTTCAGCCCTTGGTAACTACCATTCTACTTTCTCCTCCTATCAATTTGACTACTCTAGAAATTTCATGTAAGAGGAGTCACACAAATATTTGTTCTTTTGTGAGTGGCTTATTTCTCTTGGCATATCTCCAAGGTTCAGTCATGTGGTAGCATATGTGTCAGAATTTTCTTCCTTCCTAAGACTGGATATTTATTTATATACCACATTTTGCCTAGAAATTGATGTACACTTCGGTTGCTTCTACGATTCAGCTATTGAAAAATGCTGCTATGAAAATGGGCATACACATATCTTTTGAGTCTCTGCTTTCACTTCTTTTGGGTATCCACCTTAAAGCGGAATTTCTGGATCATATTGCAATTCTATCTTGAATTTTCGAGGTAATACCATATCATTTTCTATGGCGGTAAATTTTGAAAATTTTCCTTTGCATTATGTTTATGCAGAAACAACGATGACAGTAAAATATTCCACATTTATTAATGTCAATACTGAAATTTAGTAAGATTAAAAGAGAAGATAGTTTTTATAACAAATTTTAATGTTTATATTAAAGAGTAATTAAAGGCAAAATAGATATTAGTTTAATTCAGTGCAGTTGTTTGGTTCTCTTAAGTTTACCTTCATGTCCCTACTTAAGTGCTTAAAAAACAAAACAAAAACAAAAACGTCAATGAAGAAACAAGCCAGCTGATGTTAAGAAACCAACAGAAATTGTCTTACAGGGAAAATGAAACTCACGTTAATGCAGAAGAAAAAACTAAGCAATTATCCAACAAACACTGTATCTCATTTTTCTGAGGATTTCTAACTGGAAAGGAAATAAACAAAGGAGTATAAAAAACCAGCCTGACCATTTACCCCACTCATATGTCCTTTTCCCTTTCTTTCCATCTAGATAGAAAGATAGAGATATATTTTAAATAGATATATGTTAAAATATACATATTTTGCAGAGAGAGAGGGAAAGCACTGGGGAGAGGGACAGAGAGAGACACAGGAGAGAGGAGAAAGGAGAGAGAAAGAGGTGGAGAGAGAGGGGGAAGGGGAGAGAGAGAGAGGGAGAGAGACGGAGAGAGGGAGGGAGAGAGAGAGAGAGAGAGAGAGAGAATCACAAGCAGGCAGGCACCAAGCTCAGCGCAGGGCCCACTGCAGGGCTTGATCCCACAACCCTAGAATCATGACCTGAGCTGAAATAAAGAATCAGATGCTCAACAAACTGAGCTACCCAGGCACCCCTATAAATTCTCACTTTCTAAGAGGGCATGAGAGCAGTCCTCAAATATTTGAAGGTCTATTTTATCAAAGAAGAATTATGCTCCTGTTTTTCTCAAAAAGCAAAGAGCCAATGTTTAGAAGTTAAAATAAAGCAACTTCCAGCTCAGTTTAATTATAAACTTTCTAATCCAGAGACCTGCACAAAATGCAATGGGCCACTTTGGAAAGGAATGAACTCGTTGTCCAATTTCAAGAATAAATAAAAGAGTAAGATGCCAAAAGCATCACACAAAAGGTGTTTCCGAATGGTAGGTTGAAATAGATGACCTCCTGAGTTCCTTAAAATTCCTGTGTTTCTCTTATTCTAAGGCTGTCCTAAATATTGTGTGGAATATAAAAAGACAAAGTTTTTACCCTAAGGACCAAACAATCCAAGTCATATGTAAACAAAACGATTGCTAACAGCAACACAACTAAGATACATAGTTATATATGCTGCATATAAAACAATCAGGCATTATCTGGAAAGAAATTGTTTTTAAGAACAGACATTTGCCTGTAGCTTCAGCCTTAAAGATTGAATTGTTCACATAACTGCAGGGCTCAAATGCCTCATTCCTTTATGCTTCAATGCCTTTTCTTTAAATAAAATGAAATCCCTTACTCTTTAAAAATGTCTTCTTATCATTTTTTATTTGTAAACTGCCAGATATATTTGTACATGTGTATACGATAGTCCAGAAATTTATCAAATTGTCAGTCACTCAATAAAAAATGATGACTCAACATTCTAAAATGTCAGAATGACATATTATATTTGGTCAAGAGAAAACTCAAGAATCTTTAGCAGAAAGACTGAATTAAATGAGTCAGTAACACTTAGATCAGAAAAGAAAAGAAACTCGCTCAAAAGTAAAACATCCCATATTATTGCCTAAATGAGTTGAAATTATTATTCATATTTTATTATAAGACATCCTTTATTTTGAAGAGTTTTGAATTGTTTTACAAAACGGTTTTAGAAATTTTTTATGTAATTATAAAGTAACATTGTCTCCTCTCTATTCCACATTCATTCTGTGATTTGTCAATCCCAATCTATTCAATTTCTGAAGTGCAGATATATGTATAGTATATACAGATACATATGTGTATAAAAGTATATGTGTAAATATATTTCATGGGTTGAAAAGTTCAGAGGTTGAATATATATATTTATATCATTGTTAGTAATATGTTATCCACATTTATACACACACATATATATAAATCTGTGTAGTATTTCATCCTCACTGCCATTGTCCTAGTTGAGAACTTCCACCTCCTTGAGAGGAACAGAGAGCCACCAAGAGCAGCAGAGTGTCTTTCTAAGCAGCAATTGTAAGTTCAGATGATTATGCAGATCTCTCCTTTAAAACATTCAATGATTAGGGGCGCCTGGGTGGCTCAGTCGGTTAAGCATCCGACTTCTGCTCAGGTCACGATCTCACAGCTCATGAGTGCAAGTTGCATACCGGCTCTGTGCTGATGGCTCAGAGTCTGGAGCCTGCTTTGGATTCTGTGTCGGCCTCTCTCTCTGTCCCTTCCCTGCTCATGCGCTGCCTCTCCTTCTTTGAAAATAAATATACATTGAATAAAAAAATTCAATGTGTAGCCACTACCTAGAAAATAAACTTCCAACTTCTTACCCTGATCTTAAAAGACTCTCACAATTTAGTTCCACAATATTTTCCTTTACTCCATATACCAATCACTAGGACCCCAAGCCTTACTCCACCTACATTCTTCTCCTTATCACTTCTCCTAATCATGCCCTGTCACTTCAAAATCTAAATACCACCTTAAATACTTTGCATTTAAGCAAATTATCTCTAAGCTCGCCTACAATATAATTACTCTTTGAATTCTGTAAATTTTATTTACTTTATCAAAATAGTTGTGTTTGTAATGTCTTCCCATTGGATACTTAGTATCTTAAGGAGGACTATACTCTTTTACTAGTTTTCGTGTCCCTTTATTTTCTTTATATTACTTTGCTAGTAAGTAATTACAAATATGTGTTGAATTGAATTGAAATCTCTTTTTACAACTGAAGAAACAAAAGTGGAGACCGTTAAAGAGTCTTGCAGAAGATTAGACTGGGCATTATTGGGTGATTGATTCTAAGAATAGAAACTGGGCTCACCCATGACTGCAGTCTGGTGATCTTCCCATTAGAGAATATTCATCCCCAGGTAACCTAATTTTTTTTGACAGCAGGCAATGCTGTAGTACAAAAATAATTACTTAAAGGTACAGTAATATGAAACTCACTTATTAGGATAATGCATTTAACTTTAGTTTTTATATAGATTTTTATAAATTGAACAAGAAAATAAAAGATAAATATTGCTAGTTTAAAATTCAAGTTTATTAAATAACATCAGCTTTAATTATATAATCTTGGAGTATAAATTTGGACAAACCCATGAGGTTTTAGAGACACAAAAATAAATCCAGTATTGTATATAATGTTTATATGCAATTGCTGCTTGAGACTCTATATCACACCATGAGGGTTTTCTATAGTGTTTTATTTGAAAATATATTTACATTTCGATGATTAAGTAAAATATTCATACTTGCGTTGTTAAATTCTTGCTAAAATAAGAAAACGATATAACCATGCACACAGAATCCTTTAATCCTTAAATCTATTGATAAGAATGGCTACTTATATGAGGCTGCCTAGGAATGAATAAGAATCAAATATAGATGATTAATCCAAGTTCCGCTGCTACAGTTATGTGTCAATAAGCAAGTAGATAAACCTTTCTGTGTCTCATCTCTTTAATAAGGATTAAAATGCTTACTTCCGTGGAAGGTCATAAGGATTATTTAGTGTGTATAAAGTGCTTTAAATGAGAAGAGCGTTTTTTGACTGCATATATGGATAAAGATATACATTATTCTATTCCTAAGAAATTTGTCCTTCTATCATGTTGTGCTAGGTAATAAGAAGCCCTTAAATATACACCCACATGACATATGAAAAACAATGATTCTATTTATAGTGGAAAAATCTCAGCAAACTTTTAACTTATAATCATCATAAAGCCACAAGTCACTCCCCAAACTATTTCCAGACTCGGCATATTTCAGTGATGTTGACTGATTTATTTTGGACCACATTTTGAAGCTATTAACACTAAGAATTCTAGGGTATAAATCACCTAATGTGTCTATATAGACTCAAGAAGCCATTCAACAACAGAGTGGAATCTGGCAAGCATAAATTCGTTTGAAAGAAAAAAAAACTGTCACTTCAGCTTATTAGTTACACAAAAATTTACCTTTGTTTGGCAACATATTTAACGTGTTTTTTTTTTTTTTTTTTTTTTTACGTGTGTTTTTTAAAAGACCACTGAAAACAATTATTTCAGGGACCAAAACCTTGTCATCTAAGGTCTCTGCACTAGTAAGCTGGGTTGGTATAGGTATAAAACTTTGAACATCTAGAGAAATGAATTTTCCGCACAGAAGTTCCAGGCTTTCAATACTTGAGTAAAACAGGTATATTATTTACCTAATTATAGCAGATTTATTAACTTTTGTGGTCTTGGTAGCAGGAAATAGCATTAAAATTCAACTCTGTTTTACAAAGAAACTTAAACAAAACTTGTGATTAAACACTCAGCTTGTTCAGGTAAAAGGGATTAGTGAGAAATGCCCAGGCCAAGAATTTTTTTTTTCTCTAAAAGTACATCTGGGTCAGTTGCATCCAACATAAAGCCAAACAATATACGAAGCCTCAAAGTTCAGCACTGCAGAGAAAGGCTGCAAAGCATTTCCCCTGTAAATTTTTTTAAAAACAGATGTTACCAATCTACCCTCGGATCCATTGAAAAATAACAATGTTTTATCAAGGACACAAGTAATTTTCTGCAGCACATCTTACTCTGAAAGGCTTCAGGGTAAGGTGTTTGCAAAATGTACTCCTAGGTAAATAAATAGTTTGACCCATGTACAGAGAGGGTGGAAAGATGCCAATTAAAAAGCAGAGCAGAGCTGAAAAAAATATTGTCGTTTTAATTTTAAAGTACTCAAGTCTTGAACTATTGTTTCTGACAGTAGTTAGATGGTAGGGCTATTTTTCTCTTGAGGGTTCTTAGTCTGTGACAGTGATACTATATTATCAGCACAGGAGAAAACATCTCTTGAGTTCTCTATGGCAAAGAAATATAATTTGCTCAATACTTTCTGTGAATGAATAATTCTGGCAAAAAAAAAAGTTTCCACAATAAAACAGCACTATTACAGTCTTACTTGATGAACTGTTTTCTCAATACACTGAAAATCATTATATGTTTTTAGCAATCTAATTTTAAAATTCCTTTGGTGGTTTTAGCAGAAAAATATGAATACTGAGACATTTTACTTCCTATAGGGAAATCACCTTTCATCATTTTACATTATAATCCTTCCAAAGAGTGATAAGAGGTTGCTTAAGTTTCAAAATGTTTGTCTACAAAAAATTATTTTTCAGATAATACATTTAACTTATTATGTGGATTAAACTAAGAAAGGAACTCTTAAAAGCACAATTCTGTAAATAAGCATAGATCCATTGACTCAAGTTTAAATGAAACAAAAATATAATAAAATTTTACTAAAATCCAGCAGTTATGGAATAAGTACTAGAACTATTGTATTTGTTTATTGGTTTTTCAAATACGTATTAACTGCCTGCTATATACCAGATAATTAGCATGGAATTTGACTTTGTGTATCTAATATTTCAATGGATAATACAAAGAAGCTGAATGTGATGACTTTTACAAAGGAAAAACCCAGGTTGTTTTGAAAGTGATCTGAGATTTATTCATTCAGCCTTCCTTCAGATTCAAAAGCACACTTACATGGAGCCCCAAAATATGATTAAGATAGTAAAGAAAGAAAATGATGGCTTAGACGTCAGCACCAGCAAGACAAATTTACAGATTAGATAAAATTTAGGCGAAAGATGTGTTTTAAAGAAAACCAAATAAATCAGTATGAATTTTGTCTTGATTTATAAAATAAAATGTGTTTTTAAATGTCTGAATTATATTTCTTAGAATACTATATAAATGGTTAAAAATTAGAAAATAAAACCTAAATGTTAAAATTATTATAATATTCACTTGAATACTATGAGTATATCATCAATAATGCTATTAAAATGACAATATGTAAGGTGCTTGGTGCTCAGTCACTTAAGTGACTGACTCTTGATTTCAGCTCAGAAAATGATCTCATGGTTCATGAGTCTGAGCCCCCTGTCCGGCTCTGTGTTGAAGCACAGTTTGCTTGGGATCCTCTCTCTCCTTCTCTCTCTCTGCCCCACACATGCTTGTGCTCTCTCTCTCTGTCTCTCAAAATTAATAAATAAACTTTAAAAATGACAATATGGAAAATTATGCACACTAAGTTTTCAGAAATAACTTATAGACATTACAGTTAAAATTTTTACTTTCTACGTCATAATAGAAAGGTTCCATTTGATCTGAGTGCATTGCATTGTTTAGGCTCCAAGCTCCATGATAAAAGCAGCCTAATCCTTGGTAGAACTTTTCACAGCTGATCTTATACCTATTTTCTTCTCTAATTCTCTCCCAATCAAGTAAAAATAATGTGAAATAACCATCTCTAGTGATATATATAATAAATATTTCCCAATTTTGAAAGAGATTTAATGCTGGCCATTTTCATTTGGGTTTACACTATATTTTTCCACCTAATAATTCATTATTAGATGGAAGGGTCCTCTAATTCCACCGTCAGTTCAGAACTTTTACATGAAAGTCAAGATTTATATTACAGCCTTTTGAAATCATCCATTCTTTTTTTTAAAAAAGTAACAGTAATAGTTGATTTGAAATAAAATTAACCTCACAGCTTCATATATATTGGCAAAAGCTTTAGGGAGTAATTATTTCTTATCAGGCAATAATTATTGCTATAATTATTGGTTAGTGATTTATTTTCTATTTCTAAATAAACTAAGCATGCTTCAACAATGTGAAATAGAATATTTAGAATATTTAGTTATTAAATATTTTTTTCAAAATTGAACACTGGTTTCCAAATGATCACTTAAGTAAATAAATCTATTTTAATTTTATTGTATGAAATCTAAATAGATTGAATGCTCCTCTAGAAAAATGAGGATAAAATCCCAGTGCATGACTGGTATTTTTTACCATCCAAGTATCTAAAATAATGGCATTCTTCAGTACTCCTACCTCACTGATGCGTGAGCTCATGTTTGTTGTTGTTGTTGTTGTTGATGTGTTTTTAAATAATATTTTAACTTACTGATTTGTATATAAATGGAAGAAAATATATTCTGATTTGGGAACAGTAAGCAAACATTTGGAATTTAGATGAATTTAAGCCTTTAAATTATTCCTTAAAATTTCCCTAAAACAACTGTATATAGAGACTAATGGTCTTCCTATTTTCACAAAGTCATTACTTTCTCCTTAGCTATATTATACTATAGAAAAATGTGATTCGTTAGATATATGTATTTTATGTATTTTACTATTTATGATTCCTCAAAGGGTACTTTTTATTGTTCATATGCCTGTGAATAGAACAATTATGTTTCAATATTTTTACCATAAAATCTAGAGATTCTCATATATTATGCTTTCTATCTCATTACAGAATAATTGAATTTCTATGCTATATACAATTTTTACAATGTATTTTTAGTAAGTAATCTACAGTTTAATATATGACATGTCATACTGAATTAAATGCTTAAAAATTACAACACATGGGTTAGTTTGGGTAAGGGTTATTTTAAATCTTTGTTTTCTAAAGATTAGTACATTCCATTTATATTGCTTTGCTACATAATTAAGCAAATACAAAGGCAGCCTCAACCTAAAGGAGTGCAGCTTCGCTAAGAGTTATCAGGCACTAATTTTAATGCCAGCTCTATAAATGAACTTAGGCCTATATTCCAAACTTCCTGTGCCTTAAAGAACTATATCTGGGTTAAGTGAATCTATTTCACAAGACAGCTGAGAAGGAAAAATAAAAGAGTGCCTTTTAAGAAAGATACTAGACAAATTTAAGATACAATCTATCAGAACTTATGTCAAAATGCCCCAAGATAGTTAATATAAATCCACTGAGAATATTACATTCAGAGAACTATAATTACTGGTTAGTAATTTAATTTTCCTAAGAGGCAAATACTGTATCACTAACTTTCTGAGAAAAATAGTAACCAGCTTTAAATCAAGCTCAGACATTTGAATAGACTGTTGCCTATGTTTTTAAACATTTAACTTCCATAGTTGGTATGAATTCCATATCTTAAAGGATAATATTTATCAAAGAATCATCACACTCATTCACTACCTAAGACATACCAAAGCATGTAAGAAAAAACCTTAAATATTTAGAAGTTTTTCACTATTAGAAGTGAATGTTACCACAAAGAAACACATCTTAAAATTATATACCCTTAAGATTATATCAATATGAAAAAAACACATTTATTTGCTCTTGTAAATTTATTAAGCAAAGCCCAAAGCAATACAGGATTAAGAGTAATTTTTAAAATAGCATGGGGATTCCTTCTTAAGGGTATTCTTAAGTTCTTAAAGTTTTCTTAAATCACTGAATTATCTATTACTCTTTAAAATTTTGTAAATATATTTAGCTTCATTTAGACAATAAATGACATTTGTGGAAGCAATGTCATCTCATGGAAGAGATGTAGTATTTTAACATCTGCCTTTTGTGATGTTTTGTAGGTATGCAAAGATAAATAAAATTTAAGAGCTCTGATTTTATGAACAAGAAATAAATTTATGAAAGTAATAAAGCAGTTTATTACAGTCCCAGTTCATAAATCTGATACAAAAATATTTTAATATTCTTTATGTTCTGGGACTCTTGACTTTTGGGTTTTGGGGAACCTTTCGCCATTTCCCATTCCAGGTGATGTCAAGATTATATATATGAAAAAATATAGTTAATATATAAGGTATTCTTAACTGCTTATGTAGAGTATATTTGGTGCAAATGATCCTACATGTTCTTTCCAAGTTTAAAAGCAAGGTTATCATTTAAAAAGTGAAATAAATACTTCATGTCCAATGTACTATTCCACAAAAATAATAATGTATAAATATCATCATGTTTAAACATGTAAAAGGCAAATCCCCAAGTAGGGACACATCCTAATGTGTCTACTCATTTGGGGCAGATTCTCATTCTAAAATAAATAATAAACCAATTGCAGAGATTTGCCTACACAAATCAAGACATGCCTGATTTAACTCTGAATAACTCTCAAGAGATGTATTCCTATAGCATCCTCTATCAGGAAATGCAGGAAACTTTAATTTTAAATACTGGAATTCAGTGAAGCCAGGCATCCCAGTGATGGACTGATGTTGGGTACTTAGGATTTTAAAGATAAGACCTGAGCCAACAAGTTTATTGGGGGCAAGAGTCAGAGTCACAAATGGATTCAAACAGAGGCCAAGATTTACTCAAACATCTTTCACTATTCCTTTTGTCTTCTCTCTCCTTGAGGTAGAAATTATAAATTATATTTGATACCATCTGTCATGTCATCTCTTTAAAATTTTTGGAAAAGAAAATACCAGGAAGTAACTAAACATTTTATGATACTTGTCAATATCAGCCAGTTTTTTTTTATCAATTTCCATTCTTACCCAGCTCACTTTCACATAGGTACCTTAAGATTTCAAGTGAAAAATGTGTATGATAAGCCAAGAAGGCAAAGAGACCAAGGACAAAATGAATCTTGTATCTATTCGTTCACAGTAGCAGTTTCTTCTAATATAATACATGCACGGTTACTGCTATCGACTTTTAAGTACTGAAACTGAAACGAAAGTTTTTGACAACGTACAAAAATGATTTCTAAGCTGTTATGTGAATACAGATTGCGATAAAATCTAAATTACATGATTAAAAGTGAAGAGGCAAATAAGGATTTTTATAGTCTTTATGTTTTAACACATAGAATTTCTCATTCTGGGGAAAAGGGATACGTGGATATGTTACATATTTATATTATATGCTAAATACACGACTTTATTGTATGAAGGGATAAAGTCCTAAGGGTCTACTTTGTCTCTCAAAATATGTTACAAATCCTTTATCATTCAGTCTGCCCCCAGACTCATAACCACTGACATAACAATGTATGATTAGCATAGCTAAGAGGTACTACTCAGCGTTCACTGAAATTTTCTCTGCTTCCGCACTTCAGTTCATGTGGTTGGTGATGTCTGAGACACTTTTAATCCCTTCCCAGCTTGCTCTACAAACTTTTTACTGGAGTTTTAAGACATTATCTCAAATGTCATCTGGCAAATAATTATTTCCTCAGCAATGGATCCCAACGAATAAATCGCTTGTAATACATTCAATCTGCAAAAGCCTTTCAAAGACTTCTACAGTCTATCCAAAATGGCCTAGAGATTTACAAAATACAAAAAATGGAATAATGTATTATTGGTTTTTGTCAATGATATGATCACACTAATTATCACATAATTTCATAACGTTATAATAGAATATGATATGCAATAACATGACTAGGTTGCATAGAAAATGACAATTGATACACCATTCTACATAACTATTTGAAATTTACATGTGGAGTTTGACACTGAGGTTACTTGAATTTCTATTTGTATAGCAGAAAGATAATAACTAATTTTTTTCAAGTGTCCTATATATTTTTTCTTTAAAATATATCTATCTCCATTCACATAATTCATACTATTATTTAATGCTACAATGCTATGATTTACACTTACAAATATATGGGTGGCAAGGATGTTCTCAATACACATGATTCATATAAGGACAAATACTTGACAACTTGCTAGAAAACATTTTTGTCTTGTTATTTTTCTATAAACAAAAGCTGAAATTCCAACATAAAATATCAAGTAGGACTATAATATGTAAACTTCAAAGGTATTACTATTTAAAAATACTATGTTAATAAATAATGTATGAATCTAATTGAAGTTCTGAGTGTTGTGTGTACAAGCTTTTTTGCATAAACCCTAGAAATACAAACCTCAACCACAGTGGTTTTTAATGGCACATATCAATCAATTTCCATTAGACTTTGAAACCTCAAAATAATGGTCTTTCTGGTTGAGCCTTGTGACACCAGAATGCTTACATTAAAAGATAAAATTAGCTAGAATGTTTAGAAGTGTAAAACTAAACAAACATACATTAGTCTTCTAACATGTTTATATATATAAACAAGCCATTTCTTGTTTGATTAGAAACAATCAGTAAGAACTCTATACAAATATTTGTAATTAAGGATTTTTGCACATAACCAAATTCAAGTGTTATAATATACACGTTTATTCCATAAAAGGATTTCTTTGATCACTTATCCATTCTTCTCCTACTCATAATGACACAGATTTTAAGAACTACTATAAGATAAATGGTAAGACCTCACCCAGATCCCAGAATGTAAACAGAAACTTCCCTTTTAACTGCTAAATGCCTAGCACTTCAGCATGCCTGGTTCATATGATGAGTTCAATGAAATATTTGCACAAGAAATAAATCTACTTAATTTTTCTATTTAGTGTTATTCAACATCCTGAATTAATATGTCCTTACAAATTTTACTTATATCAATAAATGACCCATTGATACTTTCTTAAATCGTCTCTTTCAGCAGATAAATATATTCTATCTCCAGGTTCTAGCATTCATTTATTTATCTACTTTTTCATCCATTAAACCCAAAATTAATGAGAACATATTCTATGCAATTAACCTAAATTTTAGTAGACCATTTGAATCCTGAGCCCCAAACTTAGAGGGGTGTCATGCTATCCAAGCTTCTTAAGTGGGCTATCCAGACCTGACAGAAGGTTCTTATATAAGGAAGAGGGCTCAGCACATTCATCTGTGATACAGATATAAGAGTGACCATATCTTCTCAGCTCCTCCCAATTCTGCATAAGCACTTAATCAGGCAAAATGAGCTACTTGACACCAGCCTCTCCAATTTTCCCAGATACATCCTTGAGAAACTCTGTCCCACATTTTTTTCATAGCAATAAAGCAAATGTTTGAGACCTAAATATACTGAATGGATATAATGAACACATAAAATATAAATATAATGAATGGATAAATAAGATTAGTAATATATATATATGAATATATATTGCATATAACATGTATATATATGTATGCATATATATTTACAGATTATATATATAATCTTTATCTGTCTATATATTTTGGGGTACTTATCAAAGATAATATAAACAGGCATTCTAAAAGATATATGCACCTCTATGTTTATTGCAATACTGTTGAAAATAGCCAAGATTTGGAAGCAACTCAAGTGCTCATCAATAGAAGAATGGATAAATAAGATACGGTATATATATACACACACACACACACACACACAATGGAATATTAGTCATATTGTATATGTATAGATATGTATATGTGTATATATATATATATGCACACACAATGGAATATTAGTCATAAAAAATGAGATCTTGCCATTTGTAAAGGTATGGATGAAAATAAAGGGTACTATGCTAAGTGAAATAAATCAAAGAAAGACAAATACCATGTAATTTCACTTATATATGGAATCTAAAGAAACACAAATGAATAAACAACAACAAAGCAGAAATAGACTTATAAGTATAGAGATAGAGAACAAAATGATGGTTGCCAGAAGGGAGGAAGATGGAGGGATATGTAAAATGGCTGAAAGGGAGTGGGAAATACAGGCTCCTAGTTATGGAATGAATAAGTCACAAGGATAAAAGATACAGCATAGGGAATATAGGCAATGGCATTGTAGTAACATTGTATGGTGACAGATGGTAGCTATGCTTGTGACAAACATATCAAAACATATACAGACTTATGGAATCACTATGTTGCACACTTGAAACTAATGTAACATTGTACATCAACTACAATTGAAGAAATAAAATAAAAATAAAGATCTGAATATATATAATCTATATATACGTGTATATATATACATACACATACACAATGTATGTATACATATATACATACACTAATCAGTAAATACTGTGATATAAAATATTTTTGGGTTCAGCTAAAGTGATCACTATTGAAAAACAGGAGGGCATAGTTTTATAACGGAATGGGACAAATAGGATGCATAGTTCATCTACATTAGGTATAATGGAACCAAGACAAAAAGTATGGCTTTACCAAAACACACATATCTCCTGCAGCTTTACAAATTCATTTTGCCTTTGAGAAAGATTTGATCCGCAGAAAGGGTGGCTAGTTCATAATCTGGAGTTTGTGTCAAAAACATGGTACGAATTAATCATTTTCATAAATTCAGGATAGAAGTACTATTTTATTTCCTCTATTTCTCATTAGATGCAAAAATCTTTCAATTATTAAACTCTTTAGCTAGTTATGTAATTCCTTAGAGACTTATTTCTATGTGGGAAGACTAATTATTATATTAATGTCAATTAATTGAGAAATATTTTATAAGATTTATGCAAGCTTAGACAAAAAAACAGTCGAGTAAATGTGGAGTAATACATTTAAATTTTATCTGAAACAATAAACAGAAGGAAATTTCCAAGAAAATTTTTGAGAATCATGAATGAGAGGGCTTCTATATTAGATATTTAAATATTTCATTTTTAAAAATCTACAAAAACGCACAACAAATAATCTTAGAGATGATCCTAACACAGATATAAATGAATACACATGCATATTTTTGTACTTTTACATGTGTTCATGTGAACTGTGTAAAAGAAACTTGCAAACCAATGAGAAAAGGATATTTAAAAAAAAAATAAGATAGTTTAATTTGAAAAATTAAATTAGATCCTTACTTTATATTCATCAAAATTAATTCCACATGGATTAAAGAGTTAAATTGGAAAATTAGAACAACATAAAAGAAACTCTAAGAAAAAAGATGTGAATAACTAATTTTAAGATTGGGAAGAAACTTATAAATATAAGAGTAAAGGAGAAATTCCCAGATTGACTTATTTGACAACAACATAATAAAACATCGGGATTATAGGCATACCTTAATTTATTGCACTTTTCTTTATTTGTGCTTTGCAGATACTATGTTGTTTATAAATTGAATGTTTGTAGTAACCTTACATTAAGTATTTTCCAACAGCATTTGCTCAGTCTGTGTCGCTATGTTACATTTTGGTAATTCTCCTAATGTTTCACACTTTTTCATTGTTACTATACTTGCTATGGTGTCTGTGATCAGTGAATATAATTTGCTGAAAGTTCAGATGATGGTTAGCAATTTTTAGCAATAAAATATTTTTAATAATTTCAAACTTAGTTATTATCAACCAACTTCTTTGTTATTTTATTCAAATATAATTAACATACACTGTTATGTTAGTTTCAGATGTACAATATAATGATCCAATAAAGTATTTTAAATAAATATATGTATGCCTTTTGGACATAATGCTATTGCATTATTAGGCTGTAGTAAAACATTAACATAACTTTATAGGCACTTGGAAACCAAAAATTTCATCTGACTCATTTCATTGTGATATTTGCTTTATCGCTGTGGTCTGGAAGCCAACCCACAATATCTCTGATATACACCAATTCTGAAAATGCTCACTTAAAAAGGGGGGGGGGAAATCACAGATGTTTCATATAATAATAATAAAAATAGTAATAATAAACAATATTTGATGCTATCTTGAGCTACCAAATTTTTCCCTGTATGCATATATGCATATCCGTGTGTATATACTGTTATTTCCATCTATCTATATTTAATCATTTTAAAAATTATATAAAAACAAAGTTAAACTGCTGAAAGGAATTTCAGAATATATTGTGAAAAGTAATTTGTCAGAATTATGAAAAGTGTATGTGGTTTTATTAATGGTTATACTTTTTCATCTGATGATTCTACTTCTCATATGAAATTGTGGTTAAATATTTATGGAAACAAAATAACAAAACTTTAAATAGTATGAATTTTAAACACAATAGAATAGTTAATAATTTATATTTTATTGCTATGATAAGGTATGACACATTCACTGCAAAATTACTTTTGAAATCTACAGATATGGGAAGATATAAGTAATACAAATGGTTAAATGAAAAAAGTATAAAATGTTTTGATAGTAATTTGTTATATGTATACACATAAGCTTAGCCATCTGAATGTTCACTACCTTGTATACTTAGCTCTCTCTCTCTGTCTCTTCACAACACATATCTGTCTCTCATGTGCACACATACACAGGTGCAGCAAAACACTAATAATACTATATACATAAAAACAGTATTCCTCTGTAATACAGATAATTTTAACATCCACCCTTACATTTTTATTCTTTAAATCACTAATTAAGGGATATAAAATATTACTCTTGTTTTAATGCAATGACATTTTAAAAATGTATGACAGAAAGTTATTTATGTAGTCATGTGTGATGAGCTGAAAAAAGAGGGCTTTCAAAAGGAATTCGGTGGGCGAGAGGGGTGACCTCAAAACCGCATAGTTATTATGTGCCCTAAAGAACTGAATGAAACATTGTAAGCAAATGCAGCATAGAAGAATCAAATGGCCTTTGTTACCACAGGTGTGATTAAAAGCGGGGCAATGTAATAGTATGATGGCTCCATATGGAGGATATCATAACTACAGCTTCCTTGGAGCACAGGGACGCAAAGATGGCCCAACATATCCATATTATGCATAGGCACAGCCTACAGTCAAGAGTAACTAAAGATATGAAATATATATGTGAAAGTAGAATGTTATTTAGTATTATATAGACAAATATTTAATATGAAATAGATTTAGACTATACTGGTATTAAAAAGCTGGGAGATTAATTAATAATACAGAAGAAAATCACTAGGTTTCTGTCTTATGGGAAGAGAAATGAGACAGAAGTACTTGAGATTTACAATATATACAAATTTTGATTGTAAGAAATTTGTTAAAATACTGAAATTACCACAAACAGACATTTGAACTCGAAAATCAACCTTTTCTTAAAGCATATATTTTTCCCAAAAAACAAGAGTCCAGGGCCAGATGGCTTTCCAGGAGAATTCTACCAAACGTTTAAGGAAGAGTTAACACCTATTCTCTTGAAGCTATTGAAAGTATATATTTAATAACCTAAAAGCTCTTTAATATACTGAATTCATTGTTCATAGCATTAATAAGCATTGTTTTAAATCAAATTTAAGTTCCATAATAACTGGCTCAAATATATCGGCCCTGAGGTATAAATCTGCAACAAGGCAGTCTGTTTATGGAACTCCTCTAAGGTGCACTAGAATGCACTGTAGATTATGTACAGAAGATCGGATGATGAAGGGTAAGTAGTAGTTAAGTTTATGAAAAAAAGTACTTGCACCTTTCAAATGAAAATTGTCTAATTTCCCAGAGTTTCTTCATAAGCTAGTTGTCTAAAACTAGAAGCACAGCTTTCCAAAAAAGAAATATGCATGATAAAGTGCCATTAATTTTCTAGGATATCCTCCCAAAACTCGAGGCGTCACAAGAACCATCAATATTCTAATATTAAATCTAATACTACTAATAATGAGTAATATCTCAATCAGCTTAACTTTTACGTGATTAAAAGTACATAAAATAAAGCACCGAACATTCCCTCAGTGACCATTAGGATTACTCACAGGGTTTTAAAAATATTAAATATTAGGGTTTCAACTACAGAGATTCTGATTTCATTGCACTAAAGGAGTAGATTATTATTTTAGTGATATGCACACGGGTAAAATTATTAATGCTTTTAGGATATCTCAAGTCTTTTGGAATTGATTCTGATGTTTAGATTGCATGCCAAGATGCAATGAGGTATGGAATCTATCAGCCGCATTCTAATAATTTGGGCACTTTTTTTAAATCTCCCTCAGATTCAGGTCTTCTGCCGCAAAAGAGGGATTTTAGTAAAATCTAATAGCACTAGTATGGGGGAAGAAATTGAATCCTGTTTGTAAAGAAACTCTCACAGTGTGTGGCAGAGAACCTAAGTCATCTGTAAATATTAAGTATGCATTTTCATACCACATCATATACAACTAAATGATGATACAGAACTAACCAATGCCACAAGTTGCTTCTATACAAAATTCATTTGAGTTTCAATTATCAGCCATAATAGCTGTTTGCCTTAGTTAACAGTAATGAGAAACTCTGAGGACTTCCAACTTCCACAAAAGGCAACCTTCACTAGGAATACACACTACAAGGAGCCTGTGTGGGATCAATAAAGAACTTTGACAATGAAAATGGAGAGAGATTTCATGTCTTGTATTTTTGGAACAGAGCTAAGGAGTTGAGTTGTGGCAGCCTTCTAATGATTAGCTACTCTTGGGCAATGTGTTTAGTAGATCAATACCTTTTTTTGGTAGCATAACCTACAAGGTTATTAACATTTGAGAAAAACAATATTCATCTTCTACTCTGTACTGAAATAACAAAGGGCCCCGAACTGGATGGAAGTCTTTGAATTTTTGGTAACAATAATAGTGGGAGCAGATAAAAGAGCAAAACCAGCAGTAAGAATATTGGATCAGGTAAGTACAAACAGGAGTAGAAAAAAAAATCCATAATAATCAACATGGGCACTTTTGGAAGGAAGCAAGGCAAGGGTTACAGTGATGCCTGAGTAAAGAAAAGCTCGAAATTCAACGAAGTGAGAGGAAATTTGTACATAGTTAACTGAACAGCCTCTATAGTACACCCCAAATCAGGGACAATATCAGTCTGGAGACTAAACTGGGACTAGGTGAATATTTTCATACCTATACTTGTTTCTTCTCTGTTATACACTTGTGTTTCAATCTGCTATTGCTGTGTTTATAGAACGTGTAGGCAAATTCCAAGATATGAGTCTCCATAAACAAAGGAGAACTTTGTCTTTTCATGTAATTAGATGGGTGTACACACATTACATTCCATGAGGGTTCCTTGCCATCTGATTTAGTTTCTTAATGAGCTGAATTTCAGCAAATAAACTAATTTAAAATCCTTGCTCAGGAAATTGGTAAGGGCAATTATTACTCCAATATAGTAACAATTTTATAACTTATTAAGAAAAACATTTGCTCTTCAAAGGAAAATCTCTGCTCAAGAAAAACTATCAAATAAATTTCTTTATTACTAACATCAACATTTTAAGTCCTTAAAAAGTACATGTTTTCTATCTGTGTAAGTTTCGTAATGTCTTTTTGTGTGCCATTTTCCCCAAAATTGGAAGACCATATACTCCTACTTTCCTTCTCTGACTGCCCTTTATTCTTAGCAAAGTCCCCTTATATGAAAACCCCTTTAGTACTCCAGGGTGACTACTTATTACAGTAAATACAGACAAAAAGGTCCTGTCATCCTATAAAATCTTTCAGTTTCTGAAAGCTAAAATTTAATTCCCTGTGCAAATTCAAATATAACTCAAGAATAGAACAGCTTCTCTGTGTAGTTGATAGGATTATGACAAAAGGGTAGAAGAATTGATTTTCAACTGAAGTGAGAAATTAAGTTAACCTTAACCTTCACTCGGATATACATGCTGGTGTATCAGAAAAGAGCATGTAGCTTCTTTCTAGCTATCAGAAAATTCAACCTACCAATATCCTTTGTTAAGACACAGTAAAAGTAGAAGGGAAAACAGTTTGTGCTTGAGAGAATTGTGATTCTCTGATTCTGTGAAATAAGAGTTGATTTACTATTTAATAGACTCAGACTATCATTGTAAATAATCAAATGCAGATGATTTAAAGTAGGTGAACTAAATGGAGATTTGTTTTTTGTTTTTTGTTTGTTTGTTTTTGTTATTAAATGTAGACATACAACTGATCATTCAACATACAATTGAACTGCCTGGGTCCACTTATAGGCAGATTTGTTTCTTTTTTACAAATATAGTATGAGATAACAAATGAATTTTCTCCTCAAGATTTTTTAAATAACATTTCTCTGGCTTAATTCATTATAAGAATACAGTATGTAATTCATATAATATATAACATATAAAATACAGCCCAATTAACAAATGCTTATGTTATTGTTAAGGCTTCTAGTCAACAATAGTCAATTAACAGTTAAATTTTGGGGGAGTCAAAATTTATATGCCGATTTTCAACTGCAGGGTGAGTCAGCATCCTTGACCTGTGAGTTATTCAAGGGTCAACTATGTTTATAACACCGCTTTTTATTAATTCTTTATATGCCTTATTTTAAAAGACAAGGTTGGGGCACCTGGGTGGATCAGTCAGTTGAGTGTCCCACTTTGGTTCAGATCAGAATTTCATGGTTCCTGAGTTCCATCCCCGCATCGGGTTCTGTACTGCCAGCTCAGAGCCTGAAGTCTGCTTTGGATTCTCTGTCTCCCTCTTACTCTGCCCCACTCTCCTACTTGAATTCTCTCTCTCTCTCTTAAAAATAAATAAATAAAACATTTTTAAAAAGACAATGTTAAAAATAATACTATTTGAAATGTGGACATCTACTGTTAGCTTTATGGTTTATTATGTGCTCTAAGAGACTATCCAAGTACACAAAAATTGCATGGAACACTTTTTGAGGCATTCCTGGTCTCCCAAGGGGTAGAGGAGGTCTCCAAGGATACAATCAAGGCTGGAGCAGAGTGGCTGAGAAATAGAGCATAGAGTTCTCAAAGAGTGGCTAAGACAATCCTGAAGAAGTACTCTTTAACCTGCAAGGGGATCATTCTTATTTTGCAACGATATTACCTTGCAAGGTGTCAAGACTTCCTACAAATCTATCATGATTATAGCCTGTGGTGTTAAGAAAGAGATAGCTACAGTGACTAACAGAATAGAATAGGGCCCAGAAGGGGGAGCCTGGGGGGCTTAGTCCATTTAGCACAGGATTCTTGATTGTGGCTTGAGTCATGCTCTCATGGTTCGTGGGTTCTAGCCCCATTTGGAGCCCCATGTTGAGCTCCATGCTGGTAGCACGGAGACTGCTTGGGATTCTCTTTCCATTTCTCTCTGTCTCTCCCTTGCTCATGTGCTCTCTCTCTCTCCTTCTCTCTTTCAAAATTAATAACCTTAAAAATAAAAAAAATTTAAAAAAAAGAATGTAGCCTAGAGAGAAACAGACCCATGGATGCAACTAAAATATATGAAGATATTTATACTGTAGCAAAATCAGAAAAGAGGAATGATTCAAAAATTGAGTCTAGAAGTGGTTACTCATAAATTAAAAATTAAAAATTACAGTCTTACCAGGCACCTGGGTGGCTCAGTCAGTTGAGTGTCCAACTTTGACTCAGGTCATGATCTCACAGTTCGGGAGTTCAAGCCCGACATCGGGCTCTGTGCTGTCAGCTCAGAGCCCACTTCATATCTTCTGTTTCCCTCTCTCTCTGCCCCTTTCCTGATCATACTCTTTCTCTCTCAAAAATAAATGAGTATTTAAAAACAAAGTTACAGTCTTACTTCCTATCATATGCAAACATATCAGTTAAAGGGGAATTAAAGTCTTAACTATAAAAATCAAAATATCAGAAGAACTAGAAGTGTCTTTATGATAACTGAAATTTCTTAAACAAGACACAAAATAGTTCCAACTCTAAAAAAAAATAAAGTTGATTATATTAAAATTAAGAATTACACTCATCACAAGGAACCACTACGAAATTGAAAAGATAGTCACAAATTGGGAGAAAATATTTGTCACACAATTGTTTTAGAGAAGTTCTCTACCATTCAGGATATTAAAAATTATTCAGTTATATATGTTGTTAATAAAACTAAAACACAAAGCTGTATCCTTTTAAGCATTATGCATCTGGGCCCAATCATTATAATTTTTGTGTGTCTCATAGAGCATAATAAAGTTTACAAAATTACACGTCTCCAAAAGTTGAAAATTTTAAAATTATGTTTTAATTTATTTAGCCATATTCTTCAGAGCTCTTAAGACAAGCAACATGCTGTCCCTCTTCTCAATTAGTGCCGAAGGGGGAGATTGCCCAGTTACTGCTGCAGCTGTTCCTTTTTTAGCAGTCTGAGCAGCTCTGCTATCTGTTGGACTTAGCTTTCCAATTCGGAGAGGGCTCAGCTGCCCATAGAGCTGAGAGGATCAACCTATGTTGACCTCATTTTAGGCTAATGTTTCTTTGAACATGACATGTCTATTTACATGCCACAATATTCATTAAATGACCTGTCTAGATGAGGTTGTGTCAATATCATGTCTCACAATGAAACCGAGTCCTGCAACATCTGACTTACGAAGTTTATAACTTTAAGTGCAATATCTTCTCAAACAGCAGCAACTTGGTGTGATTATGTATTTCTAAAATCATGTCCAAGTTATGTGAATTAATAATGGTGCCATTCTACTATTATATGCAGATTCTAATTTATTGTAAGGGGCTAGTAATTAATACTAATGTGTTAACAGAGCTTTTTATTTTATTTTATTTTTTAGTTTATTTATTTATTTTGAGAGAGAGACAGAGACAGAGCACAGTGAGACAGGCAAAGAGAGAGAAGCACAAGCAGGCTCCACAATGTCAGCACAGAGCCTGATGTGGGGCTCAAACTCACTAGGAAACCATGAGCTGAGCTGAGCAGAAGCTGGATGCTTTAAGTGGCTGAAACACCCAGGCTCCCCCAAGCCTTTCTATTTCTAAATTCATATCTTTAGGCCTTCACTTCCACATACATACAGGTGTCCAACTTGTTAGGTACATAAGTGGAAATAGCATAAATTGATCAGTATGAATGAAATTCTTAACTATTTAACATTCTGGACTAATGTGTATATAGATATATATTGATGCTATACTGACACTATATTTAATTGATCTATATTATTTTATACTTTGATGAATAATTAATATCTCTGAAAGTTATAAACAGTCCAAAAACTGCAGGATTAAAAAAAAAACATGTGAGCATAAAGGAAAGGAATATCAACATGGATACATAAATAGTATTAAAGAGAAATTTAGTATTAGTAATTATGTTAATATTCATAATGCTTAACATTCTGAAGTCTACAAAGGGTATCCATGTACCTTGATTAACAAAAAATAAGTTTAAATCCCAAGATATATCTCTAGAGCTTTCTCATAAAAATGTCTCATTTTCTTTGGACCGATCCTGGCCATTTTTATCACTGCCTAAATAATCTGGTCATCCTCTAATGATAATTTTTACTGCCTACAAATGTAGTACCTTACCTAGTTCTTATGCTTTTCCCCCATAAATCCATTATTTCATTCAATCCCAATCCCTTTCTTTTCAAAGACTTACGTGTTCCTTGCTTTCAGGGTGGGATATAAGGAATAACAACTCGCAAATTAAACTCTGGTGAAAGTAAATTGTGAAGTGTCACATAATATAATCATTCTCCAATCTCATTGAAATAACGCCTTAAAACCGCTTATTTTTATTGTTAAGTCTTCCAAGTAGAAAATCCCATGCAGACTCTCTATACAAACATGCATCCACAAAAGTAACATTTGGAAATTTGACAGTTCATGCTTGAGTTTTATTTAGATATTTCACTGGGAATAAAAGAAATTCCAAATACAGTCATACAGAATGTGAGAATGAAGTATTCCTATAAGTCACTGATTACTTTGATGAAAAATATTTAACATATATTATTCTTAAAATAATCTTTAAAATTTAATTTTCAAGGTAGGTGAATAAAGCCAAAAGAAACTTAATATATTTATAATACTTATAAAATAATAATTTGTTTGTTTGTATATTCTACTCTCTTTCATTTGTCAATGCATAAAACAAAGGACTAATTAAAAATCAAAGAAAGAATGATACTTTGATGAGGCATTCATCAACAAGAATCACCACAAAAATGTGTTAATTGATACTGTAGTATAAAGCATAGAGATACTATAGTAAAATTACTGTTAATATTACAAGAATCTTATCTGGTTATTTGGGTATTACTTAAGAAACCATGGAATGCAAGTATAGTTATTAACATACAAGCCAGCCACCTTTCTAACATTAACACATAGCAACTTACAGCAATCCTAAGAAATGTAAATATTAATCTCATTTGGTAGATGAGGAAATCAAAGCACAGCAAGGTCTAAAGCTTTGCCCAAAGACATATGGCTGCTGAGTATCAAAGCCATACAAATAATTTATCTTCATTGCTTATAACAAATTTACATTGTAACATTTACATTGTAAACATTGTTTACAAAAAACTTTGTTTTACAACAAAGTGAAAGTCTCATATTTGTCCAAATAACAGCCTTAGTATAAAGTTTCTTCTATTATCATGTTAACATCAGGTATTCAGTAAATTAGGTAGGCAATGGGAAAATTTTTTCAATAATCCATATAAATTAAATTTTTCCAGAAGGTCATATATTGTGAAACACCCTATTTCATTACTTTCATGTATGTACACACAAGCAAAAGATGCTAATTACTATAAGTGGATTTAATTGTCCACAAATCAATTTAAATTACATCACTCCATTATTTCTACTGCCCTAAATTATTGAGCATGACAGGAATAATTCTCTGCTTATAAAACCAAAGGGTGATAGACTGCACTAATATAAAATATTTATGGTCTTTAATTTTTATTTTATTTTCTTTCCCTACCTTATATTTTTTCAACTTTATGATAATTCTGAAAGCTAGTATATTTAATAAAGTCCTATTCTTCACTATATAAAGTTGCAAATAGTAAAAAAAAAATGCTATTTGGTTCTATACATAGATACTGGGGGACACAGAAAACTGAGAAAAAGAAAATCTCCTTTATTTAAACATAGGAAACTTGATATGCATAGACGGATGGATGAAACATATTGATTAATATCTAGATGGCATTGTTCTAAGAACTTGACAAAAATAAACCCAATAAATTAAAAATAAAAACTAAACAGAGAAGTGAATAAAAGAAATCTGATAACTGTAGTAATGATTTTCTTGCTCACAGTAGGTGACCAAATAAACATTCACTGTGTAAACTGAATTCATACTTGAAGAACATGGTGTGTTAAAGCAATGCCTCTCAAAAATTTTTCACAAAATTTTGTCCTTAACATAGAGTCGGCATTTATATGAATTGATCTTGGCTTCAGGTGGCCCATTTTATGTGAGAAGACATACCTTTGGGCTAAATTTACTTCTACAGAAATGCATACATGGTTTATCCTAAGATTTGGCATACACTTGCCACAAGATCTTAGACGCTTCAGATTACCTTGTATTGAGAAATGTGCCTTGTATTGAGAAATTCTGTGATGGGTTGTAAAAAGGCTTGCTACCCATTCATGGTCCACACCGTTATGTCTTTTAGCAGCTTTATGTCTATTGCAGTCTATCTTGAAATTTTTAGCAGTAACTGTGGTGTTTGAAATTACGTTTTAAATTACTTAAAATAAAAATTCTTGAATCAAATTAAAAATATATCTGATTTCGTGATCTTCAGGCATAAGTATTTATTTAATAATAAGTAACACTTAACCGAGTTCTATTCCATACATTCGAGATATCACATTGAACAAAACAGACTAACAAATCTTGCTCTCATGAGTTGTACTTCAGAGAAGTGAGAAAGACTATGCACGTGTATGTGCAAGTGTGTGTAAGTAAAACACAAAATGTGTTAGTTGGTGATAAATACAACAGTAAACAAAGCTGGTAAGAAGCAGATGTTGCAGTGTGTCATGACAGTGGTCTGGACAAAGCTAACAGAGTGTAATTTTGAATAGCCCTGAAACATTTTTGGTGTAATAGAAACGCATATAGAAAACAGAATATTGAAAAAACAAGCAGAAAGTACAAGGTGCACAATAGGGAGATATCTGAGTGGTGTTGCAGGCACAGCGAAGAGACCAGTGTGGACTGGACAGAGGAAGATGGTCCAGGAGTAACTAGAGATGAGGTCAGGTATACGCAGATTGTACATGGTCTTATAAGACCTTGGAAAGACTTTGATTTCTTTGAGTGAAATGGGAACCATCAGATAGCCATGAAGTTTGAACCATGAAATTACATGTTCTGATTTACATTTTATCAGAAACATGCTGGTTGCCACATTGAAAATAAACAAAGGGAACAAAGGGCAGAGAAAAAGGTACTTAGGGAGTTAGGCAATACTCCAATACAAAGATAATGGAGATTTATTTTAGACCATACTGTTAGGAGTTAGAATCTGGCTCTTGGATTTTTCTTGAAATAGAAATGATAGTTTGGGAATTTTCTTTTTCTTCAAAATGCAATGTTCTCATCATTCACACAAGGATTTGTGATACACCATTAGAAATTTACCACAACCAATGTTTTTTTGTAATTAGATGAAAAAAACATTTAAAAAATCTCAAATATGTATTCCTTGTTACAATGGAATTATTCTTAGCTTTTAAATATCTTAAGATTTTTTTAATAATAGTAAAAATTAAATCTAAAATGTTTGCTTAGACTTTAGGCTGTCAGCCTTTGCCTGTTTTTGTACTTTTGTTTTGCTCATCATTAGCTAGAAGTTCTTAGCCAGCAATTGTCATCTCCTCCCTAAGAGAATTTACAATATGTTTGCTAAGAGAATTTACAATATGTCTTTAAATACGTTATCAAATGACATAATGAGATAAACTGGAAAAATAATTACTTTCTAAACACACAAAGCACAAGCTTTGCCTTTACACTTCAGCAAACCCCACTAACTGGTGGACAATCTGTTCATTAAGGTCATCGTCCTGATTTATATTGACTCTGAGAGGCTGTGCAGGAATTCTCATGGCTGGTTAATACAGCCGAAATTAACAGATTGACTCTGCCATGCCCTATTCATTTTCCATGAAGAGATTCAGTTAAAAGGTGCATAGCTTATGATTCTTCATTTTACAGGGATGAAAGGTAGATCATCGCCTAAATTTGATGCAATTTATCCTCACTTTAACTCATTGAAAATAATTAGTTCATTTTCTTCTTCATAATAACTGTAAGTCTATAACCATTTAAACTGTTTTAGTAAAAATAATCCAAAAATATCCATGGCAATTATACACATATTGTAAGCAATGGAGGTAGGGGGAAAGTTTCCATATGTATTCACAGTGCTAAAAGGCTCTCTGCCAGCACCAAATTCTTTTGGATAATTTCCACAGTTCATTCATATTTTCATGTCACATAAAGCATACTTAGTAAAGGGACTGCATGTTTAGAAAAAATTCCATATTCAAATCAAGAGTTGATTTATTTTTAACTGGTTCATGGTATATATTAATTTGATGAGAAAGATATTTAAAGACCAATGTCTATGCAGTTTAGATCACAGTGCAAGAGAGAAGACAAACTTGCCCCCCATCTGAAGGGCATGAGGGCTATTTCCAAAAACTTCTGATACGAAGAGAATTGCACCTCCTTTCTTCCTTTGAAGTGAGGTTTAACTATGTGATTTGCCTTGGCTGAAGAAACATGGGTAGAAGGGATGTGAGTTTCTTTTTGTCACTAGATTTAGAACATCTTTTCTTCACCTTATCTCTCCCACCACTGGGATAACAGAAGCATGAACCATATGCTGAAGTAGGGTTCCTGAATGATATTCCTGGATCCCTGAATGACAAAAATGAACAGATTCTTCTTCCAACCCACGTTGGGCAATCTAGTTTAAGCAACAAGTAAACCTCCAATGAGTTAAGGCACTGAGATTTGGGGGTTATTAACGGATTTGGGTGTTATATAGCTGTAACTGTGCAGACACAGCAAGTAAGATTATCATCTACCAAAGAAGCAGGAGGTAAAGAACTAGAGAAGGTAGCTATACTGAAATGTGAAAATGTGCTAAATGCCCAAAACACAAGAGACTATGCAGCTACGAGGAATTCCAGGTAATTGTGAGTTTTATCTGATGAAAATTTATATTACTTTAATAGTATATCTCCTATCCACATTTCTAGAGAATATACTGGAACAAAAAAGGGAAAAAGGGTTGGAAGTCAATTACAGCTGTCATTAAAATGTTGTAGACAAAAGTATATCATTATGTTTGAATTACGGTATTTAATAGGGTTTACTTTTAAGAAATAACTAAGAGGTATTGGTCAAAGTATTTCAGTAATTGCCAGAAAGCATTTTTTTTCCAAGATGAAACTACTACGAATGCTCAAATAATAATAATAGAACAGATATTTTTACAATGCTTCTGAAGGCCACATCCTGTTCTAAGCAATTTACATGTGTTAAGTATTTAATCCTTATGAATAGTATCCTACCAGTAGTGTACTATTGTTATTCCTATTTAAGAGATTTTAGGAAACTGAGGCATAAACAGCTTAAGTGGATGGCCTAATGTTACAAAGGTCATAAATGTCAGAAATGAGATTTCGACCCAAGAATTCTGTCTCCAGAGTCTGTGCTTTTGAAAACTGCAATCTACTGCTGCTGAGTGCGGATTAGCAGTTAATTTCTTTCCAGCATTAAATAAAATAACCAGTTCTTACACAAAGTCCAAGGTTTTGCAGAAGATGAAGTCGGATAGAAGAAAATGAATCTGGACATTGTCAAGAAATCGAGGATGAAGGACAGGGATTAGACACCATGGATTTCATCTAAATCGGGACCAGAGTGCTCTCAAGAGCAGAGTCAGAGACAAGTCCCTGGGTTCCACACCCCTAAGGAGTGAGAATAGTGTATTTAGGTAACCAAAATCTGTAATTAGCTAAGTAAAAGCAAGACTTTGAATCTTGCCAGGTTAAAGACAAGCTGTGATATTCAGCCAAGCAGCTGAGAGGCAGCAGCAAATCTAAAAGGACATTTGACCCAGAGAAACTGGTTCTGAGTCCAAACTGTCTAAATAACTTTCTATTCACTGGATGTGTGGATTTTAGCAAGTTACTTAACCTCTTTAAGCCACCAAAGCCTCAAGATAATAATGCTACCTCAGGATCAATGTAGAATTTAGTGAGATAATGTTTGCAAAGCACTTGGAACATTTCCAGACATGTTTCTAGATATGACAGGGTTTATAAAGGACAGTGTTAAAAAGGTGCTTGAGAATACAGCTGTGCTTTAAACACTTATTTAATATATACTACCAATTTATATATCTAGGTTGAGTTATGCATTTTTTTTTATATATAATATATATGTGTGTGTGTATATGTATACACTTTTCTCTTGATTCACTAAATGCATGTTAAAGAAGGTACATTTGTCCTGTCCTTAGAACCTTCTTACAGAAGTTATTTGCTATTAAGAATTTAATTTGTATTAACTTGTATTAACATTACTAACTATACATTTTCTAGTTTTTACATCTCAAAGATGATTAGTGAGTCCCAGTTGCACTGGATAATTGCGCTTAAAATGCTTCATAAAAATACATACAGTAATTTATATATAATTTTATGCATGTAAATGATATAATTATTATGGAATTTTATGCATGACCCAACAAACCGGGTAGAGTAGGAACCTTTTATTTTGTTTTAAGTTTATTTATTTTTGCATGAGAAAGAGAGTGAGCGCTGCACAGGGGTGGAGTAGGGGGCAGAGAGAGAAAGGAGAGAGAGAATCCTAACCACGTTCCAAGCTGGGAGGTAGTAGCACAGAGTTCTATGTGGGGCTGGATCTCCAGAACCCTGTTATCCTGACTGAGCTGAAACCGAGAGTCTGACACCCTACCTACTGAGCTACCTAGGCACCTTGAGTGGGAGCCTTTTAAGAACGTATAAGTAGCTTTCTGAAGATTGATTCCACCCTTTAACCTGAAGGCTTTCTGCTTTCTGAATCTTACCTATAACTTTGGTATATGGCATTTCATCATTAGGCAATTATTTATTTGTGACTAACTTCTAATAGCCCTCCCTATGCACAGTTCTTGAACTTCATCCTAGATATAAACCTGTTGTCTCCATCTACACAGCCCATTTCACTGTCCCCTTTCATCTCCAGATACCTCTCCCCACCCCCATCTTCTACTCCTATACCTCTGTCACCATTCCATAGGTGAGCTGTTCCTCCTTTCTCAGGAGGTAATTTATCTCTGGAGAAACAAGGATATGCAATAAGTGTAATTATTTCTTATTTCAGAGGGAAAATTGAGCCCTCAAATTATCTCTCTTTTGCTTAAATTGCCAAATGCTATTAAAATGGATACACTTTCTCATTGTTAACACTAGCTTTCATAGCCCAACTTACATTTTTACTTTTATTCACTATTCTATAATGTGGCTTTTTTGTGCTCTCCTTAAGCTTTTTTGTGCATGGTAATCTATAGCTCTTATAAATATAATATACATATAATAAATACATATATAATTGGATCTACAGAAAAAAAAAACACCAGCATTAAAACCAAAATAAATCAATAAAAGATTTGTTTAAGATAGTAAAATACATGTACTCTGATATAAGTGAGCATGTGCTAACTATATAATGTAATTATGAAAAAAATATTAATCTGGAAAGAAATATCTCAAAAGCCAGAATACAACATTTAGATGAACCCCCCCCCTAAATTTGAATTATCTTGTGTCAACTGGTATATCTGAGGATATGATTTTTTATAATTCAGACAAATACCAAGGATCTTGTTCTGCTGACTCAGGAAAAAAATAGATATTCTGTGTTTGTGTGTGTGTGTGTGTGTGTGTGTGTACTGACGTTGATAAAATGTATATACAGAGAACAGTAACTTCATGCATTCCTTCTGCTCAAAGTGTTATAAATTTATTAAAAGACTCTTAAGGGAGTAAGGATTTAAAAGACCAATGAGAACACCAGTGTTATGTCAGAAGGATCAATAGCAGCATTAATGCTCTGTCCTGTGTGTCCCTCATATTCCAACCATGCAGATAATTGCCCAGCTGGATGCCACATGAAGGATCTGGTACCTTTCCTTGTGGTGATCTCACTGTGCAGAACTCAAATTTGCCCTGTTACTTCCACTTTTCCTACCATTTTTCAACTTTCTCCTTAGCTTCCTAAATGCAGATTAAAGAAAGCACATCTAGCGTTCCTTTAAAATCATTAAATACTATAGCTTACTGCTTGTTTCTTCCTCTTAGGCAAAGCAATTAAAACCAAGGGAATATGACCACATTGCCCAAAGTGATGCTGCTATAATATATTCTGGTACTCAAGATTCCATCACGTTGGACTGTCTCTTTCAGGACGGCGAGATTAATGTGAAACATATAATATCCATACAGAGACAAAATAGTTCTTTGATGGTTTTCATTTCTTCCCAAAATTATATATACCCTAAATTTCAATCTTTATGATTAAAATTATTAATATAAGTAAACCATGCCAATAACTACAATCATAAATCACATTATACGTAAAAAATAAGCACTGAAATATCTAGAAGAAAAATATCTTGCTAGATATTAAAATTTAGTTTAACTTGATGTTTTTGCCCAATAATATATGGGTTATAGTCTACAGATTATAATTCCCTGAACCCAAAAGCCCAACTGGTTTTGAAAACTGAACTGTAAACAGGGCAGAGAGAGAAGGAGATACAGAATCCGAAACAGGCTCCAGGCTCTGAGCCATCAGCACAGAGCCCGACGCGGGGCTCGAACTCACAGACTGGGAGATCATGACCTGAGCCAAAGTCAGCCGCTTCGCCAAATGAGCCACCCAGGCGCCTTGAGAATAATTTTCTTATGAATCTGAGTGTTCCATGTCATTTCCAAAAGCAGCACCTTTCCTAGTCATGAGAAAAGTCTCTTTCACCCATTACTTGGAATATATAAAAATAAAAATATATTCCATGACACTGAAGATAAAGTATGTTGACCTTTTTTCCTGGTTGGGGACATCATGCAACAAAGAAAAGAAGGGCTAAGGAATTCAGACTCTACCTGCTAAATTGTCAATAACCGAAATTTACTCCAACCTATGTATTATGAAAATAAATTTAACCTGTACTTTCTGATAAGGTAGAAAGATGTCAATATAGAAATCACCCATTTGTTTCAATCTATTTACATGAATATATATACATATAAAAGAAAGAAAAACTCTTTAGATATAAACTTCAGGATTAAGGACACTAATAATTCTATATTTGAATATTCTATAATATATATTAAAAGTTTTAATATAAATATTTATTCAATATATTCATAAACATGTTACATTTATAATTATGCCATTGAGATACAGCCAAATTTTCTTAATATTCTGAAACCATGCCAAATATCTTCCAATGCTAATATTATGATAAGTTTTAATATAAATGCCTCAAAATCAATCAGTAGAAAGATTTCTACTATTAAATGACAGTTGTATAATTAAATCATGGCAAGTAAAACCTAGAAATACTAAATCATTTTAAAGTTCATTGGCAAAAACATTGGCAACTCAAAAAATTGTGTTAATTAGTATTTATATCTAAATATCAAGGTTTATAATGAATCACCAGATGGAGAATAAATATTTGTCAAAATATTCAAACACCAGAACACTGTTCAGTCAAAAATTGTTTTATATTAGAAAACTACAAGAACCACCTGCATATTCAGTGAAAACACGTTATATTTGATAATAAAAAGAAATGTGTAAATATCTGTGCTTTATTTTGTCTACTAAATGTATTCTTCTAAACCACTGTGGATCTGGAAAAATTAGATTTTTGAGGACAAAAGAAATAGCCCTTAGTGAAAAGAAATAAGTTCTCAAAAAATAAAATTTCTTTATAATTGTTATATTTAAAAATAATTAAATTTTCTCAGTTTTAAAAATTAAGAATTCCCAATCATTCATTTCTTTCATGCCTATGGATTAAAAGAAAGGCAGTTCATTGATTTAATTGGTTATCTTAATTATGTGTCATTCCCTCCAGAAAATAGAATCAAAACAACTTAAACTACTTTGGATGTCCAAAGACATTCTTCTATTTATGTATGCTTCTATGTTATGATACACCAAAATAATCCACCATTGGGTTATGGAAAGAGAGATATTTCATTGTTCTCATTGCTATTGCTGGTTAAATGTAATAAATGTCTTATTTGCCTGTTTTTTTTAACTATAAAAGATGCGGCCTATTGCAATTATGACATGTTCATGTTGCTACAATACAAACTGAACCTCACAATTCACATGATATGAAATGTCACAAGGTGATATGTTTGGTGTATATTGTTATATGTATGAGTTTGTGCCTAAAATCAAGAGTGGGTTCAAAATGTATAGACTAATTAACTATAAAATTGCAATTTTGTGGTAATTATTTATCTAAATCCATGTTGAAAATTAGACATATTTTCTTAAAGCTACTTTCATTCATAAGTAATATATTCCATAAGTATTTTTTAAGTTAAAGATGCATTATACGGTGAAATAAACCTAAATTTAAGGCATCAGGTTCAATTATTAATTTTTTAAAAGCAATAAATACACTACCATAGATCTAATAGTTTGACAAAATGAGAAATAGTGTATTTATTGCTTTCAGAAACATTGTTTTTAATTTAGAGGTGTTTTACCCAGAAAGTTGTCTATAGGTTGAAGAAAAATATATTAGGCATATTATTTTAGAACACGACTAACATTATTTCTTTAAATGTTCATTTATTTATTTTGAGAGAGGGAGACAGAGAAAGTATGAGTTGGTAGTAGAGAGAAAGGAAGAGAGAGAATCCCAAGCAGGCTACATCCTCAGCAGGGCGTCTGATTCAGTGCTCGATCTCACAGCTGTGAGATCATGACCTGAGCCAAAATCAAGAGTCAGTCGCCTAACCGACTGAGCCACCAGGCGCCCCGAGAACACAACTAATATACTTTAAACTACAATCTTGTATTTCTAGACTTTTGCAACATCATGAAGCTTACATAGAATCGATAAAGAAAAAGTCAAGTCCTTTCATTGCACTAACAAGAGAAATGCATAATTCTGTTCAAACACATGCTTGTGCACACACATGTACATGCATGCACACACACAAGCATCCAATAGTCAGCATATAATTGCAACTAGATTATCAGGAATCTGCAAGCTAATTTTTTTTTTTTTTTTACAATGTATTCTACTACCAGCTTGTTACTACTACTTCCAGATTTTCTTTCTTTATTTATTTAATTCTTTAACCTTTGGACTATGAGTCACTCATAATTAACCTAAATATGTTTAACTAGACGTGGAAATGATTATAAAGGTAATCGGAATGGCATAAAGCCAACATTTCAATTACTGTCAACCATCTCCCTCTTTCATCTATTATCCAACTATTATCCATCTATTTCATCTATTATACGATTATGCACAATCGTATTTGAAACCATTCTCACAATAAAATACACTACTGGTTGGTTCTGACTGAAATTTGCCGATTGCTATAAATCTCTGAAGGTGTTATTCTTTATTTGATGAAACTACATTGTTATGTTTTTTTTGTTGTTGTTGTTTTTGTTTTTGTTTTTTTTAATTAGCTAACTTTCCTGTACGGTGATACATCCTTTAAACAGAAATGGAAACTTAAAATTAGAGGTCTAAACTCAGTATTATAGTTTCTCACTACATATTTGTCTTTTACTGATAAAAATATGAGAGGAAATGTTTAAATGAAATGTTTCATGAAATATTTTTAAAGAATGCTTTTCAACAAGATTTAGACACTATAATTCTTACAACTGATTAAATCTTAGATGTATTCTCTGTTTTTAGGAGGCAACTGTTAGCAAAAAGAGTTCTGGTAAACTTGCATCCTACTTCTAGGTACTTAAACTTACTGAGGCTAGATTTCATCACTTCTAACAGGGTGATGGTATTCATCAATTTCCTATTATAATAATGAATACTATTTTATGAATACTATTTTGAAATTACACCACACTAGATATATATAAAACAACAGTATGTTTTTTATGTTTTTTAATTTATATTTGCATTACAAATATAGAAAATAGAAAAGAAAAACTAAGTATCCCTCACTATATAACAGCATGATTATCATTTACTGTAATAAGGGTTACAGAATCAAATTCTAGAGAATTCGGAATTTGAGTATACTTGGTTCTAGAGTTTTATGTTACCGATGACGGATGATAGATGCATTGTTATTGGCCTTTTAGACTGAAGTTGGCTTTTAGTAAAAATGGTATATGGAATGAAATTTTATAATATTATAATCTATGTAAATTATTACTGCCATTTTTGCCTTTTCAAATGATTTTAAGTTTTATAACCAAATATTTTTGGTTTGTTTCACAGGAATACAGCTAAAATATTTGATAAGAAATTTTTATAACCATATGTTATTTTTCTAATGTGTACATATTTATATTTACTTATTAATAAAACTACTTTCCTCAGAGTAATTGCTTGTTTTGGCAAAATTTGTTAAAATTATTAATAATATTTATTATCAATGAAATCAACTCATAATAAGAATCATTCATTCTATGATATTCAAAGTAAAAGTACTTAAAGTTATAAGATAGCAGCATAATGAAAATACTTAAGGTACCAGAAAAGCATAATTTTTTTTTTTGAAATTACATTCCTGTTTTGCAGACCAGGGAAATACTGAAATTCATTAAATTTAATTAGACTCTTTCTACTTCAAATATTTTTTAAAATGTTATAGAATTATAATCAAAATTTGTTATTTTATATGTAAATTTACTTTAAAAATCTATGCCAAAATTCTAGTATGTCTCTTTTGAGACATTTATTAGCTTCGATTAATAAAAATTCAAGAAGTTTACTCACCAAATTTTCACCAAGTAAGAGATATATTAAGATATTAAGTTTGAGGGTTTTTTTTTTCTTATTTAACAACATAAAAATAGCATCAAGAGTGATTAACTCTACTAAATTCTCTACAAAATTTATGATACAGGTATAGTGCAGCTCATAGAATAGCTACTTATCCATTGATATTGAGGATGTTATATATCATAAGCATTCTTCTATATTACCATGTATATTTCATGGAAAAAATCTAAAAATATTTTCTAGTTTAGTTTCTTATTCTGTGTGATTACAGATGAACAATTTCAATTTATTAATAAAAGTTAGCTAAATGAAATCTCTTTAATTAAAACATAATTTATTATTGGCTCTTCATAATTAATGAGAGGGGTGTAAGCACAAAATGCTAATATGTACTACTTGTTTATGCCCATTATTCTTACAATGTGTTTCAAACTAAATTAATGTAATGGATTAATTTGTATCTCATTACCTCACAAATGAGATGAAAATAAAATAAGGCAAAAACACTTAAAAGGTAAGTTGTAGAGCTAAATTTACTCTACGGGTAATTTTGTAAATAGAATCTGTTATCTGAAGCCCAGACCAACTCTTGCTGCTAGGTGCCACTTAATTAAGCAGCTACTTACAACAGTAAACATTCATCAAACTCCTCAATGTTTATGAGAAACCAGCTCTCATTAAACCAATCCATTGTGGATTATGACACATTTTACAAGCTGAGTTAAAGGTTTTCTTAGATGGTCATAGAAGCACTTTGTTCTTACTGTCAGTGATCAGGTGCAAACTACAAGAAAACATTAGTTTTCCAAGTTACTGGAAACTTGAGATCAACTTTCTTGACTAAAGTAGACAAATGCAACTTAATTGTGATTTATAATTATGTCTTTTTTGTAATTTTTTAAAATACTTATTAATATTTGAGTGGGAGACCACACACACAAGCAGGGGAAGGGCAGAGAGAGAGAGAGAGAGAGAGAGAGAGAGAATCCCAAGCAGGCTCCTTACGGTTATCATAGAGCCTGCAGCATTGCTCATTCTCACATTTTGAGATCATGACCTAAGCTGAAACAAGAGTCAGATGCTTGACCAATTAAGCCACCCAGACGCCCCTAAAATTATGTCCTTGAACAATTGCTTATAAAATAAGGATTAAGAATAGCACATACTGCCCCTCCCCCGCTCGCTTGCAGGTGCACACGCTCTCTCTTTTCCTCTCTCTCTCTCAAAAATAAGGGGGCACCTGAGTGGCTCTGTAAGTTAAGTGTCTAGCTCCTGGTTTCAGCTCAGGTCATGGTATCACCGCTTGTGATATGGAGTCCCGCGTGGGGCTCTATGCTGACAGCGTGGAGCCAACTTGTGATTCTCTCTCTGTCCCTCTGTCTCTGCCTCTCTCCTGCTCTCTCTCTCTCAAAAATAAATAAGTAAACATTTTAAAAACTGCATACATTTATTATTATCATTTTGGAAAACCATACTCATCATAAATAATGTTTCTAAGACAATAAAGTTATATTTCAATAAATCTTTTCTTATATATAATATGGTTTATAATATCTCTGAACTTTGTTCTAAAGTAACTATTTATTTTGCACTGTAATTTCAATTTATCTTATTATTCTGTGTGTCTCTACTGCCTAGGTTTTTTTAAGCAGCCCAACTGTGAATACAAATATCTGGTTCATTAGAACTCTATAGGATGGAAGTATCTGTGCATATATTCTTCAGTCTTAATACATCAATTCAAAAGAAGCATACTATACCCCAAATAATAGATTAAAAGGGAACATTTCACTAGATCACTTAAATGAATCATTGCTTTTCAAAAGGGTTATGATGGTATAATGCAAAGTGGCATGCTTTCATAAGTTATTTATTTGAAATATTGAAAATATTAATGGTAATATATGTAAAGTGACTAAAGTGGCTACCATGGAGTCGGTATATAGTAGTCAATCCATTTCTTTATCTGTAAACTACATTTGAAAACATCTGTCCCTCTCATCTCACAAGGATGAGTATACTGGGGAAGATGTTTTAAAACTAGAGAATACAATATAAATTAACAAAATTTATTATCATTTAAAGTAGTTTAATATAGGCCAGTGAATGATGAGGATGCAGGGAGCAAATATTTAGATTTAAACAAATTTATTTAGTCATATCAGTTTAGGAATATAGATATTATTATGTGCTCACACTCTTTCCACCTATCTATCTACCTATCCATCTTCCTTAAAAACAATAATTCTGAGCGGCGCTTGGGTGGCTCAGTCGGTTTAACTTCTGACTTCAGCTCAGGTCATGATCTCATGGTCTGAGAGATCCGGTGCTGGGCTCTGTGCTGACAGCTCAGAGCCTGGAGCCTGCTTCGGAATCTGTGTCTCCTTCTCTCTGCCCCTCCCCTACTCACACTCCGTCTATTTCTGTCAAAAATAAATAAACGTTAAAAAAAAAACAATAATTCTGAGAGTCAAGGGCATTTCAATTTCTCTTGCGATCTCTACCCTTTGCTGTAATTTTAATGGCATAACATATACTATATCTAAATTCTTACCACTGCTTGTGAAAGTTATGATATTTTAATGCATTAATGTTACATATAAGACTTCATATAAATTAACAAAATTATATAAAAATTATAACAATTTTATGTTTCTATCAGTAATTTCAGGTGAATGAGAAGATAAAAGTCTGTTTATGAAAACAATGAATTTCAAAGGGCCATAACTAATCTAAAACACCCTATGATATTAGGACTAAAATAAATACTTTTTATCCACATACTCCCTATGACCAATCATTTTATACAGGAGCACTTAATCTCTTTATCTTGAAAACTTTGTAGAAGTACTGCATAATAAATCACTGTGTTATATCTAACTTCATCAATATTAGATTGAATAAATTTTCATGTTACTTAGGGACTGACCTTAATTAAAAACTTTGGACATTCTGCTAAAAACATTGGTTGAAGACTTTATTGGTTCTATATTTGCAAAAATATTACTTAGGTAATTCATCTTTGTGACAATCAGGTTTTTTTTTTTTTTTTACAGTGGTTAAACTGGTGGAAAAAACAATGCTATTTAGCAGTTTAAAAATATATATATATATATATGTCTTGGTTAGGAAAACAGATCAAGTGCTATATTCTGAATGGGGGTGTAAACCCCCCTTTGGGTTTTTAAGGACCACTCTAGAATACAGCTGCAGAAATTACACTTGAAGAGGTATATAAAATTGAAGAATTTACTTTTGTTCACAAGTCCTAGAAGAGGGAAGTGTGGCACACCACACAGGGAATGATGTGGGGGTCGCTCCCAGGATCTTCATCAGGGGTGTGGGTGGACTAAGGCAGTAGAAGCTGTGAAAGGATTTCACTGCTGTGCTTGAATGTGGGCAGGACCCAGTCAGGGGAACTCAGGAAGCAGAACTTGTGGCAGTGACAAGCCTTATCACACCCGTGTACCTAATCACTTGTGTGTGGGGGGAGGGTACTCACAAACTATTTGCGGGAACGTTGAGGCATCAGGAAAATATTACAAGTGTCAACTTGGTTTGTATTCAATAAATGGCAATAAAGTACAGCTCTAGGGCAATAACTATAACAAAAAGAAACCCTAAGGTAAAAGTAATATTAGATGTCCAAAAACAAATCAGACTCATTTTCAGATAAGGGATACAATAGGCTCAATATAGGTTTGTACGTTCTTTCACTTGTTTTGTTCAAATTGCTTTTATTGGTAATTCAAAATCAGAGACATAGAAGAAAGTTCATATGTTGTGTTCTTAGGGAGAAACTATGTGTGCACGTCTTGTAAGAAGCAGGCAGTTATGTTCGCCATATTTTTTCAAGGTAAACTATATGATGGTAACTTTGAGAAGAAGTTAAAACAAATAGTAGAAAACCCAAGTGACTCAAAAACTGGAATTTACTAAAAACAAGAATACTTGAAAAATCAGTAGGCCACATACCAGGAGGCTTGAATATGCAGCCTAGACCATCAGAGGAGAAGGTAAAAATCCAGTGGTCAACATAGGCATTTCCACTGTATGTTAGAAAATTCTCAAATTTATTAGAAAATAGTATCTGATGGGCACCTGGGGGCTCAGTAGGTTGAGCGTCTGCTCTCAGCAGAGAGCCTGCTTTAATCCTCTTTCCCCCTCTCTGCGTCCCTCCCCCAGTCATGTGTGCATGTGCCTCCCTCTCTCCTTCTCAAAAATAAACAATAAAAAAAAGAAAATAGTAAATTAGCAAAAATATAAGTTGAGCTGTATTCATTTACTTTGATATTTGTAATGTTTCTTTAAATTATTTCTATTTTATTATCTGTATGTTTAGTATTCTATTTCCCACCTAAATGGTAATGTTTGCTTTGTAAATGATTTTTAAGGAATGCATGAAGGACTATTTCTGTATAAGTCACTGTGGAATGAATGTATAAGTTACTGTGTTACCTTTTTGCCTTAAGAGTACCATTTATTTACAAGAAATACATCATATTAGGGGCACCTGGGTAGCTCAGTCGGTTGGGCCTCTGATTTTGGCTCATGTCATGATCTCATGGGTTCATGGGTTCAAGTTCTGCGAGGTGCTTCATGCTAATGGCTCAGAGCCTGGAGCCTGTTTCAGATTCTGTTTTTCCCTTTCTTTCTGCCCTCTTCCCCACTCTCCCTCTATCTCTCTCACTCTCTATCTCTCAAAAAATAAATAAATATTAAAAAAAGAAGTACATCATATTTTACTTTACTAAATTAGTTAATTAAAATAAATGACTGGTGTGCTTGCTTCGGCACCACATATACTAAAATAAGTGACCGGTCAACTAAAACCATAAACTTGTTACCTGTTTATTACCTCAATTTGTAGACATACAGATGCTAAGATTAAAGGGGGGAATCTGACTTTAAAATTATATTACAGTGAAAAATAATGTCATGGTGAAGGTCATGATCACCTACATTTTAATTAGTAAGGTATTTAGATCAAGCAACCTACAATATTTAAATAATAAATTTAATTATATTTATAAACAATAAAATCTATTAAAAGCCCATTATAATTGTCTTACAATCTCTAAAACTTTCAAGAATTCAATACACCATTGTAGTATTAATCTAGAACACATGATTTCAGTGTATCTACATTCTTACTTTCAATCTGTATCCAATATATATGACATATTCAATGTCTTATACTAGTTACTGACAGCTTGGAAAGCTAACAGAAGGTATAAGAAAGTGGCAAGATTATCTAAAAATAGTTTACTATGATGTTAATAATTTTGTTTATGATGTTAATTTCATTTGATGCTAGTTCATGTAACAATGCACCATCTTTATTATTATTATTATTACTATTATTATTATTATTATTATTATTATTATTTTACTTCCTTTAGAGCTATCCTATGACTGATTTCCTCTATAGATATGAAGGATCATGAATAAAAATAGCTACACTTCTAAAACTGTTAGTGTAAAACACCAACCTCAACTCAGCTTGTCTCTATTTAATTTACATAGTCTTAGAGATCAGAATAAATGTATTAAGTTTAAAGGTATTTCCTAATGGCTTACTTAAGCTGACATTTCAATTCTCATTCTTTTTCCACTCAAACCAGACCAAGCTACATTCTGATACATGGATTAAATAATTGGAAGTTACCAAACAAATATTCTTCATGAATCTCCTGGTAGAGAATAAAGATTTGTTATGGGTATTTCCCAGGTTATTACTAATAAGTGTTGGATCAACAGTACGAACATGGGTGTGTGTGTGTGTGTGCATGTATATATATGTGTGTGTATATATATATTGTCCTTTGTAATAAACACATTGTTTTCAACATTGTAGCCAAATTACACAAAGTGTGGGATCACAGCATATTTTTTGAAAAATAAAGAAGAAATGACAAATAAAAATACATTATACCTTGTGTAGAGACCTCTTAATTTGTCTAGTGGTAATTTGTAGCACCAGCATTTTTTTCATCTAAAATTAGTCAGGTAATAAGAACTCATATGGTGGTCAACAATCACTTGTATGAAGAGGTCAAATGAATTGAACATTGGTGTGCAAAATAGGTTATTTCTAACGTGGGCTCAATATGAATTCAACTACTACTCTAACTTGACATAAAAGTTTTAATATTTTATGAATGTAATAAATTTTAGGGAAGAAAGGGAAAAGTGATATGGTCACTTCTCCTTCAATGTATAATTGCCTAAATACAGGGAATGAAATGGGGAAAATAAATGAAATACAAACAGTATGCAGTTAAGAGGCAACACAAAATATCAACATTAAATGGCCAACCCCAAAATGAATTAAAAGATTACTGTGTAAGCAAGTTTCATAGTTTATTCTCTCACTTTGTCTCTACTGAAGAGGCAAATCATTTCTAGGAAAAATAAGGTAAAAGGCCCCATTTCCCAATGCTCTGTTGAGCTATTGTAACTTTCCTTGGACCCAAGCATTGAAATGGTGTCTTGCCTACAGACCAGGTGCAAGTACACTGTTACAATACTAATCACTTGAAGATACATATATTTAATATATCAATAAGAAAACAACACATATCCCATAAAAAAGGGTAATTTAAAGCTGGAATTACATATAAATTAGGGAGACATATCTACTGCTAGGTAAATTCATTTTTAACCCTCAATACTGATACATATGCTCTGACAAACTGTAATTGATTTTTGGTAAGGAATTGCATAGAAAATAAACTAAATATAATGATAATTTCTATCCTATCCATAAATAAATAAGTAAATAGACATACTATAAATTGGTTTCCTTGGAAATACTGCTTTTATTTCTTATAACAATAAGTTGCTTCTGCTGTACGCTCACGATAAAGCACTGGATTAGACTTAACATTTGACTTATTTAGCCTATAGATATTTATCTTTTTAACCACTGAGCCTGACTCACAAGAAGGTTGAAAGAGGAATTCACTAGTACATAAATTTATGACCTATAAGTGATCTTTTTTTTTTAAGTTTATTTATTTATTTTGAGAAAGAGATAGAGAGCATGAGTGGAGGCAGAGAGAGAGGAGAGAAAAAATCCCAAGCAGGCTCCTTGCTGTGAGCACAGAGCCTGATGTGAGATCTAAACTCACAAACTGTGAGATCATGACCTGAATTGAAACCAAGAGTCGGGTGCCCAAAGGACAGAGCCACCCAGGCACTCCACAAGTGGCCTATCTTAACAATACCATTTACCTTCTGACTAGTTATGAGGTTTATCAGACAAATCTAAGGCCTTTGAGACACAAATTACATTTAGCTTGTTTCCATATCCTACCATATCCCTTACCATTAAGCTTCTTAGAGAGGTCAAACTAAGCACATATTTTAAGGAACACCATTAAATATTTAGGGCACATTGAAGATTCTAGATATATCCACACATTTGTAAAACCAAAAATTAAATATAATTTCTAGAGCTCCTAGTAATTATCTTCTGTGCATAAATGAACCTGACTACAAACTTTCTATGTTACAGGGTCAATGAAAAAAAAATTTGGAGTAAAAAATGTGACATTATAAATGTCCCACGCTCCTGGAGCAGTTGAACTCTCAAAAAGCATTTTACTTGGTATCAAAAGACCTGGAGTCTATAGTTTCAGTTTTGTTATTCATAGAGCTGTAAAGAACTTAAGCATTTTTTTTTAATTTAAAATTCATTTGCTTTATCAATTAATAAGAAACATGAATTAGCACTGGTCAATAGAACCTTCTGAAACTATGGAAATATTTTGTATCTCTACCGTACCACTATAACCACTAGCCACATGTGGTTCTTGAAGACCTTAAATAGAGGAACTAAAATTTTATAATTTCAATGAAATTAATTATAAGTAATGAGGCATAAATTTAGTCACAGTTAGTGGATACCATATCAAACAGTGCAAATATAGTTAATATTTGACCAAATTTATTGGGAAGAGTAAAAACAAAAATAATGCACGGTTATGATAAATCAGTCTTGAATGAGTCCCTAAAAACAAACATGTTTAATAGATAGGGATGTCCCTAAAGAAATGTATGACCTAAATTGATCCTTATAGGAAAAGGGAGCCCAGGCTGATGTCGGACCTAAATGAAAAGTCAAAATAAATCTAATTAGAAGGCTAAATTTTCAGGAGAAAATAGAAATGATGGTATGGCAATGATGAACCAAAGGATTTTTAAAGAAAGAAGTATGGTTTAATTTCCCCCAGGTAGAACCATAAATATATTATGACATGTATATGGAATTCAGGACTTTTAACACTGAGCTGGCTCAGAAGCCTCCTTCTCTTTAGGCTGTGCCTCTATCAGAAATCAATAATATATGATGAAGAGCCAATCACATGATATTATTCTTCACTGGGATTGAAATCTGGCCTATGGGCCGTTTATAAGAATTTATTTTCCGAGAACTCCACATATCCTTATAACTGATTTTCTTAAAAACATGTGGCTTTATAATTCAAGACAGCATTTTAAGGAACATAATTCTAAGAAAATAAACCTATTTTCCAGTTTTTAAAACACCCACTTGTAGATCTATCCCAGAAGCATAGTTATTCAAGAAACACTTAAAAAGGTAAGTATATTTTAGTACATATGTTTTCTACACATTACTGGTTTTCTCTCTTTTTAATTAGTTTAAAAAATGTATTTTCTATGTTTGATGCCAATATTAACTTTTTAAATAAAGATTAACAATTCATATCTTTTTGAGTTCATCATAGATCTACTAAAAAGTATCCTTAAAAATAATATTCTCTATGTCTTCCTATTTATTGCATAATGAAATCATTATATTCTCGACAGATACTTATTATCCAAATAACATGCAATGCATGCACATACTATATAGCTATTTGCATAATGAAATTAGTTTTTAAACTCTTGATCCAGGTGCCTTTCCTCTACACTAGAAAAAAAAAATTAACAAAATAACTGACAGCAATAAAATCCTCCATCTAAAAATATCGACAAACAGGAAAGATAAAGCAACATATATAATAAACAAAAATGTAACATCTACTCATTTTCTATGTTCATTGAATTTTGTGTCTTAGAAATGATGCAAACTTGTAATAATATGTCTAAAAGTTTCATCATATTTGACATGTGATAAATTTATAGAAAGGATACAGACTATAAAAAAACATTCATGGTGTTTTTCTTAATTTTAACTATATATGCCAGATATGTTTAATACAAAATAGATTCTTTAATAGGAAAAAAATATAGCATATTTTATAGCATAACATAAAAGATCTACGTAGCTAAAAAACATTTATAGTGTTTTTTAATTCATATACAACTTATCAAAATATTTTCTTATGTGAAAAATTATAAATGTCAACCCCTAAACTAACTAATTTCTGATTTTTTCCATGGCACTTATATCCTTCAAATGTATTGTCTCTTTATTTTTCCCCTTCTAAGACTGTGGGTAGATTTGTCCCTGTGTTTAGTTTACTGCTGTTATCCCTAGTTCCTAGTATAGAGCCTCACACACAGAAGGGGGATAACAAATATTTCTTGAATTAAAAATAAATAATTACTTCCCAGACTAATTCTATGTATTATAATGTCAAAGAGAAACACTGAGCATACACACATTGTTGAGATTTTTATCAATAGTGGAACTATTCGAATGCAATGAATATAAATTTCACAGTATTAAATGCTACTCAAAACATAATTCGCAAATCATTATAGACTCTGAAATTAATTACTTTTCTCCTGTGTTATCTAGAAAACAGGGAAATATGGATAGAAAGATTTATTTTATTAAATTTTGGACAATATAATTTTATTCCAAATTCATTGTTATTTATTACAATTACAGCTAAACAACTACATACTAAATTTGTGTGTGCCAAGATTTTGATCTAAGATGCATACATGATGCATAGAGTAATATTTTTCAAGCATGTAAATAATCTTATTTATTTCATTATATCCCAAATCATTATGAAATAAAATCAGTTTCAAAACTAAAAGAATTCACTAATTCTCTTTCCATTTTAGATGAAATAAAGTTAATAGCTTTCTTTATATGTATTTGTTACATAAATTTTAATTACTATAAGAAAATAAATTATCAAACTAATGGAGAAAGTTAGGATATGCATAAATAAAAAAAAACAAATGAACCCATATGCAGAATTACTTGCAAATTTTACCTTCCTGTTATTTTGATCCTCTCATATATTGATATATTTTTTTAAGTTTTTAGACTTAAAAAATATATTCCTGCCCAATGTGTGATGTAATTACATAAAAATGATGTATTATCTCACAAAGGGAAAGACGTTTTAGAAAGGCTGAAAATATTAGTCCCCAACTGATCGTTTTATTTTGCTTCAGGTATATTTCCCTTCAGAATTTTTATAGATTTATAGAGAAATTTTCTTTTGAGGAATTTCAAAAGTACAAATCACTTTTTTTAATGATATAGGTTTTTTATATATCCAATGCAGTCTTTCTTCATTTATAATAAGTCTCCTAAGAAAGTTATGGAATATTGGCAGGCTATAGATAAACCACAGAAGCAGTTAGCTAGGTAAAGTGACTTAAGAGTTCCACACATGTAAGATTATGCATGTGTTCCCTTCCCTCTGAAACTCTTTTTCTTTTTTAATATTGTCACATACATTATGGTATCACCTATATGAACTTTTTAAAAATATGCAGACTTACATGAAATGTTACACTGACATTTCTTCATTAATGTACTTTGGTTCATTATATTGCATTCTTCCTAACAGGTATGTTGTGTTCTGTACTTTTTTTTTTTTTTTAATGTTTATTTACTTTTGACAGAGAGACAGAGAGTGAGCAGGTGAAGGGCAGAGAAAAAGGGAGACACAGAACCTGAAGCAGGCTCCAGGCTCTGAGCTGTCAGCACAGAGCCTGAGGCGGGGTTCGAACTCAAAACCGTAAGATCATGATCTGAGCCGAAGTTGGTGCTTAACCAACTGAGCCACCCAGGCACCCCTGTGTTCTGTACTCTTATGCAGATTTCATAACAAAATGAAACCTCAAATGTATTCCTCTATTTAACCAAGACAGCCTATATTTTTGCCTCAGGTTAACTAGATTTTGAACCTGACCTCTTTTTCTTTTTCTTTTTTTTTGGTGAAGAGAAGATTTTCTTTAGAAATCTTGTCATTTTAAATTATTTTTCTGTCCTTTTGAGATATATGTAAATCTTCTTTAAAGCCTCTTATCAGTTTTACTACTCAAGAATATATTTTTCAAAGATATTTTTGGAGCCATCCTCTCAAATGTCATCACTGAGAAAGATAGTACTTATTCCACCAAGTCTCTGTTGGAAGGCAGGACCCTAACTTTCATAAGCACCAATTAACAAACACAGATGGCCCAATCACAAAGAAAAGCATTTGCAATCCAGAGAAATAACTCACTGTGCACCACCAATCCCATTGATCAACCTTCTTCCTAATATCCTCTAGTATTCTTGTACTGATTCATACCAACCCACCCTTAAAAACTCTCCCATCAATTAAGCAGAGATGAGTTTAGACTTAGTTTGTAGTCTTTTGTCCCTTTCCGAAATAAAATCTTCCTTGTCTATTTAACTTTGTCCTATATAAATCTTGCTTTGAAATAATCTATATTAAATATAAGACTTAAATAAAATAATCACCTGTCACTTTGGATACAATTATGTTATTATTAACTTTTAAAATAATTCCTCTTACCAATTACTTGGATAACTTTTGGTTCATCAAAACTTATCAGATTTTTTTAAAGAAAAAATCATCAACTTCTGAGCAACTATTATCTTAGAATTGCTCCTAACAGAGAACTTTTAAGATATTTTTGGATCTTTAAGATTAACAATTAAGTGAATTCAATATGACCTACATTAAGAAAACTAATAATAAAATAAAAATCTTTTAAATATAAATTAATTTAAAAAATAAGAAAGATAAATTTTATGACCATCCATTGAAATGAAAATTATTTTGAGTCAAAAAAAACAATAATTGATAATTATAAAATATTCTAAGAGAACAACTTGCTTTACTTTTTAAAATATATGGACAGGTAAGGATACTATCCCTTAATTTTATCCTATTAGTAATGGCACTCTGAAGCTACAGACAAGGAAAGAAATCAAGTCTGACAATGCAATGTCGGTTAGTTTGCCCAGAAGCTTTTCTATTTTTTCCCTATTAAAAAGGAAAAAGGCATGGGAGATTTAGTTAATATTGATGGACTAAAGATCATTTTAACAAACATTTGTTGATTATTAAAGAGATGTCAGACACTGATACTGAAATAACATAAAAAAAGCACCCCTCTTATCATGAAAAAACACCCTCGTCAGTTAAGTTAGTTACATGAAAAGACTGTGTTGTTTTATTATGGTAAAGAAAATGTGAGAAATCCATGAAATGGTAGAGAACACTTAGCAAAATCTGAGATTTACTGGAAGGTTTTCTGAGAGAGAAAATTTCCCTAAAGTGCTAAAACTGGGTTAAAAAAATGAATAAAAGTCAAGCAATGAAGATGAAGAGTTTTAACATGACATCAATGCATTTTGCTTGAGTGATTAGGTGATACAATCAAACGGAATCAAGTAAGTGATTGAGAAAAATTGGTGGATGTTGCTGTGTTTGAGAAGGCTGTGGAACGTCTAAGTGGCTATCTCCAACTGAAAATGCATATATGAATATAAAAGTCAGGAAATAGGCCTGCATAGGAGATGTGGATTTGGAAATCACTGAAGTCTCTTGTGGCTCATGCACAAAACTTGGAAATAGAGGAGATAAACTAAGGAAAAACAGGATTAAAGAATTTGAGAGAGGGAAATTGTGGGAAACCTTAACATTTAAGTGATAGGCAAAGCAGGAGCTCACAAATGAAAAATACACAGAGTAAACAGTATAAGAGAATTCCAGAAAGTAATAAGTTCTAAAAGGCCATGCCTGACAAACAAAAACAAAAACAAAAACAAAAAAATCCAGTAAGTTAAATGAATGTTCTCGCTGGATTTGGCAGTATTGAGTCATTATTGAACTCCACTTTATATGTTTAACTGGAATGGTGAAAACTAAAACAACTTGCAATATGTTGGTGAATCAATTAAATCCGAGGGATTAGAAATGGTGAATATAGGTAGAGTATATATATAATTGATGAAAAGTTTTTTTTATTTGGAAAGGAGTATGGGAAGGAGATACAAAATTCTTTACATTTGGGATGAGGGAAATGACTGGAAGAATGAGAGGTCAAAAATAAATAAAATAGAAGAGACATTGATGGAATAAAGTCTCTGTTGAGAAGAAAGGGGAAGAGATCAAATATAAAAGTGAAAAGACTGGTCTGGATCAAGGGGAAGAGCACCTCATCTTTGATGACTGAGATAACAAAGTCAAGAAAAATGGGAGATAATGTCAACACATTTGAAATAAGAAGAACACTAAATTAGTTTACACTAAAAGTTTTACATTGTACATTTTTTAAATTTTTTAATGTTTATTTATTTTTGAGAGAGACAGAAAGAGAGACAGAGTATAAGCAGGGGAGGGACAGAGAGAGAGCGAGACACAGAATCCAAAACAGTCTCCAGGCTCTAAGCTGAACCCAATGTGGGGCTCGAACTCAGAACAGCAAGATCGTGACCTGAGCTGAAGTTGGACACTTAACCAACTAAGCCAACACAGGTGCCCCTACATTTTATTTTTGTACTTGTTAGATGCTTGGAGTTAGAAAAATATGGGTGAGTAAAATTTATAAGAAGCTAAGTACACGGCTGATATGGTCACAAAGGGAAATGTGAGTTGTCCCAAACAGGAAAAATGACTGATGAATGTTATTGAAGACTATCACAAATTACATCTCTCCGCATTCTCCTTTCTCCCCATCTTCCACAGACTTCACTGTTCCTGCTGCTTGGTTGCTGTCAACACCCCCTCTTCTCTAAGATTCTGTTTCCCTCAAGACTCATATGTGTAGGCGATAATTTCTTCCTTGGTATTTCTTTTCCTGTTTTTTCCCCCCACAGACACAGTAAATAAGTCGTCTTAAATTTTCAGTTTCACTACTAAAAACTCTAGAAAAACAGGCAGCACATAACAAAAGTTAGACCTTACACATATCTCAAAATGACAGGAAGTAGCTGGTAATTACTGGTGGCCAGGAAAGAAATATGAATGGATACCGCCTATTATTTCTCCCTCTGCCTTAATTACCTTGAGGACAGCGCTCATCAAAAGAACACCTTCCTTCTGTTCTCTCATTTACTGAAATTGAGGCCTGAGGACATAATCAAAGCAGAATAACAGGTGCCCCCTTGTCTCAAGTGTGTCATTTGCATTTCGAAGTATCTCTGGATTCTAGATGATGTCTTTTCCAAGGGGTTAAGCTCCTTCCTGGAAAGATCACTTTTGGAATTTGTTTCACAGTGTGTTTCACTAGAATTGCCTTTTATTACAATGAAGATTTGTCAAGTGATTGTGCCCAGCTGAGATTTCCGGAGATACAGGGTCATCTATCTTATCCAGCTATGTGCCTGCCCTAGGGAACCTCTCAGCACAAATGCATAAAGCTCAAGTAAACAATTAAATTAATTAACCCTTCAAAAGAATGACAGCAAACTCCAAAAATTAAGACAATGGAACAGAATAGTATTGAGAAAAAGTGCTCTGCTCCATTTGAAGGCCCATTACTTTAATAGAGTCTGTTAAGTTTTAGATTTTAAACAAAAGTTCTTTTTTTGTATTATTTTCACACGAGAGAGGTGTGTGATCAGGGCAGGGGGAGAGAGAGGGAAACGGAGAATTCTAAACAGGTTCTATGCAGTCAGTGCACAGAGCCAGATGCTGGGTTTGAACTCTCTAAACCTTGAGATCATGACCTGAGCCGAAATCAAGAGCCTGACAAGACTGAGCCACCCAGATGCCCCAACGAGCAAAGGTTCCTAACTAAAACATTATATACACCTAATAAAACTAACAGTGGTTATTTTCATTTGCAAAATCCCAAATGCACATTATCGAACTTCTTTGACCTTTTCACAAAAAGCATGACTCTATTGAACCCACTCCTTCTTTTACTTATTACAAAACTGAAAATATACTGTAATATTTTTAATATGCCATATATTATATAAAATACTATTTTACACACTCCAGTTGGTATTTAACTATGTATCTTCCATAAGTATATGCACAATGTTGAGAGAACTCACATCTGAATTGATTAAATCATGATGCTTAAAGAATTTATACAGTACTGAGGAGTAGAGAAATACTTTGTAATAAGGCAAAAGAGCAAAAGTTCTATATAAAAGAGTGGAACTGTGTAGAGAAGAAAATTTGAAGAGGATACTTCAGCAAAGGCACTGACATTTCAGCCAATACAGAGTTTGGAAACAAATTTCAACACAGGAAGCATAGGAAATAAGGTTGGGGAAAAAAATGACATCTTCTAGAACCTTGTAGAATTTCATGAAGCTTCATCCTAACAGGGTAGAATCCACTGTCATTTCAGAATAAGTAAAAATTCTCCAAATAATATAAAAAATAAAATAACCATTAATTGCATATACAGGAGGAAAATGCATAGTGACATAGATCTCCTCAGTAAGTATTTAAAACCTTAAACTTTAACCCTAATTATGAATAAAATATATGGTAAGTGAACTACTTAGGTTTGGAAAACACAGTACTTGGTAAAAATACACCAATCCCTATTAACACCCTGCAAACAGTTTTTCAGTGAAAAACAATTCATTAGTGATATTATGTTTGTCATTTTTAATCAACTATAATGCCATGTTAAAATCTGACAAATACACTTTAGATTAAAAAATAAACAAACAAAACAAACAAAAAAAACACTCTAGGACTTATTGTGACATTCCAGTCTATAGTGCCTGTTTTTTACATTAATCCATAATTGATGGCTCATGACATTGCCATTTTCAAACCATTAGTTACACAATAACAATGTTAATTGAGTTTTAATTAAGTCAGCCATATTCAAGCTTGGAACACTTTAGCTTTCTTTCAGAGATAGATGATATTTCTTAGAATTATACTCATTTATGTCTATTTTTTAAAAAATCATTTACTGTGTTTGAAAGATTCAGAATTTTGACCATCACAGAAAAACAAAATTTACATATCCTCAACTATTCACTAATGAAATCATTCTCCTGAACCAGGAAACAATTCCTAAGGCAAAGCCATGATTTTTTGATGATTACTATTTTCTAGCAGTTTGACAGAATCAAATTTGTTCAACTCTTTCACTAATTTTGACTCATATACTAGTATAAATTATTTATCAGTTATTAGTAAATATATGAAAGCTAACTAAGCTTTGAAATTTTGGGACTTCGAAGTTTATTTTTCCAATTTTCTTATTTTTAAACTAGTGTTACAAAGAGATGATAAAGAAAAGAATTCCTCTATGTAAAAGCATGCATTCATGTTTATATACTAACAGTGGCTTGTCAATTACTGGATCCTATTCTAATAAAGATAAAGTCATGAATGTATTAGCGATGTGGTTCAGTTAATAGAATTAGCTATGCTCCTACCCATCTTAACAAATTCTCTACTCTAATATGCATACAAGTGGCACCAGATGAGAGGAAGTGATCTATTTCAGGACATACTTAGCATCCCCATAACTCACAAGTCTTTGACTATGGGTCACTAGCATTATTTCCATAGGAAACTTTAAGAAAAGTTTAGAAAAGCCTTATGATTGAGATTAAGAAGAACGCATATACTGTGACAATAAGGAGTATGCAATCATTACCAGCTATAGAAAAATCTACTACTCTACATTAAAGATGTACACTAATAATCTTTTAAATTGGCATAATAAACTCATGGAGTAGTTGTTATCCGAGATTTTGACAAAGGAGGAAGGCGAAGATCAGAAAGATGAAATCAACTTTTCAAGGTCATACTTGCCTTGCTTACTGTAGTTACCTTGGATCTTGAACCTAACCAACCCTTTTTGTCTCAAGAGCCCATGCCCATTCTTCTCTTCCTCCCAGGAGGGAGGAATAACAAACTGGGATAATAGGCAGTGAGAAGCATGTAATATAGCCAAGTCTAGGCTCTCAGCACAAACTTGCTTTATAAATAATAGATATGCATTAAAAATATTAATGAACTTTCTACTTTGAATGTCCTGACATAATTCAGACCTTAGAACAGTATTATTGAGGCAACAGTGATAATTCTAATTAGCAATTCCTCTGCTGCTCTTGAGGGTCATTTTTAAATTCTGCTTATTAACTTATAGTATTTCCCATCTCAGATTTTACTGTCATTTCCAGGAATACGTTAAGGTAGATCAGACCTCGTAGGGTTGCAAGAAGTAAGACATTATTAAAAAGAGCATTCAAGTAGTTAAAGAAGGAGTAGAAATTTATCAGAAGAAAATTGGCTCTTAAATCATCAGTGGCTGCTCCCTCATTTGGAATTTTAAGCATTCCATGTGGATATAAATAACATTTAAGACTTCATTAAGACTTTGGAGAATGTTTAAGAATAGTAAAAGGGCCTGCATAAAATCTTCCACTTTGATTATTGTAGACCCCATTATATTAATAACCTACACATGAACATTTCATTATGTGAACCAATACCCAGATTTCACTAATTCTTTCCTTTTAACATAATGTTTGGTCACAGACAACCACTCAGTGCTTTATATGTGCCAGTCACCATATTAACAGGCATAAAAATTATCCTGATCTCACATATCAGGGAACCGATTCTTGCGGAGGTTAAGGAACTTGCCCAAGGTCAAACAATTAATACGTGGGAGACCCAGTGTTTAAATACAAACCTGTCTCACATCAGATCTGATGCTCATTGAACTATCTAAACCAATTAATGACAATAAGCATTACCAAGTGATGTCTGATTTCAACAATGAAAGAACCAATTCATCATAAGGTAGCCGGTTTGTTTTCAGAACCACAAAATTTGTGAGCCATTTCTGGGATTATTAATTGCACTTCCAGTGACTTACAGGACCAGAATCTATCTCTGAAGACAGGGTGTAACCAAGACCTAATTTTTCTGATATCCTGAATAGGTAAGGGCAGAATGACCATAGGATTTACTATTTGTTATTTAACTAAACATATAACTCCTTTTCACTTACCTTCACGTAATCTGAAAATGACTACCTCCTGTCCATATCCACACTACCCCTCACCACAATTCATACTCCATCTCATCAATTCAGGTCATAGCCATTTCCTCTGTCTTCTCCATTATTCACTTCCCATGCTTCCCACATACCCATCTGCTGATGAACTAAGCCTGTATCCCTTATCCAAAGTCAGAGAGAGGATTTTTCTGAGAGCTTGGATCCAGTGTCCACAGTCACTAATTACGGATCCCACACCTGTGCTTTATTTGGCAAAAATAATAAGATCAGGCAAACATATCTCTAAGACTGTTCTCTATCAATGTTAGACTTAACAATTTAGTTTAGGAAGGCATCTAAAGTGGACAGGGAAATTATCTAAGTATGTGAGACTAAATTTTTTTTTTCTCCTATGCCATTACCCTACTTATCTACAGTTACTGAAACTCAGAAAAACTTGAGAGAAACTACAAATGAAGTTACCATTTAGCTAGATAATATGGTACATTTTAAAATACTAAATTCACTTTCTCCTGTCTTGCTCTACTGTCATTTCTCAGTAGTGCAGACTGGGAAAACCCAGGGCACACATTAAGTTGAATAGTCTAATTGCATGGAAAATAAAAAATAATAAACAATAAATATTAAAATAAAGTTGCTTTAAATGATAAATATATAGTACAAAACATTTTAGAATATAATTTGAATAGCCAGTACCAAGTTTATGTACTATTGTTTTGCTTTATCTTTGACAGATTTTATTTAACCTGACATTCTTGAAAGAATGAACTTGTTCTCTTAATTCTAAGAAACTGTTATTTTGGTGGACCTTTTTTCTACACTATCCTTTCTATACTCACTAAAAAATAGAGTGACACACACTAAGTCTTTGGCAGTTTATATTTTTTATTTCATTTAATCTTATCAGTATCCCAAGAGGAAGATATTAACTCATTTTCAGTTAAAGTGCCCAAGTTCAGTTAGTCATGAGCCTGTTTTCAATCTGAATTTTCTTTATCTGCTATAAATTACCTGGCCAGCAGAGTCAAATCTCTTAGCATCTTTTTTGTTCTTCATTCAGTAAAAGGGAGATTGACTGGCATTGTGACTGAAACAAAGCAATTACTGAATGAATGAATGGACAAACTCAAAACATTTTTTTTAGGAGATAAAGGACACATCAAGAGAGTGGAAAACCAAGGCACTCAGTAAAGTCTGGATTGGAAGAGAAGATATCAGACCAAGTGAAATAAAAGTTTTGTACAAGATTTATCTATTTGTGAAAATTCGGGGAGCAATCTAACTGAAAAATTTATAATTTAAGAATTTATTAAAATAATTATATATGTACATATATGTAATACAAATTATGCAAATATAATCATATATTTTTCTGAGCTGTTTAAACTATTGCACCCTATTTTTAATTTTTGAGGAATATTATAATTACGAACGGGCACATGTGACTTCAAAAGACCTCGTTATTAATGTTGTTAATATTTGACATATATGGACTATTTGAGAGATCCTAAAGCTATTAATATTATTTTGGAGAATAATTCACTCTGAATGCAACAGAAAAAGAGTATAAATGAATTTTCGAAGGAAAACTTTAGAAATAAAGTGCTTCACGTATAAAACTGTAGACTTTTAATTTTTTTAACGTTTTTATTTATTATTGAGAGACAGAGCATGAGAGACACAGAATCTGGAGAAGATTCCGGGCTCTGAGCTGTCAGCACAGAGCCAAACGCAGGGCTTGAGCTCACAAACCCCAAGATCATGACCTGATCCGAAGTCACTACGCTTAACTGACAGAGCCACCCAGGGACCCCAGTTGTAGGCTTTTCCTAATTCACATGTCACAATGTTGTAAAGTTAGAAGAAATATACATTAACTTTATATAATGGGAAAATTTCATTATGGTTACTTTTCCTGCTACTTTTTGATAATTCAGGTACACAAAAGGACATGAATTCAGAAATACTTTAATGCTGTAAGTCTTTGGTCATAAAGTTTACTTCTAGAGTGTATTTTAGCTCACGTTTATAGCTCTTAAATAGCAAAATAAATTGATACTTTCCCTAAAATTTTTGAGTAAGAGGTAATGTCTTGAAACTCTTTTCATAAATATACCAACTTTGTTGTCTATATGGCACACACTCAGCAGCATGAATAAAGTTGGCAATTGGTTTTCAGTAAATGTGATAAGAAAAAAAAATAAATGTGCCTGTAATATTTGAGTATCTTGTGAAATAAGAAGTATGTTACCATTCTATGTTGTAAGAGTTTCTATCCAAAACCCATTTTATTAGTTATCCACATTTTTTGAGACAAAAACGTTGTGGAGAGATGATAATGGGATGTCATCAGTGAAGCAAAGAATCCTAAATGGGAACCACAATTAGACTGTTATTGAGGCATTTTAGTAACATTAAGAAAGTTGTGGGGCATTTTTAAGGAATATCAATGCATATTTTTATCAACATACTTCAGAACTCTCATATAGACATAGACAACAGGAAGATTAATATGTAAATATTACAAAAATTGGATGGTCTTAAATTAAGACCCTGCCTGTATATACGGGCTGTATCGCCTTTAATAAGTTAATTTTTGCAAAACTATAAATCTTCTCTGTAAAATAAGGATAATTAAATACTATAAAGCAGGGTAAATAATAATTATATATATTTTAAGTACTCTAAAAATTCTAGTTAGCATCACTATTTTGTTATGAATAAATTTGAAACGTTTTTAAACCATGTGACCTCTTGATAAACCAAACTGAAATTTGAAAAGACAAAGCTAGTTTCATAAAAACAGTTAAAAACACTTTGGGCCATCTCATATACATTTGAATTTTATCTTATTTGAATTTTATTCATTTTCACCACATACATTATTAGAGAAAGACATTTTACAAATGTATAAGATATTAATTCATACCTATGTGACTTGAAATGCTCAGAAGGAAGACAGACTCCTTTAAGAAGCAAGTTAGGCTGACATTTGGAGCTATTAGAAATCTGCCAGAGTGATTTGATGACACGAAGAAGTTCCTCAAGAAAAACGAAAGTTCCTCAAGAAAAACGTAGAAGATAAAGGCACACTGATGCCTTACATGATTTTTTATTTATTTTTTTTAAATTTTTTTAAATGTTTATTTATTTTTGAGAGACATAGAGGCACAGCGTGAACAGGGGAGGGGCAGAGAGAGAGGGAGACACAGAATCGGAAGCAGGCTCCAGGCTCTGAGCCATCAGCACAGAGCCTGACACGGGGCTCGAACTCATAGACCGCGAGATCATGACCTGAGCTGAAGTTGGCCGCCCAACTGCCTGAGCCACCCAGGTGGCCCCTTAAATGATTTTTTAAAAAAGAAAGCATCTAGAAACTTCTAGAATATTAGGAGAGAATCATTTTGGATATTTATGGAGAGGAACCAATGATCCCAGGAATATCTATCCCTTTGTGAACTTGAAAGAGAGAGATCATGGCTGATGGGACGCTTGGAAAACCAAAGTGTATGAGCCTTTGAGATCTTTCCTTCTCCTTTGTCTTTCTGTTACAGTTTTTTTTTTTGCTCTTCCTCCATCTTCACAAAGATAATTAGATAAGTAACTGGCACACGTACCTCCAAGCAGATGTGTGTAATTTTTCTAAGGCTTAAGTGTGAATCCTCAAACTGAACAGAGTAAAAAAGACTTTCAATTTGTTAAAAATATTTTTATTTCGACAGTCCAACAGTGCCTCTTATTTTAGTTAAAGCATGATTGCTGAAACGTTGAAATCCTTTAGTGGATCTGTATCCTAGAGTTATAAGGTTTCTAATCAGTAACTTATTAATTAATTTATTACTTTAGAGAGAGAGAGAGAGCATGAGCTGGGGAGAATCAAGATCATGATGTCTGACCAAAACCAACTAAGCCACCCAGGTGTCCCCAATCAGTAACTCTTAATTTTGGGGATTCTCCTTTTTGGCCCTCTTTCCCATTTTCAGCACTATATGTGTCTCAAGTAAAGGGATGGTAAGTGTAAAGTTACTGGCAGATATTGGGTTAAGATATGAGGGTTTGGGGGCACCTAGGTGGCTCAGTCAGTTAAGCATCCAACCTAAGCTCAGGTCATGATCTCACAGTTCATGAGTCCAAACCCACATCAGGCTTTTTGCTGACAGCTCAGAGACTAGAGCTTGCTTCTGATTCAGTGTCTCCCTCTCTCTCTGCCCCTCCCCTGTTCGTACTGTGTCTCTGTCTCTCTCAAAAATAAATAAAAAACATTTAAAAAATAAATTAAATTAAAAAAAAAAAGAAATGAGGGTTTCATGTCTTTTGATTTTGTTCAGATCAAAGTTGGAAGAAGTAGGGAAACAAGAAAGAAACAATGAAACTGGTAGGAATGAAATCTGCCCTACTGACTCCGCTTTTTCTTTGGAGTCTTATGTATTTGAGTAGATCTTCTAATAAAAACAGGTTAATAAGGGATTAATTGGATCATTAGTTCCAGCTAATTCTTCCTTTTCTCCTGTTCATAAAGCTTTTCTCCTCAAATTTGTTTCCTCTCAATGGCATAAGGGAAACCCTGCTTGAGATGAAACTTTTATATAACCTTGAACATTCTCATCAATGAGTACTTGTCTCTTTCTCAGTGTCTCTTAGATCAAGTATTGATTGCAGACAGTCACTCACATTTACTGCAATGTTTAGGTAAATAAAATTTGTTTTATAGTGGATTATCTTTATTCAAACCAAGTGTCTTGATATACTTCAAATCAAAAATTTAGCATCAAAAACTTCGCAGGCATGAAACACAGTATCTTACAACAATAAAATAAAATTTGACAACAATGCTATATATAAACAAACTTGCCACGTGTATCGATTATACAAAGGGTTATGTCATTATAGACTGAATGTGTCCCCCTCAAAATTCCTAATGGAAATCCTAACCCCCAATGTGACATTAGGGTGGCAAGGCCTTTGGGGAATGATTAGGTCATGCAGGTGGAATGTTCATGAATGGGATGAGTATTCTTATGAAGAGAGCCAGGGAAGCTCTCTCATTTTCTCACTTCTCCATGTGAGGATACAATGATAAAATAACCATCTGCAATCCGGAAGACGGCTCTCACACAGACCCCACCGTGCTAGCTCCCCAATCTCAGAATTCCAGCCTCTAGAACTCTGAGAAATGATTTTGGTTATTTATAAGCCACTCAGTCTATGGTTTCGCATTAGAGGAGACTGAACTAAGACACAAGACACGTGGTGAACGAACGTACCAAAAATTGTACATAGAATTATCACTCTACTGTATCATAAATTTTATTTGGAAATAACATGCTAGCTAGCTAAATATTTCCCCCCACTTTGTTTCTTTAGAAATTGAAAGATTTGGAGCCCAGTGTGATGCCATTCTTACTTCTTCATTTTTCCCTCATAACAAGAATTTTAAACACTGCTCATGTTTCAGAGTAGCACTCTAAATTGATATTATTCTTTCCATATCATTTCATTATGTCTCACTAAGTCATTTAAATGAGTTCATGGATGAGGGCTTTAAATACAGACATCTTAGATTTTTACGTTCTTTTGACCCCATATAATCCTCAAAATTAACCTTAATTAGGGATTTTTTTTTAGGGATTTTGCCAGTTTGTACCTGATATCTTGATATATATATTAATAGCATCTGTTTCATTCTCTTTCACTCTCAAGTGTCCTGATTTGGAGAATAAATTACATGGGCACTCTAGTTACAGAGAAAATGAATTCATATATGGGATCTTTGTTGATTTGGGGGGATAGCTTTTTGCTATGACGGTTGGTACTTATGGATTAATTGTTTACATAAAACCACCAGAGAGATTTTTCTTTGTTTGAATTTAATTGGGTCTACTTCTGTCCTCTCATCTCTTCCCTGAGTCATTACCCCAAACCCAGCACATTGCAAAACTAAATGGAAAAAATGAAGAATAATAAACACACTTGTTAAGTGAAAACCACACAAACTAGATACTGACCACATTAATATATGCTGCAGCTTGTGTAATAAATAACATAGTCCCATGCTAACTATTCTGAGTCTTAATTATCTAGGTATGTCCTAATTCACCTAATAAGAGGAAAATTTACATCCCCATATCATTTTCCTTTTTTTTAATTACTCCACAATTTCAAAATATGTTTAGTTCTTTCTGATTCACATTAGCATAATTAATTCTTCTCAAATTTATATATTCTCAAGCCATTCCTATCTGCCAGTTCTTTATTTTTTTAAATTTTGTTATTGTGGTAAAACACCCATGTAATAAAATTTACCACTTCAACAACTTTTAAGTGCACAGATCAGTGGCTTAAATACATTAACACTTTTGTGCAACTATGACCTCCAAATATCTCTACCACATCGTCATCGTTTCCAACTGAAACTCTATACCCAATAACTTCCCTTCACTCTCTCTCCCTAGTCCCTTGTTAATACTATTCTACTTTCTGTCTCTATAAATTTGACTATCCTAAGTACCTCATACAACCAGAATCATACAATATTTGCCCTTTTGTGCCTGGCTCATTTCACTTACCATGTCTTCAAAGTTTCCATGCTAAAGGCTTGTGTCAGAATTTCATTCCTTTAATGGCTGAATAACATTCCATTGTACATTCTGTTATTTAATATCAGGATCTTTGGGTTGTTTCCAACTTTTTGGCTATTGTGAATAATGCTGCTACATATGGACAAACAAATGTACATAATATACACAACATAAACGTGCAAATCATCGTTTGAGTCCCTGCTATTATTTTGGGTATATACCAGAAGTGGAATTGCTGGATCATATGGTCATTCTATGTTTGATTTTTTGAAGACCCTGCCGTTCTGTTTCCCAGGAACTGTGGAACACATTTTACAGTATCATCAGCACAAGTGTTCCAATTTCTCACAGCCTCATCAACACTTGTTATCTTCTCTTTTTTAAAATAGTCCTCCTCATGGCCATGAAGTGGCATGTGGTGGTTTTGATTTGCATTTTCCTACAGTGATGTTGAGCATCTTTTCATGTATATTTTAGACATTAGTGTGTCTTCTTTCATTTTTCCTATTTATTACCAAAACTTCTGAAATAGTCACATATATTCACCATTCTCCTTTTCTGCAAAACTTTTTCAACCTCTCTACCTCCACCCTCCAACACACATCCCTATATTCCAGAATCTTTTAAGAGTACTAATATTATCTTAAGTGCCAGTGCCAATAAAAATTCTCAACCAGTGCTCTGCCCCTGTAAAATAGGACAATGGTATCATGGTGAAACCACATCTTCCTTGTAACAATCAGTTGTTAATTTCCCTCTAGCTACTTCTCTCTCTCACTCTCTTTACTTCCTTTTTCCCTCCTTTTTCTTCTTGTACCTTCTGTGGATGCATTCAAAGGTCTTACCTACTCTAAGTTCTGTTTCTCATAATTCTTTGCCTTCATAAAATTATACAAACTTAAGATTTATCTAAATACCTAGTTGTTAGGACAACCTAGTGATTTTCTCCAGCTTTGTTGAGTTATTTGTTGAATGCTAAATATAGTTCCTACTCTCTTCTGACCGTTTTTTCTTCTTTTTCCCTCCTTATTCTGCCTGGTTAACTGTTACAGGTTCTTAAGCCATCTGGAATTCACTGCCACAGTATATTCCTTGGGGGGCTAAGGCCGAGATTCCTCCATTTCTGCTTCCATTTCACTCTGGATTTTGAAATCCTAACCTACACCTACTGAATTATAATTGCCTGTGCAGAGGGATAGATCTTACATTAGATCACTGATAGAAGAGATTCGTGTCTTATTAATCATCATTTCCCTATAACTCAGCATAGTGTCTATCATAAAATAGAGCACAGTATTTTTGAAATAAGTCAGTAAGGGACCTATGTCAAAGTACAATCTCTCTTTTTTAACTATTTATTGTGGTGCTCACTCTGGATGGTTCACTAACACCTCAAGCAAGTGTATTTTCAAAAGAGTGAATTTTCTTTCAACCCTCTTCTCTTCAGCTATTGCCTTTCCTCTTACCGTTAGTTTTATTGTCCTGGAATTCTATGTTAAAATGACCATGTTTTCATTGCTTTCATCTGCTCACATCCGTTTACGTGTTATCATTTTCTATGTCTTATCAATGTTACCTGTGTAATGTTCCTTAACTCTAGCTCCTGCTCTCCATACTCTTCCTTCTGCTTTCATTTCAATAGTTCATATATTTTGTGTGGTTAATATAATCTCCTTAATATGGCACCATAACTCTCTACCTGTCTGTGTGGTCAAAACTCTTCTTTTTTCAACCTAAATTTCCACTAGGGTACTTTAAGTGCTCTTGCCTTTTTATAACTTTATTTTATTTCATTGTGATTCCTGTATAGTTAACATAGAATGTTATATTAGTTTCAGGTGTGTGATATAGTGATTCAACAATTCTATACATTACTCGGTGCTCATCAAGAATAGTATACTCTTAATCCCTTTCACCTATTTCACCTATTGCCCCTTCCACGTCCCATTTGGTAACAATCAGTTTGTTCTCTATAGTTAAGAGTCTGTTTTGGAGTTTGTTTCTTTGTTGTTGTTCAATCTCTTTTGTTTCTTAAATTCCACATGAATGAAATCATATGGTACTTGTCTTTCTCTGACTTATTTCACTTAGCATTATACTCTCTAGATCCATCCGAGTTGTTGCAAATAACGTGCCCTTTACTTTTAAAATTCAGTGTTCCTACATATTACCACCCATGTGCCTTTTCTTACATTCAAATGGGATGTCTCTTCCCATGCCAGATGTCCAAAATCTACCTGTCATTTCAAGCCTAAATCAAACATTTTCTCTTCCATGGGAATCTCTCTGTTTCCATTTCAAATGCGAGCTAGAATTAATTACACCTTTACTGACCTCCCATGCAGTTATTCTGTCTTTCTTAAGATATTTGGCAACTTACAGTTTTAAGTATTCTTATTTGTGAATATGTTGTTTTCTTGTCTATATTATAAATTCCTTGCAGACAGGATCCTAGGATTATTTATCTTTTGTTCCCTTGCAAGTAATTATATAGGAAATTAGCACACTTATATTTTCTACATTTTTGGTAGAACCTTAATAATTATTTCTTATATATGTGAATAAATAGCTGAATGAAACTTTATTTGTGATTCACTAAAATTCTCTCCTTCTATTTATATAATTTCTTCTTTAGAGTCTCCCTGAATCTTTTCTTACAAACTGCCAGGAAACCCTCATCATAAATCTCTAAAATCTTATCTGAACTGTTGGTTGCTATTTCTCCCTACATTACAACACAGATATCCCTAGCTGGCAGATAATCAAGAATTATTCATTAGGAATATGTTCTTCTATGAACTCACACAAGTTTATTCATTGTAAGTGCTTTTTATTTACCCTGAACATTTCCAAGGTAGCCTTTCTTATTTAAGGTTGTTTCCTAGGAAATTCATGACGGTCCTCTGTTACCCAGCAATAGAATGCGCATAGCCTATACTCTATATTTGAATTGCTATTCAGAAATGAGTCTTAGATTACCTTATCGTTGGCTCACATGCCTATAAACATAGTCTTGATTACTTTGTGGAAATGGTTATGTGTGCTTTTTTTCTTTCTTCCTTTTTTTTTTTAAATAAAATAGACTGGTGTAGAAGGTAATACAAAGAAAAACTGTCAAAATTACAGAGAACCTGAAGTCCTAGATAGCATCACCTATTCTATAAATTGAAATATAGAAATTCAGTTCACAGCAACCCAAATGCCAGGTCAAGTATTGCCAAAGCATTAACTACTAAGACAATTCTAGTTTTTGAAGCTTGGTGCTTTCCTACTTAAAAGTCAGTGTACGAAATCAGCATCTGCTGCCACCAATGAACTTTCCTGCAGATATTACAGCTCTTGTTTGCTCCTCTAGAAAGATATATATATATATATATATATATATATATATATATATATATATATATATATACACACACACATATATATATTCATATATATATATTTGCAATTTGGAAAGGACATTGTTCCCCATTGTTTCTCCATGATACACTACAAGAGAGATGCAAAGATCAACAGGAAACTAAAAGGGAAATGCTTTCTCTCTTCGGTCATCATTATGTATATTAAATATCAGAATCACTTCCTAAGGTCTCTGTGCTTATAAATGAAGTAAATTGTCAATTGCTTTAATAAAGCAATTGCTTATCAATTATTTTTGTCTTCCCCCATATAGTGATAAATTACATGAAATGTTATCTTTATCCATAGCCCATGTTCATTGCTTAAATAATAACCCAAGCAAATGTGGAACAACAAATGTCACAGTTCTGTATCTAAAAGAAGGTAAAAAGATAGCACCTTAGATAAGGCTCATGGTATAGGAATAGTAAGTGTTGCAGCTCAATACCAAATTAAGTTTTACATCAGTGAAAGACATCAGAGGCCGCTTCTAACACTAAAAATATCAAGTCTCTATCTGCTATCCTGCCCTCTGAGTAAAAATTAAAATCAGACCCCCAAATCTTTATAACACATTGTCACAATATCATCCCATGCACTTCTGTTGTCCAACACATATAGATTCCTCCTCTTTAATAAATCACATAGAATACCAACACATGAGGAATTTTCTGGATAAATCACCTTTGATTAAATTGCATGCAAGTATTTGCAAAGGCTCACTTATACTGGGTTAAAGCGAGAGCATAAAGGCATGTTAATTATTACTTGCTGGTAGTCTATGATCCATTTTTTTCTATTAAGAAACATCCTGTGTTTACTGCACTATTATTCGCAATAGCCAAAACATGCAAACAGCCTAAGATTCTGTCAAGGAATGACTGGATAAAGAGGATTTGGTATACGTATACAATAGAAAGTTATTTATCAACGAGAGAGACAGAAGTTCTGCCATAGAGACAAAATGGATGAACCTTGAGGACATTATGCTAAGTGAGATAAGTCAGAGAAGGTCAAATATTATATGATCTCACTTAAATGTTCAATCTAAAACAGCCAGACGCATAGAAACAGAGAGTGGAATAATGATTTTCAGGGGTGGGGGGATTGAGGAAATGTTGAACAAAGAGTACACACTTGCAGCTAGAAGATGAATAAGTTCCGGAGACCTAATGCACAACACGGTATTCATAGTTAACACTGCTGTATTACTATTCAAATTTGCTAAAAGATTATAACTTAAATGTTATCACCACACACACACACACACACACGAAGAAAGAATTACGTGATATCATAGGGGCACTAGCTAACACTATGGTGGTAATCATATTACAGCATATAAATGTACCAGATCAGCACATTGCATACTTAAATTTATATAATGGTATATGTCAATTATTTATCAATTAAAAACAGTGAATAGACACACTCAAACAAAATTCCATAAGCTTATCACCGGAACAAATACCTCTTCAAAGTACAATATAGTTACCAGTTTTAGGCTAGGTTGTATCTAACACTGGAAATCAGATGTATCTGCATATGTCCTGACAGCTGGTAATAACCCCATCAGTCTACCTACATTAGAGATCAAGAGGCTTCCTCCAAGAGAACACTTCGAAGAAAAGAAAAACATTCAGTCCAATTAAAAAACACACAATTTTGCTCACTGGATGTAGACTAAGACTATAAATACAATGTCGTACCTTCTGACATATTATGCCCCAGGTCTAGCGTAGGAAAAAGAAAGATAGGGCTTAAACGAGAAAGGGTTAATTTTGCCAAAACTTAAAGACTTTGAGTTTGCATAAGGTATAATAATTAATCTTCCTTACAACAAAGAATACTGTGATTATGATAGAATTCAACTCTGTTTCCAATCTGGAGGGCTCAGATACAACTGGAATGCCTATGCCAGGCCATTGCTTAGGAAATGGAAACATTCTGATTAGTTCCTCATAGCAGTTCTTGATAGAAATGAGACCATGTTTGTCAAATGTCAGAGTGCCATAGGGAAGGCAGCAGTGGTGTTTCATGGAATGAAGTACCATGAGGCTTCACAGGCAGAAGCAAGCATTCATGCGCAGAGTCCAAGACAACAGACACATTAGTTGACAATATCAGGGAGCAGGACTGTGACCCTGGGAACTAGAACTTATTTTCAGCACAAGTGATACATATCCTAAGAACTCCCAGAAATATTTGTTGTCAGAGATGTTGCAAGGCTAAGGACCTTCTACAGGAAAGAAAAGCCATAGTCAGTGAAATTAAAGTTACCCCCAGTAAAGTGACCCTATATAAACCTGTGTTTAACTAAAGTAACTAGTTTATCCTTGACAACTTATGACAATTTACTCATTTGAAATATGGAGGAGATTAGAGAGGAAGTAGATCTTACATTTTTGCATAACATCTAAAATCTTATAGAAACTAAAAAGCCACCTATTAATCCTCAGTGATTTCATAGTTATAAAAATTTGCTCACCATTCCATTTCCTTATAACTGTAACCTCTGTTAGTTCTGTCCATAGATTGCCCTCCCTTTCAAAGTTAAGAATCTGCAATTGCTCAGAGATCTATAGTACTTTAAGAAAAAAAGAGTACTCCTTAGTCAGTCTTCAACTATTGGGGCAGGCCTGAGTTCCAATTAGGAAAAATGAACTCCTGAAAATCAGGAGTACTATGAGTCTCATGTTACCATTGTAAAGGATGGAAAATTATTTTCCCTCTACCCCTTCACCATTCATAACCCGAGAAATGTCAGCTCTGTCACCAACATTCCAAAATATGGATTCAAGGGTCTGTATATAATGGTATCCAAATCCTATTCACACAATCATCACCTAAGTGTTGTATAATTTATGTTGTCCAACCAAAGTGAAGTTTGAATATCAAATTAAACTCAGGAACTCCACCCAATTATAGAGTTCACTAACCCCTAAATATTAAATTTTAGAAACATAACACTCCTAAACTACCATCATGTGATTCTGAAAATAATTTAGAAATGTTTTAAAGAGTTTCTCTTAATAAAAAAAAAAAAAAGATTAGCTACATGCATTTCCTACATTATTATTTATTATGTTTGATGCATTAATAAGTGAATGCACCTAAGATAAACATACTCACGAATGACATTAAAGTGAAATTAACCAAGAAAATTTAGGTTTAAAACCTTAACACACTACATTTCAAGTCACTTCAGTTGTCTGCTTTTTATCTTTCAAGGTACTGTATCTCATACTCTGTATCCTGACAGAATAGTGTGCTGTTACATAGTAACCGCAAAAGACTGACAACATAAAATCGCATTTGACTAGTTTATTGGTCTGTATGGCATTTTATTCTTGAGATGTTTTCTAATATGGAGCATTTAGAATGAATTGCAGTGGACGAAATGATATAATAACCCCATTTGATTTTTTAAGTCCACCTTATACAGGATCTAACCTACAGATGACACCACTGAAAGTTATTTTTGAATTACGCATAGTTTTTAAAAACTACTGATTCTGATAATCCAGTTGATGAAGGTCTTTCCATTTCTTCTTATCTGTGATAATTATTATTTACAAAATCTAAACAGTTGCAAGAGGTCCATTCCAGAGTATGTTAAGTTTCCTGGATCTTGGCATTTGTAGGAAAAATAATTTAAGTTACAAGTTAAATTGTGAATTCGTATTAATTCTTGACTATGCTTTTTATGTTTTAAATACATTTTTGTAATTCTTACAAAAAGTTCTTCTTTCTAAAAGAGTTTAGAACTCTAAGTGTGATCCAATGAGATTTAAATTACTCATCATCTTTCAGATCTACCACACTCATAAAAAGCTAAATCTTAGATTTGGTTGGAGGTATGTTTAATTTTTTAACGTTTATTTATTTTTGAGACATAGAGACAGAGCATGAGCAGGAGAAGGGCAGAGAGAGAGGGAGACACAGAATTCGAAGCAGGCTCCAGGCTCTGAGCCATCAGCACAGAGCCCGATGTGGGGCTCGAACTCATAGACCGCGAGATCATGACCTGAGCCGAAGTCGGCCGCTTAACCGACAGAGCCACCCAGTCACCCCTGGAGGTATTTTTAAATGGTTATGAAAAATAAGGCATATTTTGGAAAAATTATAACATTTAGCAACCAGGTATGAAACAAAAATGTTATCAGAAAATAATACGTAGCCATACTGATTATTGCAACCTTGAGGGAGCTCTGCCCTGCTTCATGCGGTAACCTATGACTGATGAGCCATGTAGACGAGCAGAACTAATTACAAACAAATGTGAACAAATAGAACACATGTGATTTACAATAGTAACAAAAATCACTTTAGCTCTGCAGCTATTTTGAAAGCACATTTAGGTCTTGGAGTGGAAAACAAATAGTAACAAGAAAACCAGGTCCATAATTGGGGATTTTTTTTTTTTTTTTAGTAGTGGAATAGCGTTTACCTAAAAGAATAAAAAAAAAAAAAAAAAAAAGAGTACAAGCTCTTGGAGAGCATGTCTAACAGTCACCAAGACTTTTGGAGACTAGAGAATGGATTGCTTCAGGCTTCCTTAGTCAGCAGGAAAACAGAGTGAGAAGCACAGCAATAAGAAAAACAGTATGAAATAAATAATAATTCAATTCTAAACTTCAAAGATGAGCAATGATAGATATACTTTAATGTAAACTCACTATTGCTCTGATTCCCTCCTTCCCAAGAAAGCTTAAGCATACAAAACCTATGCTGTCATTTCAGTTTTGATTCCTTAGCTGCTACATAGTCATATGTACAAAAGATTTGAATAGAAAAGAATCACAAGAAGGAATGGCTGAGAAACTGGGGTTTGATGTAATGTCTTTAGTAATCAGTAAAAAAAAAATTCTCTTATAAATTACTTAAAGAAAAAGAGAAACTTATGCTCTATAGTAGAATCAATGGGGTGTGTATGAGCTGAGCTGGAATGCAAAATTAGGTTCAACAACTGTTTCAGAAATGCCCAATTAACAGATAGTGAAGCAGTGGTGCAGAAGATACAGGGATTTTTTGACACTTATTAAAAGAAATATTCAAGAATTTAGAGGGACACAAAATAGGCTTATTAATTTTTTTAGATAACACTAGTTTTAAGACCGACTATAGTTTATAAAATATAAAACAGAATCAAATTTATAAAATAATTTCAATAGGGCACAGTTCAACGAGATGAAATTGGTATTATTGGTAGAATTTAGATAATTCTAAATTTCATGGTTATATTAAAAAAGAATATACCGGGGTGCCTGGATGGCTCAGTTGGCTAAGCGTCCGACTTCAGCCCGGGTCATGACCTCATGGTTCATGACTTTGAGCCCGGCATCAGGCTCTGTGCTGACAGCTCAGAGCCTGGATCCTGCTTCAGATTCTGTGTCTTGCTCTCTCTCTGTCCCTCCCCTACTCACGCTCTGTCTCTCTCTCTCTCTCCTTCAAAAATAAATAAACGTTAAATTTTTCTTTTTAAAAAAAGAATATACGATTTGTATTATTACAGAGTAGGAGTAAATTTCGTGTCAAGATTTTACAAGAAATGGGCCACATTGAGATGTTTCTGGTTCATCATGTAACAATAGCTGGAGCTATGGAAAATTTTAAATCAGTCTCTGGCTACATGAATAATTATTTTGGATCTTGAGAAATGAGAGATTTCTACTGTACTCTGTTGTGGGAAGACTATGTCTGAGTACTACTTTCAGTCCCACACATTCAACTTGTTAATTTGATGATACTGAAAAATTAGTACATTTTCAGATGATGAAGATTTCTGAAAAGAAAGAATTAAAAAATTCTATAGGACTATCAAATGGATTCATAAAATCAAAGTTTAAAAGGTCCTCAGGGAGAATCTAATCAAAAGTTTTCATTTATAGATGAGATTGGCTAGAAGTTTTGGTAGAAACTAGGAACAATAACAAGATATATCTAACTTGATACAAGAAAAAGTCTATAACGTTTGGAACTCTCTAAACATGAAAGCCTTAAACATTGAGTTCATTTTGTATTATCACTGCTTTGTGTATGATCAATAAAAGGTAGCTGAAATAATTAATTATATGGGATTTGAAATAACCAAATTATTAACTTCCCAGTACAACAACATAGCTAGTGGTAGACCTCTTCTTAGCTCTTAGACTTTTAATTTAATGTTCTAATTAACAGTGAATATTTGGAGAAACTTCAAAGAAAATTTTTGAAGTAAAATATGTTAATATACCTTATCTTCTAGAAGTAGGAAAAACACTATTTCTTTAACTGGAAATGAAATTGAAAGTAGGCCATGAACATTTTTGTATATTTATTGTTTCACACAATTATACCTTGCAGTCTAATACAAATAAAAATTTTTAAAAATTTGTATATTTCTAAAAGTTAATCATATAGTAGGTAATTTAACTATTATAGTAAGATCATGTTATAATTCTCATTAGCAAGTTAGTCTTTACTATCTGAAGTGAAAGAACAGAAGTTAATATTTTAGTTTCTTATATATTACAGATTTATTTTGCAAGTGGTTAATAAATTGCTATAGCATTCTCATAAAAGGTTTTCACTGGATGTTATATCTGATCGAAATTTGACCCCATTTGCTTACTTGTGTGATCATTATGAAGTCAAAGTTCCATACTTGAAACAATAACGTAATTTTTTTTCTTTTTGAAAAATAAATGACCAGGGATATGTGGGTGAGTTAGTCAGTGAAGTGTCTGAACTCTGGAATTCAGCTCCAGTTATGGTCTCACAGTTTGTGAGTTCAAACACTGCGTCAGGCCTATGCTCACTGTCCAGAGCCTGGTTGGGATTCTCTCTCTCTATATCTGCTCTTCCTCTGCTCGCTCTTTCTCTGAATAAATAAATAACTTAAAAAAGTGAATGACTAATTAGCTTAAACTGACTATACATTATTCTGAATCTTTGGTTAGTAACATACAATATTTTTGGAATGTTTTTTATTACAATTTAATGTTTGCTCTCTTCATTTCTTTAATAAAATACATTAGGAATCATCATTTGGCCAAAACTTTTCTTAACAAGTAAGTATACAAACTTAAACTACTTTTCCTTGTTATGAGAATAATTACATCATATTTATGCAGAAAGAGCAGCAAATTTTCCTGTAAAATACTAAAAGTGACAGACAATTGTGTTACTCGTGAAAATGTCATATCAATATTAGACTAAACACACACTGAATAATAATGTATAGTTATATAGATATATATATGAATATGTAATACACATGTAAATGTATACATATCTTTTAAAGGCATGTTTATTTCAGAAATAAAAAAGTGCAAAAAATTACACTTATCTACTTCTGCCATTTCCATTAGTCTAATGATGGGTGTCAATCACTTGCAATTATAAATGCACCTTAAATGAATATTAATAATTGAATATTATAACTTGGTAGACAGTTATTTTCCATAAATATTTGTCCATTATATGTTATTTTAAAACTTATAAGCAGGAATCTCTAAAATAGTAAGGTCATTAAAGGCAATGATAAAATACTAAGGAAGTCTAGCATATTTATTTAGAGATCATTAGATATTCGTTTGAAAAACTTTATACTGAGATATTTAACTTTAAAATTAAAGTTTTAATACCTTTTGAAGATCAGTTAGCATTCATTAGAGAACATATCTAGAATTCAATTTCAATCTTGTTCTAAACTTGCTATTTATAGATATAATTCTAAACATTTAATAGAGTAGTCTATGTAAATATATATTTGTAAGAGGCTATAAAAATAAAGAGCATGATTGGTTAATAATATGAGACTTTAGGGGGCGCTGATGGCTCAGTCAGTTAAGCACCTGACTCTTGATTTCTGTTCAGGTCATGAGCTCAAAGTTTGTGAGATAAGCCCCGCATCGAGCTCTGCACAGACAGCATGGAGCCTGCTAGGGATTCTCTCTCTCCCTGCCTTTCTCTCCCTCCCTCTCTCATTCTCACACACACACACAAACACACACTAAATAAACTTATAAAAATGACACCTTAAATATTATAATTAATATATTTTGTGTATTTGTTGTAAGAATAAAAGCCTCTTTTTTTAAATTTCAGGTGAAAGATCACACGGTTTTAAGTATGTATTGGCTTTTACCAAGATATTTAATTTATGTTCCACATTAAGGTATTGAAACTAAGGAAGAGATTTTAACCTAGTGTCCCACATATTCCCTTAGATTCTCTCATTCATGTTAGATTTCGATGCAGGCAAAGCAATTGCCCTGTATGCAATTTCCAACTGTGTACCATTTCAGGTTTCGGACCCTTTTTTCTGTACTTCCTTCTCCCTTCTCTGCATGTTCCAAGAACACCCTTTTATAGATGCTGGGTGCCTTCTCTTTGAGGGCAAATGTATTATGCTGTCTGTATAGAACATGCATATTTTGATATATTGTTTCATTTTTTGTTTGCTTTGTTTTTTGTTTGGTCTAGCTCTGAAGGACAAAAGCAGTATTCATATACTCTGGTCTATGTCAGCAGAGTTTCTGCTGAATTTCTGTGCTTAATGACCATTTGAAAGTAATGGTGACACATTACATGTTTTAAGAGGAGAATGTTTTTTCATCAGAAACCAATAGTTTCAAGCACTGACTCCCCCCTTCCCTATTTTTTAAGATTCCTCTTCTAAAGTCCAAAATGCTTACCAGAATAAAAAATGAGTAATTATTATATGATATTTATGAACAGATGAGAAAAACAAAAGCCTACCTTAAGACTTGTGATAACTACACTTTATGTTTGCTATCGGCCATGAAGATGTAATTATGGCTACAATCAATGAGTTTTCTGTGAAGCCTAAAATACCTCTTTTTTAAGAGTTTTGCTCTTTTATTATACAATATCATCTTGCATATGAAAACAAAGTTAATGTTGCACAGATCTATATTTTACTACCTTTAGTATCTAAATATTATAACCTCAATACTGAACTCCATTGTATATCGTATTATGGGGTAAGACAAACTCAAAAAACTCCCAGGTAAGAGGGCTGTAGTGTAGAGATGAAACCTTGCCTAAATGACACTAGCTGTGTGCACAAGAAGGAAATCATAATAAATGTTAATATGTGGTATGTAGGAAACTACTATAAAATTAGTAATTTTCCATTCCTCCCAGTTCTCTGGCACCATATCAGAATTCTTATAAAACTTGATATCTCCTTCTGGAATTTAAGGAGAACTAAATTACACCAACTAATCTCCCTTCTTTCCAAATCTGGTATACAAGAGTTAGAAGGTATTTTGATATCACCTAATCCATGTAATAGATTTTTGAAACCAAGATTCAAAAAGGTGAAGTGATTTATGCAAGGTCATGCAACTTAGTAAGTTGTAGATTAAAGACAGAAGGTTAAGATTCCTTGGTCTAGTGTAGTATATTTTCTCCTTACTTTCAACTTTGTGCTCTGTGGCTTTTGGCATAGGACAAAGTTCTAGATAAGAACAGGAGTTTTGCCTTCTTGAAGATATTATGCAATATGGAAGAATAAAGAATATGGGATTCAATAATTTGGCTTTAGAAGACAATAGATTGTGCTTCTCCGTCTCACTCTAAGAAGGCCCTTTAGATAGTTCTATCATGCAAACAAAGATCAATGTCAAACACAGTGGTACGGGGAGCGGTCCTGTTGTGCCATGTCAATCCTTATAGCCTAGAAACTAATCTCATCTTTTAAGGTGCAAAATCATTCTCCAATTATTTACAACTCCCATTTCCTCAATGTATGTTTTGCTAAGAGACAGTTTATTCCAGATTACTAGGGTATAATTTAGATCCTACCAAATTGGAAGTTTTGTGAATGAGGCCCAGAAATAAGCACTTTTAAACAAGCACACCAGATGATTTTGATGCAAAATAAAACCTGAGAATGATTAACTTAGAGGTTATTATGGATGATAAGAAACATGGATGAAAGGACACAAGGAAAAAGAAACATTCAATTTTAAGATTATTCTTCTTGTTGATATATCAGTTTGAGCAGATAATGAAGAGATCACAATAATTGGGAGACAGAATCCTTATTAAGGGAATCATTATTGCAGTTATACATAAGATCAAATAACAGATATAAAAACCCTATAATATTCAACTAGGAGTCCATAGAAAGATACTGGCATACTGTCAGCATTTTTGAAATCTTTCCTATCACTCCGAACATAAAAGGTAAAACTAAATACAGAAAAAATAAGCTGGAAGTCCAAATTCTCTGGAGATTAAAATAAAATGAGATGAACATGAAGAAGACATTTTAGTTATTTATTAGAAACCATGCATTAGTAAGTATTATACATTGCGATGCACTGGAGAACAAGGAAAAATAAATTCACTGAAATGTTCAGAGAATTACATTCACCCTGGGGAGTGTTCACAACTAAATTTTACAGGAATATGATGCCATATAATTATAATTATACAATATAATATATATATATATAATATATCTAATTATTTTTCAAAAACAAATAAATCCAAAAACAAAATTTAATTAACTGCACTAACACTTTAATAGATATATTGACATTCTGACATGTTAAATATGGTTCAATTAACACTGACCCAAAATTACACAGCGAACTTTTATTTACCTGATATCCTAGAATGAACACCTAGAAATGTTTATTAAGAATCTGTCCTCCTGAGAAAAAAGCTAATTAGGTGAACATCGAAGAAGTTACACTGACCTCTCCCCTCTTGGACCTATCACACTAATAGCAGCCTAGAGTTTACTACTTAATCTCTAATTGAAATCATTCAAACTTGGAACTTGAGGAGTCTTTAGAAAGCATCTGTCCCAACTGCCCAACATATTACAAATGGAGACAGTAAGGCTGAGACCTTAAATGACTCTTGTGGAATTCTGAAATTAGGTCTGTGAGTTAAGGTCCACAACTTATCTGTGAGATGTACTCAAGAAAGTCTAAAGCTGCACAGTATGGCAAAAGAGGTTGGAAAAAAAAACAAACATTTCACTGGTTGAATAATTTTGCAATAAGTTTAAATAAGTTTAAAAAATTTCTCTAGCGGGAGTTTTCAAGCAAATTTGTTAAGACAAAAAAGTTTTCAGTTAATAGATATATATTAATATAAATGTGGGAAAAATCTGCATTTTTGAGTTTGTTTTTTCTAGTTATATCACAAGATCTTATTAAGTGAGGACTATCCATTCCCCATAAATTTAGTAATGTGCTTTATATTTGTTTAAGGATCATTTATGTTTTATTAAGCATGTATCCAATTATACATATGAAACCTAGTTCCTATGAAACCTATGCAGTAAAAGATAAGAGAATAAAAACTGTGACATAGTTTCTCTGTCAGCCTACTGGACAAGTAATATGACCTATCTAAGTTCACCTAGGAATTTGATACTGTATCTTAAAATAATTGGATCACACCATGGTATACATTCTTGAAGGGAAGCCCTCCCTGCTTGAGACTGTTTTCCCTCAATATCGTAGAGCTCCATAAATGTGCTTCTTTTTTTTTTTTTTAATTTAAAATTTTTTAACATTTTTATTTCATTTTTGAGAGACAAAGAGACAGAGCATGAGCAAGGGAAGGGCAGAGAGAGAGAGGGAGATACAGAATCTGAAGCAGGCTCCAGGCTCTGAGCCATCAGCACAGAGCCCGACGCGGGGCTCGAACTCAGAGACCGTGAGATCATGACCTGAGCTAAAGTCTGCCACTTAACCGTCTGAGCCACCCAGGCACCCCTAAATGTGCTTTTTGAATGACTGCAGGAGACCAATTTTGCCGTGTATGCACTTCTCAGGACTCTAACAAGAGCACAAAGGAATAAAACTCCATCTTCCCTATCTTTTTTATACAAATAAAATATTTTAAACAATTATTTTGAAATCCACATATAGTTAATAAAGATATTAATATTCATCCATCCATAGGTTTGAGTTTTCATATTATACAAGTAATCCACTGAGAAAAAAAGATATATTTCAAAGTCATAAAAAAAGAATACCAAGATATTTTTGTCTAGTAAGTCAGGAATTCATGTGAATGGCCCTTTAAGAGTCTGACACCTAGTGATGTTTAATTTATGTTGGAAGCTAATCTACTTTTAAAAACATTTCCCCATGAGTACTGGCACCTCAATTTTTTCTTAATAGTGAACAAGTAGTTATTATACATTCAGGATAACACATTCGATAAAGTAGTTAATGTGGCATTCTCACCTTATACCACTAGGGATAGTCTTATCATTTAAATATATCTTTGAGTGAAAGTACAAAGTTCTGAAAGTCAAACTATAATTCCCTAGAAGAAAAGTCAGCAAGTGCATACAAAATATGAATTTCATAGTAAAATTACTGATCAATAGTCGTTGAACTATTTGTTATTTTAAATTGTCCCAGCTGATATGTGAAATAACCATCATTTGGAACAAAATTCAATGAAATTATTGACACATACTCAAGGACAAAAATATCAAAGTGTTTTTTGTTTGTTTTCATATTTTGCCAGCAATTAAACACAGTAATGTTGATTTCTAAGACTCCTCACTTCAGCTGTGTGTATGTACCTATGTGGTTATGTGTGTGTGTGTATGTATGTGCATACCAGTATATAAGTGAATATACATTTATAAAATGGTTCACCAGGAAAAAGAGTATAATTTATTGCCCTAAGAAAAAATATTACCAGTTGAATACAGGCCTTAAACTCTTTGCCTTGAACTTGTTAAAAATTACTTCCTAGATAATCATTATTGTATAGGTATAATGAAGGACTTATTTCTAAAAGACTTTTTGAATACATATACATATTTGTTTGTTTCCTATCCAAATTGGGAGAAAAAAATACAAGGATTCCATAGCCTTCTCACTTTCCTACATGTATCAGCTCAGTTGAGAAGTGTGAGTAAATGTAGGACTCTCTTTTAACAAACTTGGCAGACATCAAATTTGCTTCATTATATTTTAATTTCATTTTAAATGGAAACCTATTACACCCGTGTACAAATGGGGATATCACTTACAGATTCATCTCAGGAACTGCCCTAGAAGCACCTCTCTTCCCACCTAGTTTTGCTAATTGCCTTCCCTTCCATCTTTTACCTGTCAGCCCTCCTGCAGGAGAGGGCTCATTTCCACCCTCTCCCAAACATCCTCTCCTCTCCCAGCACACCCAGCGTCCCCAAGAGAAGCCGACAAAACCACTTTCTGAAAAACCTGCCTAAATTTTAAAATAATAACACCTCTTCCTCATAGAGTAGAATAAGTCAGTGCAGATATTTGATATGCAGATTTTTTCATTTAATAGACTCTTTAATGGCCAAAAAGCAATAGTTTGGACTAGTGCTTAGAAACAGTACTTTATGCAAATGAACTTCTTATAAGTTTGATACTTTGTCTGTCTTTTATCAATAGCTAACTGACCTCATGTAACTTCATTTACCTTTTTAGTTGCTAATGTTATGTTTAAAAAATGAAAGGATGGAATAATCATAAAACTTAGCAGTCTATGTGAAAATGTATTTGTTTGAAAGTGTCTTAACCTGGTCATCTGGTTTATCATGAAATGATAAAATCCTGTTTTCGGTCAGCACCAGTGAAGATGATGGTTACTCTGTTAGAGAAGTACAATGCTATGATTTATAGCTAGGAATGCCAGACCTTCAGATTTTGTTTGGGAACATCCAGAAATGCAGTAAATTTTAAATTAAGATGATAAAGTAGATGTTAAGTAAGGTGGAAGGAAGAATGTTCCAGAAAGGAGGAAAGTTTTTGCGAGTCCTGGTTTAACAAAAGGCATGTATTTCAAATAAAACAAAAAAATAAAGCCTGACACAACTGAAATTTCAAGGAGGAGAATGACAAAAAAAGTAAATTTGAAGCAGTAAGCAACATCAGAGTATGCACAATACAGTATTATAAAGTCTGGATTAATTTTAAAAGCAAAAGAAAACCATTGGAAAGTTTTAAGCAGTGGAATGACGTGACAAAATACTGCAGCTAGAGAATGAATTTTAGGTGGTGGCTGTGAAAGACAAAGGATTGGAAATCCAACTGTTGCAATAATCTGCGTAAGAGGTGAGCAAGATCACATTTATAAAAAGAGATGAGTCACAGGATTAAAATTTCAAACTCATAGGACTAAGCTCATGTGCAATTCAAAGCTATATCCATAACCACCTGCATACCTAAAGCAGTAATTCATACATTCATTCGCTCATCCATGTTTATTGGACATGTGTCAGATGAGCAATGGGCATAGAGAAGCAGCAGTGATAGACACTAGGTTCAAAATATACTTATATTTATAGCCTATATTTTATGATCTCCAAGTCACAAGGCAAATCACAGATGTGCACCCTTTAACACAGCAACAAAAAAACAACACCACACATGCAGAAATTCCTACAGTGAAACACAGTGGACCAACCTGGGGCCACAGGTACAACTGTTTTATATATATCTCAAAATTTAGAATTTAAAAGAAGAGACAGATTTTTAAAAAGATTAAAAGTTACAAATTGGTATGAGCTAGAAGAGAAATAATCATTTTAATCAAGACCATGATGTGACCTTTTTTTTTTTTTTTATAAGATTTGGTTTGTTTAAAATCAGTGTTCTGTATAGATAAAATGTGTGAAAATGTAGACACACAGGGTAAAAGTAGAGGTGAGTTATGTGTCAATAACCAAAGTGGCAAGAGTGGAGATAGGAAAAAGGAAACTAGAAACAAACATTTAAGTAGTAAAACCATGACAAGAATACAAGAAATAAGGTCGTAGAGGGCAATTCTCTGGCTCTCTCTTTTCTATAATTGGCTCAGTGATGAAATTCACAATCATATTAGACAGGACAATCTGTAAAATAATTACCAACACTTCATTAATAAACAGAGGTCTCCATAAGAAATCATTTCCCCTTTAGCCATAACTTGTGCTGCATATCACTTTAACGTAAAGTTTATAATGACTTAAATTTTCTGTATATATTTCCAATAGCTTATATAAGTCTTCCATTCTTTCACACAAGGGGTCACAAAACTTGCTTCTAAAATGCATTGAGAAGTGATGTTATGTTTATTATAGATTTCATACAAGAAGTTATGTAAACTTAACATATTTCTTTTTGGTATATTTATTATGTCTCTCCATCTTCCAGCTTCGCCAAAATAAAAAAAAATAATAACAATTTTAGCACAGAATGTTTAAATGGGATTTGCATTATTTAGGGGTGCTACTTTAAAAAGCTATAATCGAAATAGCAAAAGGGATCACAATTAATAAGAAATAAATATAAGTAAATTTTTAAAAAGGATTTCAAGAGTTAAGATGATAAATTTAATTGAAATCAGGCAATATTTCCAAAATCTGGTCACATGTATAGGTACTTACTCAACTACCACATTTGTCTATGATGAAGAGACACACTGAGTTTTTTGGACTAATGTTTATGTATTTTTCTCTATAACCGTTACATAACTCGGCAGCTGAAGCAAAATCTATAATCAGATTTCATCAAGTAAAAAGTTTAAAAATTTTATGTGTGTTTATAAGACAGAGAAATATTTACATGGGACATTTGATATCATTTAGCTATTTCTAGAACAAGTATCTTATTTAAAAAATACAGAAAAATTTTTATCACCAAAATTTTAAAAATATTTCAGAAACTTAGTTCGGTAGAGTTTATAATAAGTCAAGTTAATACACAAATATAAAAGCAATGTTTATATTTAAGAATATGACATTTGAAGTTGTATTTTACTTCCAGTATCTTCAGACTATTGAGAACTATTTTTACTTCATGATAGCTATCAACATTTAAAATATTTGAAATGTTTAGGCATGATAACTTTTACCCATAACAGAAGTTATTATATTCCTATTTTATTTATAACATATAGTCCTAAACTAGAGACCTGTTTGCCATAAAGTTACAGGATCTCTTCACAAATCATGTGCAATTAGATCACCTGGCTGTCACGAAAAATCCCACCAGATTGTACATACAAGATTTTTTAAGGTTTTTTTTAGAAAAAATTTTAAGTAATGTCTTTGCTCAACATAGGGCTCAAACTCACGACCCTGAGATCAAGAGTTGGATGCTCTACTGACTTAGCCGTCCAGGTGCCCCATACACACAAAATTTTTGACCTGAGATATTTGTAGTGAACTTTGACAAGTTATTGAAGGTTAGACTATTTCTCATGCCACTGTGTTTCCCCAATAACAAATCCTATCCTTCATTCATTAATGCCTTTAGACTGGTGTTTTAAAACTTAACATGCATGTGAATATCCTATAGGTTTAACAGAGTTGCTGTTGGGTCAAGTTAGTACTATATCTGTGCGTTCTTCATTTTAACAAGCCCCATTTTAATCTACTCTTGGTGATCCTTAGACACACTTTAGAATACTGTCCCATTATGAGTCTAGAGTAAATGGATACAGTGTTCTTTGGTTGGAGAGCACAGAACTTGTTACAGTTGAAGGCACATCCTTGAGAAATCAAATATGCTAATAGGCTAACAAAAATTGTTTTGTATCTAGAAAAGATACGGTCACAGAGGAGTTTTATTGTTAGTGTGTAAAAACATCCACTATTAATTTATGACAGTAGCATCCACTAATAAAGCAAAAATAAGGACAAATAAAAACAAAAACAAAGAAACTTTTTCATAAGAATTCACTTCTGTAAATGATCATTTGCCATTTTGTCAATTTCAATACTTAATTGGAATTATCATATCTAGTATTGTATGCATTACCGGATTGAGAAGTGAGTTTGAAAAATGTACTTATATTGGTTCTTAAAATTAGTTCACAAAAAATTAACATATCCATTGTGACTATTTTTAATATTCATATAATTTGGCAGAATAAGATATAAAATTGAGAAAATTCTCAAATCAAGCAAAAAAATCACATAAACTCATATTCCCAAAGTATGACAGCTATTTTGTATTTAAACCTACTAAATACAAGTTTTTCTCATATTCTATTTAAATATCAACTCAATATGTGTCTGGAAAAAATTTTGAGATAAACTAAGAGAAGGTTAAAATGTGAGCACTTAACAAAGTTGAACCAGTTCACAGGACTAAAATGCACTGATAAACAACAGTTACATGGAAATCCAGAGAAACTTCCTGTACCAGCCAATAGAGATGTGGAAGGAAAGAGAAATTCAATTTGTTTGGCACATCAACATTTCATTGCGGAAAAAAAGGAACATTTTTCAGTATATGAAGATAAACATAGTACAAATAGAAAAGAACTGGGCAAGAACAACCCATGCTGTCCTATTTTACTCTGTTTTCTTTAGGGGATTAAACATTCAAAACCGAAGCTTGTGAAGCTTGTTTTCAGCACGGACAGTCTGGAAGCTTAAAAGTAAATAAATGTACCCTAATTAAGACAAAAAAAAATGTTCTAGTTAAAGGGTAGGAATCCTATTATTCAATATTTAGACCTGAAATATTATTTTCTAACAATCAAATAGAAACACTCTGACCAGGTCTATTTCTCTGATATTCATTTAATTATAATTTATTGAAAATCATTTATGTAAGTCAAAAGTTCAGTTGATAATACACTTTTAGGCTAAACTGCTGAACTTGGACACAATCTGGTAGAAAACAGGCACTGAGGAAAGAATTTAAATGACTTGGATGTGAGGAATGAGGCATTGTATCAAGTTTTTAAATACTCAAATTACTTCATTGTAGTTCAGTTGCAAAATAGTCAAGAGAGAAAAATGGGACAATTTTTTAGGGAATCAAGATGGTATTTAGTTTCTGGAAGAGAGAGTTTAATGCTAAAATTTACTAAAACTTATTTTTTTTTCACATTGAAACAAATGCTTGGAGAACTAGTAACATTTTCAAAGTCCAAGATTCTACGTCATCATCAGTTTTCTTTAAAACATAGACCACCTCTACAGATTAGACTAGGCACAGGACTGTCTAAATAGTGTTAAGTAAAGTTTCAATTAATAATAATTACAAATAATTATGGAGAAAATATTCAGCTTTAAGACAGATATTTCAGATAGTCCAGAGTTCTATATTATAAATTATTGAAGTACACGACCGATCTCTGTTTATGAACAGGTTTCCCTAGTTGTCTTGTACATCTCTCATGCTTACTAAATATATCTGACAATGATTACTGCAGAATAAAAATGCGATGGAAGGACACATTTAATGGCAGTTTAGAGTTCTAATTAAAATACTTCCTAATCACAAGATTGTCAATAGAGAGAATAATTATCTGTCAGTTTCTTCTCTTAATAGACATAGGTGTAGTATAATGCAGGGCTATCTTTCTTTATAAAAGAGGTTTTTTTTGTCACATCAGTGTGTCCTAGTTTTGTTTAATAGTGTATACTATGCCATCATAAAATAATTCAATTCTGACTATGTGAGCCTTAGCTATAATATCAAAATCTTTTGTTTTTTCCTCTGTTTATTTGATCCAAATAGAGACCTGTTTGCTGCTGTTTTCAGGAGCCTCTTTTTTAATTAGGACCAGTTATCCTGACCCTACTTTTCTGACTCTGAGGGTATTACCATATGTGCCAAATAAATAAATGATGGTCTCAGACAAATCACACTAATGATACAAAAACAAACAAAAATAAAATAGTAGTTCTTCAGATATTTGCAAGGCTTGGATACTTTTAAAATTTGTTAATTATAAATATTATGTTTAACAGTTTATCGTACCAAAATGCAGTTGGTGTTTATTTACAGTTTCAAAATTGATGCAGTTGGTGTTCTAAAGGATTTTATAATTTAAGGTTTCCAAACATTTTCATTCTGTAGATGTCTGTGTCTCAGCTGGTTTGGGGACTTGGGCCATTATATTGCATGTGAGGAAAGTGGCAGGAACCAATATAAACTCAGTGCTTGGGCCAGCAAGCAGAATTAATCAAATTGGAAAATATATAGAATTTATAGACAGAGCTGTCAGAATGGAACACTAGATACCAAGACCTTCACTCAGAAGTAGACAGAAAATTCTCTGTTTAATCCTACCTGGTCCTCTGGCTTCTGATTCATTATGGAATAATCATCTTTCAATAAACAAATATTTGGTGAACACCATGATGTACAGTGAAAACATAAAAGACATAAGACAGTTTCTGCATTTGAACAGACAATAACATAAAATCAAATAAAATAATAATTTGCTGTAGCTGAAACACATGGCAAGTGGTGAGAAAAAAACTGAAAAACTTAGAGAGCTAAGCTACACTTTGTGTTGGGCTTCCTTACAAACTATGTACAAATGCATGAGGAGGTGATGTTATGCAGAGGCACAGAAGTCTTCCCTTTGAAAATAATGAATAACTCTATCAAGATGTCTGCACTCAACAAATGGTCAAAACAGTATGTCAAATTATCAATTACCTACAGAGATATAAAGATGATTTATCTTAAAAAAATATTCCAAATTAAATAGGTAGGGGCCAGAGTAATGTCTTCAACAGCAAGACTAATTTATACTTGCTTTATTTATCAAAGGAATTACTTGTAAAAAAATTACTTGTAAAAATGCACAATGAACTGATTTGGGTAAAAAGGGTATATATCCTTTCTAACTCTACAGTCTCTGTGTATTGGTGATCCTAGAAGATTAATAAGTAATATTTATAAGCCTCATCAACCCTTTCTTGTTTGAAGTGGAATGATTGTATTTGGTGGGAAAGACAGGCATAAGATAACTTATGATAGACGTATGACTGTTATATGTTTGTTTACACGATGCTAAATATATCCAGGTGGAAATAGGAAAAAAAAAACTATAATTAATCAGAAATTAATCAGATATTTTTCTAATCCTATACAAACTCTGTAGCCATCTAGAAACATGTGGATGTCCGGTATCATGCAGCTAAAACCCTTGAGACAGTCAGTAAACTACTCACTGACCTTTCTGTTAACTGAGATTCATGGACGCAACGATCATCTTTTAGATCTTACAAAAAGGATTACCTTTTTCTGCTGTCATCAGAAGTTTTTGACCTTTCTGTTTCTTCCCTCAAGAAACTGCTCTAGAATTCCAATTTTATCTTTATATTTTCAGTGTACAAGCCACAAAACTCCTTTTTTTTTTTTCTCCTTAACTGAAGCATCATCCCTCTACTGTTCTGCAACATTTTGCACTTTTGTGATTCTGAGATAACCGGGCGGAAACATGTAGTGTCTCAGATGCAAACTACAATTTGCTAAAGAACCAAATACCCACAACCATATAAAAAGTGTTAATAAGGATCTGACTCTGGATACGTCTGATAAAAATGCAGATTTAATATATTTTTAATAAAGCTTACCCTTTTATGTTTAAGTATTTCATCAGGGGAAATGAATGCCTATTTTCTTTAAAGATAAATCATTTAACGGGCTGCACCATACAGCAAATGACTAGCACTTTTTTCTGGGAAACCTTGGTGGGGGGATAAGACAGTAGAGCAAGAGAGGCATGGCATTCATTCTGGGAATTTTTCTGTTGGCTTTCTTTTCGACTTCACACCAGAGTCTGTATTGAAATACAGAATACATTTTGCCCCCTGGAGAAAGTACTATACGTAAAAAGACATCTAACTTATTCTTATTTCTCTATGAGATACTTCTGGGACCAAAATCCCATTCTTGAGAATTTTTAATAGCAATGTGTAGTATCCCTTCTTAATATTTTGGTACTGAGTTGGAATATTTCCTCATTATTTTAAAAGTTTCATTAAAATTTGATTAGAGACAGCAGAATGCTCTTTTTAGATTTAAAGATTCTGTGTGGAAAGGAGGAATGTGTTTGCTGTGACATCCACACAATTTATTTAAAAAATAAAATCCAAGTCTAGACCATTGCCATTGTAATGATGTGCAATTTTTAACCCTTCGTTCCAATCACCAGGCCCACCCTGATACTCTACCCACGAACAATTGTGCTTTAAATCTTCCCAGGTGATTATGATGTGCTGCTCACAGGCATGGGAAAAATGTAAGAAATAGAGGGAAAAACTAGTATGGTGTTTTGTGGGAGAACTGATTGCTGGTGCATTGAATATTCATGGTGTCCACTCTTGACACACATTACACCTGCTTCACCAGTTATATGTTAAGACTATAACACACGGATATGAAGAAAGTTCTGGACAGCACGAGGAACGTTGAAATGGTTAATGAGAAAAAGAGAAAGAGTCGTAAAAGAAAAATAATTGAGAACGACACACAGCACTGTAATATGTCTTCCTACTACAAGTGATTATTCCCTAAAAAGTTTTTTTAAATCTTCAGAATGTACTAAGAGAAACCTAATATTGAAAGATACACATAAAATATGGTATAGATGAATCTGTCAAATAAAGAGTTGATTAAAATGGAATGTGAGTCACGAATGCAAGAGACATGTGTAATTTAAAATTTTCTAGTAGCCACATTTAAGAATTAAAAAGAAACAGGTGAACTTCTATTAAAACTTTAATACAATCTATTAAAATATTATTTTACTAAGTAATCAATATAAAAGTTCTAAATGAGATATCTTACATTCTTAATATTTCATATTAGGTCATCAAAATCTCAGTTTGGTCTAGCCATTGCTGAACCACTCACGTGGCTAATGGCCACTATATTGGACAGCGCTGGTTTAATATGTTCATATCTTAAAGCTCTTTAGCTTTTCTCCTATCAAGTTGTACAGAAGTAAGAGTTGGATTCGGAAGTATTTTAACATTAGGTGCCATTCAAATGCCTTAACAGGAACAAATGCTGTTCACTCTTTAAAAAGCAAAGCAAACAAAATTTCTTTGGCTAAAGGCAAACTGTACTGTAAACATTTCAAGTATTTTAAGGGGGAAATGTAAAGAACTAGACTCTGGTGTATAAAAGAAAAACTTCTAAGGATTCTTTTGCTGTATAAATGGTTTTAAAACCAAAAGCATGGATCATGCTATTAGCATTGACTTGCAACTGAAGAAAAGCCTAAGGAAGTCAGAAAGCATATCAGCTCAGCAGACCAGTCACAGAGAGAGCGATGCCTTTCACATCCTGCAGCTTTTTTCAAACCGAGGACTGACAATCTACAAGAGTTGAAAACAGCAGGGCATATAATAATTGGGTACTTCATTGCATGCTAATGACTCAGTCAGTATATCAGCAAAAGTATTTAGTGTGGGTAGAAATATGATCAGCCATTATAGGTCTATTTTTCAATGGGATATTCTTTCCACAAGACTTAAATTCAATGCTAACACCATTCTCTGTTTCTATAGAAGGCATGTTGTGCCATTCTATGGTAATGAAGTACATAAATTCATGAAAGTTTGTGTTTATATGCCTTTATTTTGTGTGCAATATTTAATCCACAAAATTTAGTGTCAAAAAAGAAAGACAAAGAAAACAAATGAGAAAGGAGATTTTTTTAAATGCAGCTTCTCTGGAGATAGAAGAAAACATTTTGATTATTTCTGAACTAATGGCTTGAGTTTCCCAAAACATATACCACCATTAGATACCTGATAGGAGATTTTAGAGTAGGATATCTTTAATTGGACCTTAAGGAGTAAATACAAAAAAGGATACACTTGATTAAGAGCTATCTCTCCTAAGGGAAGGATCTTTTTGTATTCAAATCATGATTGTGAAAGGAGAAAACATCATTTCAAAAGAAATTATGGTGTCCATAATACTTATTATGCAATTTAAGTAAAAGATAAAGGAAAGGGAAAGTAAGGTTTGTTGCATGGGAGAAATCCATTCTTAATGTTATATTCTTGATTGAAATTAAATGAGAACTATACTGATGGCAAAGAGAAAGGTGAGGGGTGAAAACCCCCTTTTTTATTCTTTCAACAATACTATTTTTGCCATTTCATTTGTACCCATTCTGACCTTATGAAGGTCCAGAACTGACAGTTAAATCCCAAGTGTATGAAAAATAAGCATTTGTATCTTAAATGACAGACATAATATATATATATTCAGAGATATTCAGAGATATGGAAACACACAGATGGCTATGATCTACCAAATACAGCATTCTCTAAGCTATAAAGTGCTATTTTCAACGCGAAAACTACAACTTAGAAAATTTTTGCATAAACATCTTTCTAAAAAAATTCTTTTGGACATATGCAGTTAGTTGGATTTCACTGAATAGCGTGTGTTTGAGGAAGGGGTAGGAAAGCTTTGTGTTTGCTGCCAACATTGCTACACACTTCCCCATAATCAAATATGCCTTTGTTCTTTCAGATTATGTTTTTCAGACTGTAATGTGATGTGCCCTTGTTCAGGCTTTAACTAGAAAATTATCCACTGCACCTGTACAAAAACACTCCTACCCATGTGTCTTAAAGTCTACACATCTATAAGAAAACCTTCATTGTTATGTATTCAAGCACCCAGGCACCTAGTTATCGAGTCGCTTCTATGTCACAGGTCAAGAAATGTGTTGAGTTTCAGAAAAGTTCAGCGATTTATGCCATTAACTGAGAGGAAAAATAACTATGAAGAGCAAAGGGCTTTGCATTTTTCAATCTGTAGTCACTGTTCTAAAGAAAGAGCGTGGCCTTTTAGAACTGTGAAATAACTTTGTCCTTCATAAAAGAGTCACATTTTGTCCATGTATTGCAAAATATGTCCTGTGCATTGGGGGTACAGCAGGAATCTGAAATGCTTTGTAAGGCATGTATGCAGTTTATTTGGCAAAAATGTAAGACATTGTATTTAATTAGGCCCCAAGCAGAATACATATTAATCTTTTAAATATCATCTCTCCCATCCCTCCTTAAATGCCTTTTCTCTGCTTTGGATTCTTGAGAGTAACCTACTTTCAATGTATATATAAACATGGGGTAAATATGGATCAGATGACAAAAGACCTGGCTGTGACCTGAATTTGTCATTTACTAATTGGGCAAACTTGAGCAAACAATTTAACCTGTCTTTTTTTTTTCTCTTTCTCCATCTCTTAAATGTAGATGATTTATAGACCACAATAAAATTTTTGAATTGCAAGGAAAAATTAGGTGATATTTATGAAAGTTTTTGTGTGTTATTAATTCCCAAGGATTTACCACAACTGTTCTAACATCAAGCCAACAAATGCTTAGCAACGACACACTGGGAGCTGAATTATTTTTTTCTGTGTACTCAGGCTCCCTTTTGTCTTATTTTTTGAAACATTTGAAACACTCCTTGTTTATATACAGACAGATTTACATTACAGACAATAGTATACTTTGTGTTGGAATCATCCCAACCTGCCAATTTTAAAAGCATAGGGGAGAACCTGGCCTCTGGTCCCCCAAAAGTTGAGTAGAGTTATTAGATGGAAGCTGAGGAACTGGAATTAGGCCAGAAGTAGGCTTTCCTCCACTCTGAACCCACAGTGGGCCATTACCTATATTTCTATCTTGGTCTGTTGGAACTGCTATAACAAAATATCATAAAGTAGGTGGCTTATAAACAACAGGGATTTGTTTCTCACAGATCTGGAGGCTAGAAAGAAAAGATATGGCCCAGGAAGATTTCGTGTCTAGGGAGAGACCACTTCCTCCCTGGCAGCCATTTTCTTACTATAGTCTCACAAGATGGGAAGAGAATGAAATGTTCTCAAGCCTCTTTTACATAAGTGCATTAATCCCATTTATGAGGGCCATGGCCTCATGACCTCATCACCTGTCAAATATTCCACCTCCTAATACTGTCACCTTGAGAGTTAGGATTTCAAACACATGAATTTTGGAAGACACAAACATTCAGTCCACAGCAGTTCCCAAATATAAAAGGAATAATTGAAATGATTAAAACTGAAAAAGTAATTTACAGGCTTATTTTTTTTTTAATATTTGGTTATTTTTGAGAGAGAGAGAGAGAGAGAGAGAGGACACACACACATACATACACAAACATGCAAGTTGAGAAGGGGCAGAGGGGAACAAAGGATTCAAAGCAGGCTTTGCACTGATAGCCCTATGCAGAGCGCAAACTCATAAAACATGAGACCACGACTGAGCTGAATTCCGATGTTCAACCAATTGAGCCACCCAGGCACCTCCAAGGCTTATTTTTTTTTAAGTTCATTTATTTACATTTAGAGAGAGAGTAAGAGAGTACATATGCATGAGAGAGGCAGAGAGAGAGAGAGAGAAAGAGAATCTCAAGCTGGCTTCACATTGTCAGTGTGGAGCCTGATGCAGGGTTTGAACTAGTGAACCATGATATCATAGCCTGAGCCGAAATCAAGAGTTGGATGTTTAACTGACTGAGCCATTCAGGTACCTCCAGGCTTATATATGTATATCTATATTATATCTATATCTATCTATCTATATGTATATATATATATTTATAAATAAATGAATAAATATATAAGAATGAATATTTATATATTTATATATATAAGAATATATATATAAATAAATATATACACACACACATATATATATATAGTAATTAAAGAAAATTGTTATCCACAAATTGTAGAATGAATTGGGCTGCTGCTGATATTCATATTTATATATGTCACTAGCCCAAATTTGGTAAATCACATTTCAAACAGTCACAGAGTCACAGAGTGGAGGACATTATCACATATTATGTCTGTACCAGGTGCCTAACACTGTGAACGGGAATTTACATGTCGAAATTCATTTTAGTTTTAGAAATAAATTAATCAGACTAGGGAAGTTCTGAATCTTGCCCCTGATGAAATAGCAGGTAAGTGGCTGGCTGATTATACATGCGTCTAATGCAACATAAAAGAAAATGATTATATATAAAATAAATCTAAAATAAAATATTAATCCAATCTACATTATAAATATTTTCACCTATCATAACATACATTGCATTGTAATTTTTGATGAAGAGAGTAAAACTCCTAAATGTATTTGAGATGACCAGAATTATGATATATAGATATTCCTCATAAAAAAAGTGTAGGTAAGACAGATACCATATGTTTCCACGAATAGGTGGACTTTGTGAGACTAAGCAAAAACCAGGGGGAGGGGAAGAGGGGAAAGGAAAAAAAGACACAGAGAGGGAGGGAGATAAAACATAAGAGACTCTCAAAGACTAAGAAAAAACTGAGGGTAAGGGGGATGAGGGAGGGGGGAGGGGGGTGATGGGCATTAAAAAGGGCACATGTTGGGATGAACACTGGGTGTTATATGTAAACCAATTTGAAAATAAACTATTATAAAATTAAAAAAAAAGTGTAGGTAATCAAACTTCTTAATTTCATAAATTTTTAATTCTTCCTTATTAATATAAAGTATTTCTAATTTTCCTGTCCTATACATATAATACACAGGCCCTGATTTTATTTCAATAATCAGTTTTACTATAAAAAGACAATGTGAAGCATGTTTTAAAAACATAAATATTATCTTAAATATTTTTCAGAAATGTGTTTTATGATAATAATTTGTTTTATGAAAGTAACCTCCTTCTAGATTTTTAAATACAAAATTAAAAACCTAGACAAAAAGGCACAGAACAAGGATAAGCTTATCTAAATATAAGTAGCTACACCAGGATTGAACAACTCAGGGATAATCTGCAAATTGTTTAAATCCAAATATATGATAAGATTTTTCTTTTATTTGCATATTCCATTAGCACAAAGAGAGAGCGCAAATGATGATGTTTGACAATTGAAAAAAATATAATATTCATTGAGAAAGAAAATGCAGGTAACACTATTTATTAAGATTTTAATTTTTATATTTTTACTGACAGTAATGAACTTACATGTTGTTAATCTCTTTGAGTATATGATGTGTAATCTCTCTGAGATCATTGAAGCTACATCCTTGGCATTGCCTGATTGAAGACATTATTTGGCTTTTGTTGAATTATGACTTCTCTTTTAGCACTTCAATCAGTTTGACACTTCAGCTAAACAGGATTTGTATTTGCTAGGATTTTGACCTATGAATCTATGGTTTAGTAAAATGCCTACAGACTGAAATAATCACATTAAATAGGAGTTAAGGGGCATGTAATAAAATTTCCAAAGGTAGTTATCTTACTATCTATGTATAAGATTGTAATAATTGGTCTCACCAGCTAAGGAACAGACTAAAGTATGGGCAAGTTTGCAGTCAACTCAACTGATGGATCTAATTTCACATTTCATTTATATAGGCATTTAAAAAACCCTGCCAAGATTTCACGAATATGGAATTATGATATTTGTTTGGGATATTTGAAACATTTCTGTTCTGCACTGTCCATATTTACATTTACCTCTAAATTTTATCTTGTAATATACTTCCACTTTTTAAAGTTGTCGACATTGTATCAAAGAGTCAAAATATAGCCTCACACTTCCTTCTTGGGTTGACATGTCTGAACAGTTTCTATTATAACGATGATGGTCATTTTGAGTCCACAGTTTACTATATTCTCTAAACATTTGCCATTTGGAAAGGTAAGGCATATATAAAAATATGAATACAATTGGAGACATTTTAATTAATTATTAATTATTATCCCCAGGGTATTACTATATGTTATTTTGGTGATTATTGCATGAAAATGCTATAAAAATCAGAATTATGTTCCCTAGGAACGGTGACCTTGTTGCTATAATATAGTGTTATCACCTGTGTCCCAGAAAGATATTCCATAAAATACCCCAGTCTTTATATGTAAATGTATGCTGCACATAAAATAGTATCACATGTGCATTGAATTGCTTTATCTTATTAAGGTATAGATGTTTTGTATATTTAAATTTCTACTATGTCATAGAAATATCTAGGCTTACAAAAGAAGAGGTATCACTAAGAATATATGCTTTTTTTTTTTAATTTTTTTGACTTTTTTTTATTTATTTTTGAGAGACATAGAGACAGAGTGTGAGCAGGGGAAGAGCAGAGAGAGGAGGAGACACAGAATCCAAGGCAGGCTCCAGGCTCTGAGCCATCGGCACAGAGCCTGACGCGGGGCTCGAACTCACAGACCGTGAGATCATGACCTGAGCCGAAGTCGGCCACTTAACTGACTGAGCCACCCAGGAGCCCCTGCTTTTTTTTTTTTTTTTTGGAGGATAAAACTTAAATTATAACTAAAAATCAAATTTAAGCTGAGGCCACTTGGATTTACTGTATTTTCTTACTTACCAATAATAAAGTGTAACCACTGAAGAGAAATCTGTTGTGGTAAAATCACACCACTCGGAACATTCCCTTTTTTATACAGTTGGTTTGAACAGCAATAATGCAAAAATACATTGTTAACATTTCTTAACCTTAACTTAGACACCCTAGAAGTGCAGAGTGCCTAAAGTTTATTTTAAAAGCCATCCCTGTCGCAAGAAGGAAAAAGAAAGGAAAAAAAAAAAAAAGACATAACAGGAAAGAAAACCAGATTGCAAGTAGCATTAGGTGATACCCTGAATGCACTTGGACATGCCCAAGGAGGGGGGATGACTATATCTTTCCACAATAGATGGTAAATGTTCATTTTAAGAATGCAAGAAATAATGGAGCATTGCAGAGAACATCTATTCGCTAGGCTCTTGTGAATGAAAGTTATGAATGTAAAATTGGGAGACAGTTTCTGGGCTTTCTGCAGATAAGACATCTGCATATGAATGCTCTTTGTTTCAATGATTCCTGTAAAACTTTGCATTGATGATGTAATGCTACAAAAGTGTCCTACTCCAGCTTTATATATAACTACATACAAATGTATTATACAAGATGCTATGTTAATCCAAAATTGAACATCTTTGTTTTGTTCTTCTTAGCTCTGAAAAGCTGGTGGGTGATCCCAAATCACAATCACAACCTTCTAGCTGTGGCAGGGATGAACGGTTTATTTGTATTAATGCCATCTAGTTCGATATGATTTGTTTTCTGAAATATCAAAGAAACACAAGCAAACTGTTATTGGTTGACTACTAAATATGGACTTTCTGTTTGTTCCTTTCTGTACAATAACTTTTAAAAATAGGATCATTTAAAGAAGGGAAGTGGCACAAAAAAACTAAAATGCTTAAAGGATAGCTACTGGGTATTTATCCCTTCCTAAATGGCTCTCTCTCACTATGATCACTAGCAATGTTATTTTGAATCTTATTTCCAAACATATTTCCTACAAAATTTGATGCACATAAATCTGCATTGAAAAAAAAATAAACTGAAAAACAGTCAACAGAGAAAAAGTTGCACAGGTAATTTTTTTCTTTGTTGGTTGCATTTGTGTGAAGCTAACGTTTTACTTCTGTACAACAGTGAAAAATACATCATATGATATTAAATAGCTTAATTGTGCTTTGCTAAAGGATGGTATTTCATATGTAATTTACTTTGTTATTGACTTTCAGTTGATAACAAGTTGCTTTTTTATTAATACTACAGGATAGCAACTGGAAAATATATATGTGTGTGTGTGTACACACACACATACACACAACGTTCTGTCAAAACTGAATTAAAGCTTTAATCTTACTTTCACTTAAATAATGTCTTTTAAAATGTTTAGAATTTAAAAAAATACACTTAAGAAATTTTTAGATGATTTTAAATCTATTAGATCTAGTTATATCATTAACTATTAAATACATATTTGTAAAATAAATCAATGGTGATTTTAGATTTTTTAATTTACATCAGCATCTTAAAATGAATCTCCCATGTTAGTGCAAAAGTGCACGTATAAAATGATAAAGACTAATTTAGTTCAATAACATCCAGTTATTATAGCTCTATATGAAAATACAAGATATCTAAAAAGGAGAGCGGTCTCCAAAGACAACTTTCAGCCATTAGAGAAAAACTGAGAGCATTATCTCATAAGTATCTCTTACTACCAGATTCAAAAATGTTTTCATTATAATAATATTTCATGGTACAGGAATATTGCAAACGAACCTCAACTAGTAATCACTGAACACATGGCAACAATTTCTAATTACTTCTGACCTTGCCAGATGCAACAGATAAACTCTAGGTAAAGAGCTGTTGGGTCTATGAATGATCCTGAGATATCCTCCACTATAAATAGAAGCAATAAAAGAGCCTTAGATTTGATGTCCCAATGAGTTTTGTTTGGTACATTCTAAATGAAACATATATAATCTATTATAAAATTGTTGGTAAAATTAATATATTTTTCAACAGTCTCTCCCTCTCTCTCTCTCTCTCTCTCACACACACACACACACACACACACACACACACACACACACACACACACACAGAGTTTGGTAGTTCATAATTCGGTGGCTAGAATCAAATTTCCTAACCTAAAGTTCTGGCTGCTAAGAAAATAAGTCTTTACCTCTCCAAGGAAGAATAATCATGAGAGAAAGAAAGTTAAGCTGGCTGTCCTGAAATACTTTAAAGAGGATGAGAAAGGCAAAATCAGTCACTTTGATCGGGAAGTGCTGGAGATTTTACAGCCAACCACTCTGACGGACATTGTGGCAAATGTCTAATTAGCTGCTTCAACAAACCAGAAGGAAAGTAACAACAGCAAAATTCTGGTTGCATTACTAATGTGAACATTATGCATAACTTCCTAGTGCCCTAATTTTCTCTTTATTGGGGGGATAACAACAGAACGTGCCCCATAGAATTTGCATGAAGATTAAATGAGATAACGTATGGAGAACATGAGAGAAGTACTTGCCATCGAGAAACTACTTAAAACATGTTTTTGAACCTAGAGACTCTTGACATTTACATATAACTACATACATACATACATATTAATATAGTTTTAGATTTACAGCAAAGTTTCAAAGGCACTACAGAGAGCTCCCATCTACCCTATAAGGGCCAAAGCAGGCCACCCCATCATGGCCACTTTCTCATGAAGATTATTCTTTAATTTTTTTTAATGTTTATTTTTTAGAGAGCGACAGAGGATGAGCACTGGCGGGTCAGAGAGAGAGAGGGAAACACAGAATCTGAAGCTGGCTCCAGGCTCCGAGCTGTCAGCACAGAGCCCGAACTCATGAACAGTGAGATCATGATCCAAGCTGAAGTCGGAGGCTTTTATAAGATTATTCTAAACTGAAGGCCATCCAGATCCATCAGGCTCACGAGAAAGTTTTACTTCTCCCTTAAATACATAGAAGAGGGGCGCCTGGGTGGCTCAGTCGGTTGAGCAGCCGACTTCGGCTCAGGTCGTGATCTTGCGGTCTGTGAGTTCGAGCCCCGCGTCGGGCTCTGTGCTGACAGCTCAGAGCCTGGAGCCTGCTTTGGATTCTGTGTCTCCCTCTCTCTCTGCCCTTCTCCTGCTCACGCTCTGTCTCTATGTCTCGAATATAAATAAACATTAAAAAAAATTTAAAAGTATAAAAAAAATACATAGAAGAATCTAAACTGAGGATCTTTCCCAGAAGAAGGTTGATTAGTAGAGATCAATTTATCTGAGTGACACATCTGTATGGCAGGACAAACATCTAATTATCAAAAATCTGTTCTTCTTATTGCCCTATGATGTGCATTCCTTTCCTCAGGGCCCTAGACCTCTGCCCCCTTCTTCTTTCAGGATGACATATATACCTCATTTTGGAATTTTGGAATTTCTATGTCCGTGTAGATTCTTCATACACACACTATTAAATTTTATTTTCTCCTGTTAATTTGTTTCATGTCAGTTTGATTCTTAACCCAGGGAGAAGAAGATAACAAGGGGACAGGAATTCTTGAACAAGACAGAACATTCTTTCTTGCTCCCCAACAATCCTTTCCCCAATCCCCCCTATTGTTAACATCTTACACCATTGCAGAACATTTGCACAACTAACAACCCAATATTGATATGTTATTAGATAAACCCCATATTTTAGTCAGATTTCATTCAGGTTTTTGTTTGTTTTGTTTCATTTTGGTTTGTTTCGTTTTACACTAATGTCTCTTTTTTTCTGTCCTAAGATCCCGTCTATGATACTCACCTTACATTTAACCATCATATAACTATAGGCTCCTCTGGTCTGTGATGGTTTCTCAGCATTCCTGCGAGCTTTCTTTTTGCTTGTTTGTTTTTGTTTTGCTGTTGTTTTTTAACTGAGACTTTATTTTTTTTGGAGCAGTTTAAGTTTCACAGCAAAATCAAGGCTGCAGGAGCCAAGGGCAGGCCACTCAAGATGCCACTTTGGTATGAACCTTATATTGAGTTAAAACCATCATAAGCCAGAAGATACAGGAAAATCTCTTTACCTCCCCCTCAACTGCCTGTTTAAATCAGGAAGAGAGCTATTAATAGAGATCCCTCTTTGTCTAAGAAACTTATGTACTTATCATCTTCCTGCTAATGGTCTTTCTCCCCTTTGTATCCTCAGGCCCTACCCCTCTCTTTAGCTCCTATAAGCCTCAGACTGCCTCACTGTCTTTGCAATTTCATGTCTATGTGGATTCCCCATACATATACTATTAATTTTGATTTTCTCCTGCAATCTGCCTGATGTCAATTTGATATTTAGTCCAATCAGAAAGACCTTGAAGGGCAAAGGAAATTCTTCCTCCCCAACAAGAGGAAGGTACAGAGATTTTTCATTTATTTCTACACAAGAGTAGTCTCAACATCTCCTCACCAGAGTGAACCATTTGTTACAACTTGTAAAAATCTTGACTTTTTATTCTGAAAGATATTCCTTGTCACTTTTATTGTACAGTAGTAATATATTCTTCCTTTTCTGTTAAGCATTGCAACTATTATCATGACAATTAAAGTAAATTCGAACATGCTTATGTGTGCAAATACATTGATGAGATCTCTGTGTGGTTATCTAATGGGGTATACTGAAAAATATTTCTGTATTAAACTCTCGAGAGTTTAATAAATTGAATAGTTAAATTGAATTTTGAGCCAATTATCTGGCTATGCTCTAATGTGACATTATCTCCCTAGAAATAATGATTACTTCTAGTAAACAAGATTCACTTATAACATGGTTTTAAATTCCTGTATTTAAGTATATTTTATGAATGTAGACAAGCCATACTTGGCTAAGTGATGGTAGCTTTATATCAAAATGGACCGATCCATCTTTTATTTTGCATAATGAATACAAATATATTAAAAATTATGCTCATTTTAATAATTAGAATGCTGAACAAAATATAACAATTGTAATTATAATAACAGTAGTAAATATGCGACTGCCTTGAGGATAAATACCATATCCTGGAAACAGTTTTTTTCCCCCCTATAATTTGGCTTATCTAGGGAGAAGATAGATTGAGAGTCGTAGTAGTTAAGAAACATCAACCATGGGGCTCCTGGGTGGCTCAGTCGGTTGGGCAGGCCGACTTCAGCTCAGGTCATAATCTCGGGGACTGTGAGTTCAGTTCGAGCCCCGGGTCAGGCTCTGTGCTGACGGCTCAGAGCCTGGAGCCTGTTTCCGATTCTGTGTCTCCCTCTCTCTCTACCCTTCCCCTGTTCACGCTGTGCCTCTATGTCTCTCAAAAATAAATTAACGTTAAAAAAATTAAAAAAAAAAAAAAGAACACATCAACCTGACTTATTTCTTGGTTATCTCTACTATGAAGTTAACAACTAGAACTATTATGAACAGAGTTACCCTAATGAATATCCCTAGCAATATAGGTGATATTAATTAATAAATGGGAAGTACTAGTAAACTGGAAGTAGTCTTTCAGCAAAATCATCTAGGCACCCCCTATTTTAAAAATCAACTAATGGGGCACCTGGGTGGCTCAGTCGGTTGTATGTCCAACTTTGCCTCAGGTCATGATCTCCATGAGTTTGAATTCCACATCAGGCTTGCTGCTGTCAGCATGGAGCCTGCTTCAGATGCTCTGTCCCCCTTTCTCTCTGCCCTCCCCCCACTCTGTCTCAAAAATAAGCAATATAACAAATTTAAAAATCAACTAATATCTTTAGCTTAATAATAACAAGCACTTTTAAAATCATGAACTTTTATTAATCATCACTATTTTTTTCATTTTCTTTTCAAGTACTGAACCATCTACCCTTTAATAAAAGATGAGAGGTAACACTTTTCACTAGTTTTCACTAGTTAGGATTGAAAACTAGAACTGAATTCATATAAAACACATAATTATATATATGTATATACATAGGCATACACACACATACACATATTGCAGAGAGTATGTGTTGTAATTATAGAAGTTTGTCCTAGTTTCTCATTCCTAAGGTTTTATACATTCTTATATTTACTACCAAGTTAGGGAGATAGTAGAACGACAAAAAGAACAAAGTAAACTGGGGCTGTTAAGTAACCACACGCAGACACAAGTTAAAATGCTCTGACACAATCCCTCCAAAAAAACTTTTCTTTACCTTTTTTGACATGAATAATTTCTCCTTTCCTCTGAATCTTATTAAAATGTAGATGTTTCATAAGGAAAATTCCATATTCTGTCTGATATTATACTCCAAATATTCCATTCATAAGAAAAAGCCCACTAATTGCAGGTATTTATTTTCACATTTTCCATGGCATATATAACTCAATTTTTTAGGATAGACAATCCATTTTTTATTTATTTTACTTTAATTTTTTATTTATTTTAGAGATGGGATGGAAAGAGGTTGAGAGAACCCTAAACAGGCTCCAACGCTTAGCACAGAGCCTGATGCAGGGCTTGATCCTATGACCCTGGGATCATGACCTGAGCCAAAATCAGGAGTCAGACGTTCAACTGAGCCACCCAGGTGACCTATAGAAGAAAATCTAAATGTAGCGAGTTATAACATTTCTAGGTTTTGCTAAACTTCTATTCATCCAAATTAAGTTTTGTGACCTCTTATGATATTAAAAAAAATGGTTGGGCCTGAGCACTGAATTGAATATATTTTAACGTATTTTACACCTATGTCTTTCAATATAGAAGTTCTTCACCATCATGAGTTTCCTATTTATTGTCTCCAATATTGGCTATGCCAATTTTCTCTCATTTATTTGTTCACTGTTTCCCCATTATGGGCTATGCTTTTACAGTGCTCTCTGGAGTGCAGAGTCTTGCAAATATGTACGGCATCAGATTGCTTACTGAGCTATGCTAAATTGCATTTTGGTCCCAGTGGATGGATTTATTCAAACTTTTTTGGAAGTGTCATTTGAGAGGAATGGCTTTGAGTAGGGTTCTTAGAAATAGAGGGAAACTCAGTGATGCTTGTTTCATTTTCCACATAATGTAGAGAAAAGTCTCAATCCTTTAAGTATGATTTGGCTTACACAGAGACAGAGATAAAAGCAGAAATTTGGCTTTCCTCTTATATGCTCTCTGACACTCTCCTCTTCCTAATGGACATTAAGAGCAAGAAATAGCTGGCTGACTTAAACAGAATTATCATGAAATAGCTCCTCTTCTATATGGTCTACTTTCTGCCCTCAGTTTACAAACCCAATCTGTAAGAAGCTATTTAATTATTAATTCAACAAAAGCTAAATGAGCATCTGTTATAATTCAGACACTGTACTGGTGGCTTGGTATATGTCAATGAAGAAAAGTGATTAAAATTCCTACCACCTTGAAGCTTGTATCCTATTCAAGGGAGAAAGAACAGAAACATTCAACATTTTTTCCAGGAGTAAATAATTTAGAATGTGCCAGAGATAAGTTCCAAGGAGAAAAGGATGAGATTGGATAAATGTGGAACTAGGGAGTGATTTTTCAATACCTGAGTCAGGGTTAGCTGAGATTTGGGTGAATATTTGAAGGAGTTCTGGGCGTTAGCCATGTTGATATCTGGATGGAAAGCAAGGTACATAGAGGAAAGAGACAATGTAGGGCAGGAGAGAACATGGAGGGTTTAAGGGAGAGGAAGGTAGCCAATGTGCTAGAAAGAAGTGAGAAAGAGAACAGTAGAAAAAAAGGTCAGAGGGATAAGCAGAGTATATTAAATAAAGATGCATTGTACAATTTAGTAACCACCAGTTACATGCAGCCACTGAGCATTTGAAATATCGCTAATGCAATGGAGAGGAATAGATTTTTTAAATTAATATACTTTAATTTATATTAGAAAACTAAAGCCACTGGTATGGATGCAGACATTACAGAATATTTTGGCAGTCAATTCAGTTATTGGAAATGTTAAGCACTTTTAAAACATTGTGAGTATGTGAATCTACTTTTTCAACAGTGAATTTTATGAAATCTAAATAATAAGTATCCCTACATAAAATTTATTATCCATGCTGATGGAAGCTCTAAGTGTAAGGGTGCCTGGGTAGCTTAGGTGGTTAATCATCCAATTTCAGCTTAGGTCATGATTTTATGGTTGGTGAGTTCGAGCCCTACATCAGGTTCTCTGCAGTCAGCACCAAACCCACTTCAGATCCATTATCCCCATCTTTCCCTGCCCCTCCCCAACTCAGGCTCTCTCTCAAAAATAAACATATATATACACATACACACACACACACACACACACACACACACACATATATATAATAGAATGTTTTAATAAATAAACAAAGAAGCTCTAAATGTAAAATATCCCCTGGGTTTCAAAGACGAGCACAAAAAAAATACAAAATAGCTCATTAATAATTGTCAATATTGATTTTATGTTGAAATGATCTTTTGGATATATTGATTTAACTACAATATATTATTAAGCATAATGGAATCATTTTCTTCCTGTCTTTATTAATGTAACCAATGGAAAATGCACAATAACATATGTGCTTTTCATAATTTTTCTACTGAAAGCACTATAGGCCATTATAAGTAAATTGATCTTTGCTCAAAATAAAATAGGAAATCATTGGTGGGTTTTGATCAAAGGAGTAATAAAAGCCATGTTTTAGTTCACTTTTTAATTATTTTCAATGGCTGTCATTTATATCCCCCATGTAAATTGAGCCTTAGATATATTAATACTTTATGTATATTGCAACATAAATAAGGCATAAGCTGCCTAATTGAAGGAGAGAGGTCTCTAAATATGTTACTTACAGTTTTTTATAAATTCATTAAGCATGATAGAGGAGGATAGCACACATCCATGTTGTACATTATATCATTCTAATTCCCACTATATCTAGACAACATGGGCAGTTAGGTCCACTAACTCCAGAAACAAAACTCTGTTATTTTAGGTCTTTGCACTGATTCCTATGTAACTCCTCACATAAACATCCATACAATATGTTTTTGTAATTCGTGAGTCAGAGAAATTATTTTTGACACAATGCCACCACTTCTTCAAGTTTTTATTCAAATTCCAGATTGCTAACATGTAGTGTACTATTAGTTTCAGACGTATAATATGTGCACTCCTTACACTGCCACCCCTTCTTATTCTCTACACTAGAGCCATACAGCAATCAAGATGTTAGAGTTAAAGTACACCCTAAAAATGAGAAAAAATATCTTCTTTGAAATTTTAACTAAGGGAAAAGGGTGTTTTTATAAATTTTCAATGATCTGTAATAACTTAATACTTGTGAATTTCAAGGTTGCAATATTCTGCAATGATTATCCTACAGTAAACAACATGCAAAATTAATCCCAAATAATTACATTCAGACAAAAACAAACAAACAAAAAATCTGTATTTGGAAAGCAATTGTTTTAGAAAGATTTTGGATAAAGAGATCCCTCTAAAACAATCTGTCAATAATTTAAAGTCCTTTATTGTAACCTGAAAAACAAAGCAGCCAGTGAAGAAATGGGCAGAAGACATGAATAGACACTTTTCCAAAGAAGACATCCAGATGGCCAACAGAAAGAAGAAAAGATGTTCAATATCACTCATCATCCGGGAAATACAAATCAAAACCGCACTGAAATACCGACTCATACCAGTCAAAGTGGGTAGAATTAACAACTCAGGAAACAACAGATGCTGGTGAGGATGTGGAGAGATGGCAACCCTCTTGCACTGTTGGTGGGAATGCCAACTGGTGCAGCCACTCTGGAGAATAGTATGGAGATTCCTCAAAAAATTAAAAAGAGAACTACACTACAACCCAGCAATAGCACTACCGGGAATTTAACCAAAGGATACAGGAGTGCTGATTCATAGAGGTACATGTGCCCCAATGTTTATAGCAGTGCTTTCAATAATAGCCAAATTATAGAAAGAGTCTAAATGTCCACCAATTGATGAATGAATAAAGAAGATATGGTTTATACGTACAATGGAATACTACTTGGCAATGAGAAAGAATGAAATCCTGCCATCTGCAGCAATGTGGATGGAACTGGAGGGTATTATGCTAAGTGAAATAAGTCAGTCAGAGAAATACAGATATTCTATGTTTTCATTCATATGTGGAACTTGAGAAACTTAACAGAAGACCATGGTGGGAGGGAAGGGGAAAAATTGTTTCAAACAGAGAAGGAGGGAGGGAATCCATAAGAGACCCTTAAAACTGAGGGTTGATGGGGGAGGGCGAGGGGAAGAGAAGAAAATGGGCAACAGGCATTGAGGAGGGCACTTTTTGGGATGAGCACTGGGTGGTTGTATGTAAGCAATGAATCACAGGAATCTACTCTCCAAACCAAGAGCATACTGCATACACTGTAGGTTAGCCAACTCGACAATAAATTATATTTAAAAAAATAAAAATAAAAAGTAAAAGTTCTTATTGTATAATTATACAATTTTTTTCTAAATTTGAATTATTACATACGTCTAGAAAGGAAAAGGGGAAAGTCATTATCAGGAAAATGGTCTATTTCTCTTAAATGTATTTCTCTTTTATGCACAAAATTACCATTAGTGTTAGTGGGAGTTAAATACATAAATCCATTGTGCATCAAGAGAGAAGCGGAAACTGTAATCTATAAAATGAATGAATTAAATCATTATGAGTAATTCTTTAGCACATGACCTCCTCTAAGTTCTATCAAGTATATAGCCTGACTTTTTGAAATGACACTTAAAAAGGTTTTACACCCTAATTGAACAGCCGTTCACTGGGCTTATTTTTCACTTAGATCTCTCCTAATACCTGTGAAGTAGGGTTTTTAAAATAGGAAACTGGATGGTAAAAGCAGTAATTTCTCATCAGGGAATATTTAATAAGTGGAAGCTATTAGCCAACTAAAGGACACAAAATAGATTAATCTTTCAAAGATATGTCCTTTTGGGGTTATAAATTGTTCAGTTTTCAGGGGGGAAATCTCTCTGACAGATGTGTAAGGTTAGATTCACATTTAATATCATTTCATAAAACATGAGAAAAGATTTTTAACTTTTTCATACTAATCACTAATTAAGATTATTTGAAGATAACCATATCAGAGGTAAAAAAAATTGAATATTATCCAATTTGGGTGATAATTTACTTTTTACTATATACGATACATTTTTGTTTGAAAATGATTCTATGAAAGCTAACTTTGTATTATATCTGTTTATATATATAATACATATATAGTACATATGATTTCATATTCACTACAATGAAACAAACTGAAGACCACCTACAAGAAAATCTATAGAAAACCATTTTAATGGATCCTTGAGGTCTTAGTTTTCTGAGAATATAGAGCTCTAATATAATATAAGAATCCTAATATTGATCAGATAAATTTTGGGAGCACTTTGGTAAGTTATTACTTAGGTTTTTACATTCCCTTATATGGCCAAAACATAATACATAAGAAACTTAGCTGCAGAAAAATAACATGCCCTCTCTACCACAATTTATAAAAATTAGCTTTGACAACTGTCCCTCTTTCTCCCGTCCTTCTTTCCTTTTTTCTTCCCTCCCTCCTTCCTGTCTTTCTTCCTCCTTTCTTTTCCTTCCTTTCCTTTCTTTTCCTCACACTATATCACACATAATTTATTTTTAAAAATTTACAATAATACATTTTTTCTATTTTTTAGCAAAAACTTTAAAAACATTTTAATGTTTATATAATTTGGAGAGAGAGGGAAGAGACAGAATATGATTGGGGGAGGGGTGGAGAGAGAGGAAGACACAGAATCTGAAGTAGGTTCCAGGCTCTGAGCTGTCAGCACAGCACCCAAAGCTGGGCTCCAACTCGTGAACCCTGAGATGATGACCTGAGCTGAGTTGGACCAGGCTCCCCTTTAGCAAAAAACTTTTTAAATGTTTTAATATTTGCCTATTATTTAATCTAGTCACTGTACAAGACATTTCAAATATTTTAAAATATTTAGAAATCTTATGAGTTTGATACTAAAAATGCCTCCATTGTATACACGGCAATACTGAGATACAAAGTTCTTTGTAGCTGGCTGACAATTACAGGACTACGAAATGGAAGGTAGGATTGGAATCAAGGTCCTATGACTCAGATTCATGTCATCAACTATTATATACGATGTTATCATAAAATTTAGGGCCTATCCAAAAATATTTTTTTTTTCTGAAAACTCATCATTAAAAAATTGTCTTAAGTAAGATTCTATACAAAGTCAGATGCATGCTTATTTAATCCAGGAATTGGCGTCTATCTTCCTGATGTTAGCTTTCAAGGACAGTTCAAGTTAACTCTTTTAGGTACCTCTTATGATGCTGTGGTTTAACGCATCTAGTGAAAACATTCTGAATTATATTATATTACCCTTTTAAACCACACCCTGGGAGTATTAGTCTTAGGCATTTACTGTCAGTTGCAGTAAGTAATAGGCTTTGTTTATATTTTAATTTAACCTTACTTCATTCATTTTAAAGTTCAGAATGTAATGAAAAAGACTCTGTCCTACTAGTAAAGAAATACATTTTACTTGACAAGTGAAACCTTGAAAAGATAATCTAGAATTTGTTATTCCTTAGGTTAAAGTGTATAAAAGGTAGCAGAGGAAACTCATCTTCCTACTTTATGTTCCGAGCACATGGTTCTAGGTAAGCTAGAGGAATAAAATCTAGCCTTTCCCTAAGAATAATTTGACATGAAGTGCAACCATGCTGTATATTTTGGAAATTGCGTTAAATGAATAAAAGGGAAAATCACACTGATTTTTCTTAATTTGTTCAAATTTCACATTCAAGTATTTGGCCATATGCTGAAAAATCAATACTTTTAGCCCACACAATCACCACATTTTGAGATAAAGAGCACATCTTAACTGGGGAAAGAGAAGAGCTCCAATAGATAAAATCAGATAGGATGTATAATAAAAACTACAGTAAAATGCCAGGATTTCACATGCTCTGAACATTTATGTACAATAAAATACTTGTAGAAATTGTTCTGCTTGTCCAAAATGGAAATTCAATACATTTGAAGAGGTCGAATAGAAAACAACGGCTGCCATGTGATTGCATTAGAATACTGCTAGCAGAGAAGTCTGAAATTATTAAATTATTTGTCAAAGACAAAACAAAATGATGGTAAAAAAAAAAAAAAACAAAATCCTGTACAGAAAAAGCAACACATAGACCAGTTTATATTAGCCATCATCATTGTTTAGGATAATCATATCAACTTATTCAGATGCACTTACAAAAAAATAAAACCTTACGGTTGTGTCATGTTTGATCATTAAGAAAATTGATATAGGTGTAAATGTTATACTTTTTTATTGCTAGTTTTGATATATCTATAATTTGTCAAAGGTATAATTGATATCCATTTCTTTGGAATTGCTGCTATTTATGATTGATAAATACCTTACAAATTGCAAACAGTGAAGACAATCAAGATGTAAAAGTAAATATTCTAATTCAGCACTGATTTTCTAACTTTTGCCTAAAACTTATCATCAAAGGAAAATTTTGATACTCATCAGAAAGCTTACAGCAACTAAAAGAGAAAATATCCATGTTTAACTTATATTTAAGAGTGTCCTGACTCTTAAAACATTGTTGAATGGATCACTCTTATTTATTGTATCACATTTTTATAATTATATTTTTATATTATGCAAAAATATCTGGGTTTTTGGTAAAAATATGCATTTTAACAGAGATAACTTTTGGAATGGACACATAAAAAATGCAATGTTTTAAAATTGTTGACACATCACAAATGCATATAACTCCATAACTATGGTCAAGGGAGAAAAGATTTAAGATAAAATACTGAACTTTAAATCTATAGTATCAAATCTCTTTTTTTCTCTCTTCTATTATTCTTCCCCACGGGGAACATCCAAGTTTTGCCCAGAGTAATTCAGAAGCAGTGGTCCTGAAACTGAGGGAAAAGGCATCAACGGCCATAATTGAGCCATTCACTCAGCTTCCCTTTGAGAGCATATTTGATTGGCATAATATAAAAATAGAATACACATTTAGAAATAGACTTAAAACTACTCTTGAAATGGGACCTAAATGGTTCATGAGATTGATGAGACAAAGATTCTATTACACCAAATCACTGGCTTGAATCTAGCTTATATGAAAGTGACTAATTCATTACCAAAGGACAATCGTCAGAAAAATATGTGGTACAAGTTAAAGTTCCCATGTGAACCAATCTTTCAATAAATGCTACATACAAAATCAAACAAAACCACAAAATTTATGTGAATCTTGTACATCCTAGATGTTGCAGATGTTCTCAAAACAATTTAAATATTTCTGATGAGAAAATCATTTTACTCTGAGCACTGGTATAAATAGTTCCCAAGCCACCACTACATCAGGGATCATATGGAAGATTATAGACCTGACTAAGTTAGACCACGCAGTGCCTGAGCAACTGCTAGTGAGCATTATTCTCAATGTGTTTTCTGACTAAATAAGTCATTAGAATTATATCTTATTTCTTTAATGTTCTAAGTCCTAACTTTGTGTTTCCCAGTTAAATGGCAACTTCCAGATCTAACAATGTTCGAAGCTCTTCAAGTGATGTGGGCTGATACTGGACCTTATAGAATTCCAGCTTTGGGTGTCTGGAGTGTATTCCCACCTGCTGCTCTCTTCCTGCAGTTTCTTCAGTTCACTAGTCTGCATTTCCTGATGGTAGGCTGGGGGTATAGATAGGCAGGCGGATAGATAAACTGATAGAGAAAGTTTTGTTTAGGGAGGGAATCAATGTGTAAATAGATATCCCCACCATAATTTCTCCATTGTTTAAGCTGCCAGGAAAATATTATAATTGAAACTTGCTTCATGTCTACTCATGGGAAATAATATTTAAGTCTGCTCTAAAAACAGTACCTAGGTAGGGCTCCTGGGTGGCTCAGTCTGACTTTGACTCAGGTCATGATTTCATGGTTCACGAGTTTGAGCCCCAGATCAGGCTCTGAGCTTAGAACCTGAAGCCTGTTACAGATTCTGTGTGTGTCTCTCTCTTTGCCCCTCTTCCGCTTGTGTGTGTGTGTGTGTGTGTGTGTGTGTGTGTGTGTGTGTGCGCGCGCGCGCATGTGCACACATACATTGTCACAATGCCTTATGCACAAAGATGGCTCCCGTGAATTTTATTTTTCTCTTCATTGAAAATTACAATAAGTAAATTACTTACAAATGACATAAATTTTTCAAAAATAAAATATATCTTAGACTAATTCATTCCACAATGCAGAAACTGGTTTCTCTAGATGGAAAATCATTATTTGACACAAACACCTGCAAGAGGTAGTAAATAGGAATGGAACTCTATTGACAAGCTTGTAGAAGGAAAACAAGACAATGCTCTTGTGATCGGCCATGAATGATGCTTCTGTAGAGGTAACAACAGCTACTTAAAATAAAACACAGTGGTGCACAGTGCTGCCAGATGTCACACTGTTCCTACTTCTTTGGGTAAAATTAAGGGACCCCGTCTCTTTACATACTTTTTATAAAAGCAGAGAATTATGAATATAGTCCATAAACTTTTGAGCATAAATGAAATATATGTTCCTAGTAAAAATCTTTAATAAATTAGGAAACCAGTGTTTCTCATTATAATCAAAACCCAAAACGTTTTTGTTCCTTCTTTGAAAAGTATGTCTTTGGGATGCGTTTTCTCAGAATATGTAATACACACAAACACACAATAGTTTCACAGTGCTTCTGAACTATTGAAGGCAAAGCCAATAATATTTCCTAAAAGCAGCAGTACTTTTACACAGTACTTACTATTATGAGAATTCAGGTGTCAAATACTATTAGGAATAATCTGCCAAATAAATGCATGAATTAAATGTATGAATAAAATTTAAAAAGATGTATAAGCCAGTAAATCAATTAAAAAAAAAGACTAGAGGATATGTAAACAACAATTTTCTTTCCTTTTTTTTTTTTACTAACGGTTTTCTAAACTTACTATGAAATGAAATACAAATGTCCCTATAGCACTTCAAGGTCTCAAGGAGAGAAAGAAGAGAGAACATGATATACAAAAAAGGACCATAGTGAAATGACATGAGAATTAATGGCTTAGTCTGAAAAGCATAACTCAAAGAAAAAATAGGTTAAGGAAGTTTACAGAATATTTGCAAAGAGGTTTTGCTTTAATGACAGTACTAAGTATCAATGAAAAAAAATCAATAAATAAATTTATCTGATGCTGCTCACTTAGACTGCAATTAAAACCTGCACTATGTAATCTTGGACTTTTTGTGAGGATAATTTTCTGGACGTATTGGAGGAGCCTATTCATAAAACAGTGTTGCAAAATAATCCAGTGCTAAGTAATTGTACTAGAATCGTAGGGCTGCTATGTTGATGTAATAAAAGGTAGCTACCACTATATTAGAAAAAAAATATTCTGTAAGAAAACTCTTAAAACACCTTCACTTTAAGTAAAATATCAAGGATATATTTCATCTAATGAAAAACAAATGATGAAGGGGCACCTGGGTGACTCAGTTGATTACATGACCAACTTCAGCTCAGGTCATGATCTCATAGTATATGGGCCCTAGCCCCACATTGGGCTCTGTGCTGACAGCTCAGAGCCTGGAGCCTCCTTCAGATTCTGGGTCTCCCTCTCTGCCCCTTATCCACTTACACTCTGTCTCTCTCTCTCTTAAAAATAAACATTATTAAAAAAAAACACAAATGATGTAAAAATAGTGAATCAAAATTTTTAAAAACATGGAATTGTTCATTTATATTCATTATTTTATTTTAAAAATTTTTTGTAACAGTACATTGATCAAACCACATTAACTAAGCAGGTGATGGGAGGAAATTATTAAGAAGAAATTGGAAGTAGATATGACTGAGGTATACCATAATTTCCAGTTAGCAAAATTAATAACTCTTATTCTACTGAAACTCACTTTTATTATATTCGAGTCTGCCATTCTAAAGCCATACCAGAGCAAAACTTCTCTGGCCCTCTCCTGTGTTAACATTCCAGCAGGATAATTTTTATAGATTTACTTGTATGGATTAAAAAGTTACTTAATCCTACTTAAAGGAAAAACTGAGTTGAAATAACATGGAATAAACATTGAAATAAAGACATGTAGAGGATGCTATGGGAGCAGAAAGGAAACTGCACTCCTATGTCAGCATATAGGCCTCACAAAGGAGAGAACAATCAATTGGACTTTAAGGGTCAATAAGGTTTTACCAGGGGAGCATTTAGGCTGTATGAAGTGGCAGAACAGACAACAGAGGAATTCATGAGCTTTTGCTAGGATGGCTATCCAGGCAGAAGATAATGTAACAGCCTGATGATGATACATGTATATGAGCATATGTGTATCACTATTGTGTGTGCCCATTAGGGGAAGAGGGTTTGTTTTGTCTAGGAGGAAAGGCTGAAAAGATTGGTAATACCAGGTTATAAAGTCTAATGTCATTCAACAGTTGGAATCCCCAAATAGTTTCTGAATATGATTGTTTTATCACTTCGGGAATTTTTAAAAGTACAGAGTCCAGGGTTCCATTTCTAGTTGAGGGGGTATCGGTTTTGCCCCATCCAAACTAATGATGGTTAGCTAGCATTGGGAACGCCTGCTATGGTGTATTGGCAATAGAAAGCCCCAAAACTTGGACAAGGCTCTTACCTGATTAGCCTCTCACCTGTGCTTCAAGAACAGTGATGCCTCCCTTTGTTGCCTGGTATTCAATAAGGGATGATGAAGGCCACCTCTTCAAAGTTTACCCCCCAGACTACACTATCTGAAGTAGCCTGCCAGTTATTCTATGTCTCCTTAGTTTCTTTTTTATTTTATTATACCTTTTTAACCCATTTACTAGTTCAATTATTTGTTTATTGTCTAGCACCACCCTCACTCCAGCCACACATACACACTCAAATGAAACCTCAAACAGAGGAAACCATGGATGATGGTTTGTGTTTCTTATTTGCGTACCCACTAGAACATTGCATGACATGGGAGTAGTTCTTAATAAACTATTGTTATGGTTTAAGGAAAATGATGTTACTGTTGAAAGTACATAATTGCATTTTTTATAAACCAAATCTGGACCATGGTAAAAAGTCAGGCATCTGATTCCATGCTATACACAATTGAAGCTGATTTCTAAGTAAATAATTTCTTTGTGAAGATGGCTGAAATGAATTATATACACATTCTATGGCATAAGTTACCTGATCATGAGCAAAACGATGGATATCAGCACAAATTTTAAGGTCAGTTTTAAATCATTCAACATTAGGCAAATTTTGATTTTGAAGAGGCTACAAAAGAATCTTATTTATATCTTCAAATGCTTTGAAATTGTTCTTTGAGAGAGTAAATGTTAATTGGGAGCTTGATACAGTTTATAAACACAGGTCATAAATCAAGGAGGGTAAGAGCATGAAGGTACATTTACATTTTCTGTTCAATCTATTTTTTTAGAAATTAAAAATCTAAGGACTAGAAAGAAAATGATAAAAAAATGATAGCAGTTAAACCCCAATTGTTACGAACTAATTAATGTAATTTTAAATTTTTTAATTTTTATTTATTTTTGAGAGAGAGACAGACAGAGTGTGAGTAGGGGAGGTGCAGAGAGAGAGGAAGACAGAGAATCTGAAGCAGGACCCCGGCTCTGAACTGTCTGCACAGAGCCCGACACAGAACTCATAGATTGTGAGATCATGACTTGAGCTGAAGTTCAGCACTCAACCAACTGAGCCACCAAGGTGCCCCCATATAAAGTAATTTTAAACTGAAATGGAATATCGAGTTGGTAAGTTTTGAAACAAAATACTCTAGCTTGTAGACTAAAATTGTATTGTTTTTAGGATGTATCATATAGTTTCAACTTGATTTCATTTAGTAGATCCATATGAAATAAATTTAAAATCCCCAAATTAAATGCAAAATTATTCAGAGAAACACAAAGCTATTTCAGATAATGACCCATCAAGGCCCTATTTATTTTCATGAAAAATGAAAGTTTACTAATTTGCAAATTAAGGGGAAAAGTAATATTACTTATTAGAAAAGTTTTACAGCCCTCTTACATGATGTAATTTTATTTTAAACCTCCACATCTGTAGAAATAAGGATGGATAATTTTCTAAAACTCCTTTTTTTTTACATTCTCTCCCTCCTTTTTCCAACCCTCCCTCTCATATATACATATATATATATACATATATATGTATATATTTGAAATATTATTTTGAAAATATATCCACCATTCACATGAGGCACACTGAAAGAGAAAATGTACATGTTGCATATTAAATTCTAGTAAGATGATCTTATTTAACACAATAGTTCTTGAATTCGACTTTGCCTCAAGAACAGTTTCCATCTATCATTCATTCAGCCAGCAAAAAGAAGGAAGAATAAAAGTATATGATATGGTCTAGATTGAACAACAAGCACTCAAACATATATTATTCCCACTATACCTAACTACTTCCTAAAACTGATAATTTCTCTAATGTTCCTGAGGTAGGAAACTATTCTCAAAAAACAATAGCCCTTCATCATTATGAGCAAAGTGAGACTAAAAAGAGGCAAGATTAAGAAAAATGGTGGCTATGATCGCAAACTGTATGAAAATATATAAGTCTACTTAGCAACTACAAATTATAGTTTAGGGTAAAATATCTAAGTGTCTCTTTTATTATTTTATAAAAGAATCCATTTATCTTCACTAAAATGTAAGTCCAAAAAATCCTATCAAGGAAAAGAATAGATGATCACAAAGGAAAAGTAGATTATTTGATCATTATTGGGTAAAAGCAAACAAGAAAAAGAAAGCCTATGTCAGAATCATGTAAATTGTTCATTTTTAGAACACGTCCTCTTCCGATACTCCTTTTTAAAGAATATCTCAAAATCACATTCTTACTGATATGAAACAAAGAATTCTTCGGAGAATGAGTGACAACAGCAATATTAGTCCAATTCCATCTCACACTAGAAACAGAATGCATAACAATTGATACAAATTTCCTTCCTTGAGCAAGGTTAGCAAAGGTAGAGAAACTCTCTGAAAAGTCCTTGGGGAAAAGAAGCGACCATACCAAAAACAATTGAACAGATTATGTTGACTATCCAAAGTAATCGGTTTTCCTTCAGTATCTTATCATTTCTCTACACAGCACGAGATGCAGAAAAGCAGCAATAACTTGAAGAATGAAGTGCGGAAACCTACTGGGGAGGAGACCTGAAACATACTAAATATATTTGTGGCAGAATTAATTCCAACACCCAGGAGGAAGCCGCTAATGCGTTAGAGTGAGCTGTCAAGTGAAACAGGAAATTTTTTTCCATGCATTTTCTAATGAGTTTTAATACACCCCCAGTATTTATTTTAAGACATTCTGCTTGTCAAGGTGGAACTCCTGTTCTCATTTTCAGATAATTGACTAGTTTAAAAAAATCTTTATTCCATTTCAAAATATTAATAAAATAGTCCACTTCAAATACAATTCCCTTAGTCCCGAAGGCACCTGATTAATTTCTTTTTAAAGCCAACTAAAATGAGAGCCCACTGAAAGTTTGCAACATTATTAGTTCTCTTTTCTTTCATTCTAACTCATGATTCAAATATCATAACTTTATCTTGTTCTATGATCCAAATGGTTGTTTCAAAATATACAAGTTCTACTGTAAGACTTATGTCATCTCATATGTGCTCATGACTATGACATTTAGTATGTGCCATTAGCTCTGTTTATCTAAAATCTGCTCTGTTTGCTGATTATCACACTAAAGTCTTTTCTTTTATTGCTTTGGATCGTTGGAAATTAAATTCAGAAAACATACATCCCAAATTAGAGTGAGCGTGATTTAAATAAAGTCCTTTAAAAATTCATTTAAATTAGTAAAGATTCAATTAATTAAATTTCCATCAAAAGCTTATTGTATTTTGATAGAAATACAGTATTTTCCATGACTCGGAGATGAATTAGTTTTACTTTACAAGATATATAACACATATTGTATAATTTGTATTTTTATTCACATTTCAGGTATATTAAAAATTGAAAAGTACTATTTAGTAGTACAATTGTAAAGTTAATTGTAGTTTGTGCTTATAAATATATTGGGACTTTAAATCAGGTCAACAAGGGATTCCTGAATATCTGCATTTATTTTTCGATATTTTCTTGTTTATTCACTTATTAAATAATTTAAAAAGTTGAATTTACAGACATTCCAATTCCTAAATGATGCCTCACTTTTAATAAGCACAGTCCATAGCAACCAATAATCTAATAGTAAAATAATTTATAGCAAATTAAAAATAAATTTTATACCTAAATAACATCTGATATTTTCTGTGTCAGGCTCTGCATGGGCAGCCTGGGGTCTGCTTGGGATTTTCTACCTCCTCCTCTCTCTGTTCCTACCTCTCTCTCTCTCTCTCGCTCCAAAAAAAAAAAAAAATGAGGAATTAGTTACAAGAGCAACTAACTAGAAGTCAGAAATGAATTCTGTATTAGAAGCAGGGATCTGGGTGTGTGTGTGTATGTGTCTGCATGTAAGCTTTTAATTATTAATTGAAACTTAGTATCTAATATTTCCTGAAAAGCTGTTTTCTTAAAGTGTTCTTAGAAAAGGAAATGTTGTGACAAAATTTTATACTACTAGCATTTGTACTGTAGAATTTTTTTTTTTTTTTTTTTTTTAGGTAGGCTCCACACTGGAGCCCAACAAAGGGCTTGAACTCCCAACCTTGAGATCAAAACCTTAGCTGAGATCAAGAGTTAGATGCTTAACCAACTGAGCCATCCAGGTACCCCTATACTATAGGATTCTGACAGAAAGGAACTTATGCCGCTAAGCAAATCAACAAATAAGCAATCAAAATATTTTTAAAAAACATAAAACAATAAAAAGCCCTACTCCATTCCTATGTCAAATACAAATAAATTGTATTTTATTCTGTATCATATCAGTACTTTATCTTTTACACAGCTTCATCAATGTGCCTGTGATTCAGTTAGAGATACTACTTACATTTGAACTGGAAGAATAAAGTAGCAAAAGAAGCCCACCCTAGTGACAATAATTAAAACTTCTTAAGGGGCACCTGTGTGGCTCAAGTCATGATCTCACGGCTTGTGAGTTTGAGCACTACGTCAGATTCTGTGTTGACAGCTCAGAATCTAGAGCATGCTTTGGATTTTGTGTCTCCATCTCTCTCTGTCCTTCCCCTGCTCATGCTCTGTCTCTCTGTCTCTCTCAAAAATAAACATTAAAAACAACAACAAAAACTCTCCTTCATTTCTCCTCTGTTAGACTGCATGACTGTCAACTGTGACTTGTTTATAGGCTGTAATCAACTGCTACTAGATACATGTATTACATAATACATAGATAAATATTATTTTTTGCTACACGCAAACAATTTATATGCATCCTTGATTTTGACTGTAATGTTGAGGAAAACACCGTATAAATGGTCTTCTTTGCATGTCCATGGCTAACAATGTGAATTCTAACTTATTGACAGTAGTATTTTTCTCCATTAAGAAAAAGCATTTTATCAGTAAATACTATATGGAAGGTCATAGTTTCTGATAGAAATTACTTTTATATTGCTATTAAAGTCATTGGGGAAGTATGATTTAACTTAGGAAAAAACAATCCTGCTTGTTTTTTAAGAGAGAGAGAAAGGCTGTGCACAAGTGGGCGAAGAAAGAGGGACAGAGGATCCAAAGAGGGCTCTGTGCTGACAGAAGAGACCCAGCGGGTCTCGAACTCACAAACTGTGAAATCATGACCTGAGCTGAAGTCGGATGCTTAATCGACTGAGCCACCGAGGCACCCCTAGAAATGATTATTTTCAAAGCAACATTTTAGGAACAAATATCTGTCATTTCTGATAGTGAATCTTTGTTATCATTATTACAGATGAATTGTTCTTCAGTAGCTGTTCCTAGCTCAGTTATTTTAATTTGTGTGAATGTCTTATTAGATGTATTCTCATTTATTGCTATTTTGAACTGGATTATTTTTCTATTGTGTTTTAACTGGCTATTGTTGATATAAAGTAACAGTATTGATTTGAGTATGCTGATCTTGTATATATCCACCTTGATGGATTCTCTTATTAATTCTAATAGTTTGTTCATTGATTCTCTTGAAATTTTGAGGCTATCATCTCATCTGCAAATAATGAACAGTTCTCCTTTTTAATGGTTAAGCTTTTGAGATATTTTACTCTAATTCTGCATTAGCTAGAACCTCCAAGAAAACAAAGTTAACTGAGAGCAGCAATAATACACTTGTATTATTTAGGATATAGTGGAATTTCCATTATATTGTGCATTTAATCTTAGATTGCCTGAGCATTTTCAAGAAAATTAGTTATCATGGTACAATTGTTTTCCTAAAATGTTAAGAGTTTTTTTTTTAATAGATATCAAAAACATAATTAAAATAACCCTTTGATTAACCTACAATTTAAAAACTTCCTTAAAATATTCTCATCTAAAAGTGAAATAAAAATGAACATTATTGGCTACCATGTAAAATCTAAAGGCTGGAATTTGTATCCCTGGTTTAAAATTTCAGTAAAATAGCAATTATGAGAATGACATATTTTTGATTAATGATTTAGATAAAAAATATATATAAAGCTTAAGATAAATGTTTTTAAACAAAACTCAAGGATAACTCCAAAGTAAATTTGTTCCTAATTTTTATAATTAGGACATATATCGGGACATTTTAATAGGAATAAAATCAATATTTATTTTTGGCACAAATGAAAGCCTGAAGAGTATAAAAACGCATCCCACATTTTGAATCAGGATCCCTGGGGGTGTGACGAAGGAAATCAGAAAGACTGGAATGAAAGTAGCATAGTGAGATATGAAAGCAAAGAACTTACTTTTATCCCTGCTCCACTTTTAAGTATCTAGACATGTGTGGGTCTGTAATTTATTTTCTGTGGATGATAATTAGTCTGTCTATAAATTAAGAGCTGAACCACATGATTCTGTTTGTCATCAGCAATAGAAACTTTCTTTGATTTATTTTGTCTGCTCCCTAGTGTCTATTATCATACTTTATAAATGAGTTACAGTATTTAAAGAGAAAATAATCACACAAAAGTAAATGTTTCCTGATATTCCAAACCTATTTATCTTCACTTCCTTTTGTAAAGTGAAACTAGACTTACAGAAATATACAGTATTTTTAATTAAACCTTTGATACTTATCTTTATAATAAGAATCCACAGTTAATATGATGTAATAATATAATAAAATTCTATTCTAAATATGTGATTAAAAACAGTAATATCACTTTAAAAATAATTTTAACAAAAATAAATTCGGGCATATCAAAGATCTCAAACTTAGGTAGATACATGCACTTATATGTAGATTCATATACATATATACATCCACTTACATATATATATTAATAAACTCCCCCTTTTTTAGTTCATGTTACTCCAAGAAGATTCTCTCTTTATGCAACTATTCTAACTTTTTTATTGTCTACTAAATCTATAATAAATTTATAGTTTGATTAACTGAGCAAACTAGTTTTGTATTTCATAAAATTTACAGTCAAATAATTATTCTTTGTAGAGGTTACACACATGTATGTGAGAACATATACATATAGGAGAGAGAGGCAGAGGGAGAAAGAAACAAACTGAGAAAGACAATATGGTAAGTCTATTAAAAGAATTCTGTAAGAATTGTTTGCTGCACCAATTCAAGAAAACTAAATTTATTTAAATCTTAAGAGTCTGAAGGCATTTGAAAATGTTTAATACCTACTTTTGGGGAAAACAAATCCTCCGGTAAAAATACTATTTGATAAAAGACAAAACAAAACAAAAAAACACAAAGATTTCTGGAGAAAATTCAAGTATATTGGGAAAAAAATATTCTCTAATAAAAAGATCCACGTTCAAGAAATGTGCTAATGATTAGTCTTCTAGAAACAAGATATGAATCATGCAGCATAGGAACTGATTGAATCTTTTGTATTAGAAGGCATCAGAAGCAACAATTTACTACACTAAAACTGTCTTCTTCTAGTTTGTCTTTTGATCAAATTATGGCAAATTTTCTGAATCTTATTTGTAAACAAACAAACATGTCCTGCTTAACTTTCAACACTTACATATGGACAGTTTTGAACGTTGCAAGATGTGCTAACAATGAAAAAAAAAAAAGTCACATATGCTATTAAACCTTGAAAATCTGATTATATATTTAAATAGTAACTAAATCAACTATTTATAATAGTAGTAAATCTTAATATAATCACTTAATAAATAATTGTCTGATTGTCTTGATACATATCCTGAATTGGTATAAGATTGAAGATGGCATAAACCTTTTTATTTTTTACATGAAAGGTTGTAATACTACATGAAGCAAATAGGGATATACTTAACAACAAAGCATTTCAGAAAATGAGTAATTAATTAATAATTATCCTTAAATGACTTTTTCTGGGATTGTTTAGAGATTTTTTTTTCACTGAAAATATGTTGTTTGGATTTTATCAAGTATTTCCTTAGATTTGATGGGTGAGCATGTTTGTGCATAATAAGTGTACTCACATATAAGTTGTTGACAGGGCTCGAATTTCATCTGTTTAAGAAATCTGTCAATATATTCTGTTCATTTATAGCATTTGCCAACAATGAATTCAAGAGCTTATCTGCACCAGAGATTCTCAACTGTAGTTGCACATTAGAATTACATAAGAGCTTTTAAAAACCTGGTGCCTAAGAATTATCCCAATCTGATTTATTCTGAGACTGCAAGTAGGTCCTGGGCATGGGTATTTTTAAAACCTTCACAGGTGATTATACTGAGCAGCCATATTTACAACCACAAATCTATATGTTTGATTTACTTCCTTCCCTCAGCATCCACCAGAAATCAACTAATAATATCAGATAACTTAGAGCCATAAACTGCTATGCTATCAAGAACATATCAGATAAATATACTCAGTTTAAAAATCTTATTAAAGGTATACTTAATTATCTATGGGGTACTACCCAAGGCTTGAAAATATTTGAAAATCAGCAATATTTTATGTCATGTAGATGCCAATGTTAGGAAAACAATGAATATTCATGTCTAAATGTAGTGTTCTGCACAATATTTTGATAATTACATTTTTGTTATTTTAGTTATGAAAGATAAAAATTATAAGAACCGATAAAATGACCTTTAAGTGTAAGGTACTGCACTATTGGATATATTACATACATTAGCTCATTTCATTCTTACAACAACTCTATAAAGACATTAAGTATAAAAGTAAATTGCTTAGTGCCAAACACTTTGTGTAAATGGCAGGTTTGTCTGAATCTAAATCTCCTATATTTAACCTTAACTCCCTTCCGTTTTTATATACGTGAAATCCTCGTAATACCGAGATTTCAGCATGTATTTATAATTGAACATGAATTAAAAAGTTTTATTGTGAATATTATCTTTAAATCTTATAAATGAAAATATTAGATAACTTCTAATTCAAGCCAGTTCCTTATCTTAAACAAGAGGAAACAGACTCCAAAGTGTTTAAGTAACTTGCCTCACAGCACATAACTCACACAAGAGAGAGTTAAGACTATAAACTATCTCTTCTCACCTTCCATCCTGTGCTCTTTCTGTGATCCCACAGTGTCCACTCTCACTAGTGATGAATTAGTACCGCGTTTTGTTAACAGACGATACTGGTTAAAAAATTACCTGGCAAACGTGAAGGCATCAGTGAATATTAAGAAGAAAAGGTGCTAGACGTATGCTCAGAAACTATCACTTAAGGAGTAATTAATTTGTGTAATAACTTTCACTTGAGTGGTTCTGCAATCTTATGGATAAAAATGCTAATGTCCCCCACATTGATATGGTTACATTTTATATTCACAGAGAAGCAAAGAGCACCCAACTAATCTCTTTAAAAACTTGAGTATAATAATTTGATTTCAAACTAGTTTACAAAGCAAAGTAAATACAGAGGTGCTTCTCAAACCTTATAGGGCATATGTATCACATGGCGATTTAATTAACATTCAGCTTCAGATTCAACAGCTCTGGGCTAGAGCCTGAGATACCGCATTTTAACAAGTTTCCAGGTGACGCCAATGCTACTCAAAGCATGGTCCATGGATCTCACTTTGACTATCAAGTAACAAAAACATATCACACCATCCTATAGCATCATTAACTGGCACTCTTATTAAAATTATTTCTAAAATAGGGGGAAAAAGCTAATAGAAGACAAGCTGGTGTCTGCAATGGAAGGAGTTATGCTGCTCGGCTACAATGGACACCCAGTGATAAGAAGCAAATAATTCAGAATTACATCAGACTCTAAAAACTGTCATGAAAGCTCAATAATAGACACACTGCCAAAATATGCATATAAAATATGTAAGAGAATCCCCACTTGAATTTAAAACGAAAGCACTTAGTGCATGTGAGCTTTTAATAAATCCTACTGATGATGACACTCACTTTCTAATAATGTGGATGATGATGGGAAAGTAAGGCATGCATGCAATTTCATTTTATTAACTTGATGATATGTCTGAAAACAGATTTTTCATGACTTGGAAAAGAAAGTTTCCAAGGACTGCACTAGAATAACAAGCATGCCACATGAATACTTTTGTGTCCTTGATCCATACGCTGTGTGATGAAATCCTAAACCATGTTGTCATCCTGATTTTCAAACAGGTCTAACAACAGCCAATTGAACTCTCAGTTTTAAGACTACATAGTTCTTTTTCATTTATCTAAACCTTGGATGACTCTACTTGCCTTTTAGTTCATTATTATAAGTAAGAAGGCACTGAAAGAAATGAACAGAGTGATGGTCCTGCGGAGTCATGGCAGAAGTATAGTGACAGGACCCATCAGATGCTGTAGTTTAAAACACTTTCAATGCATTAGGGATAAAATGAAAACCCTTTCAACACTTAATATTAGGTACATTAAGCATTCTGTTTATGGAGCCTCTATGTACTGCTTGCTGCAGTAGTCGTAATCATTTTTCACAGCAATGAAACCTCTCAAATATTTAATAAATATTTCTTTCTCAAGATCCATATAGACTTGGGGCTATTTACTCAAGTACATCAAGCATCACAAAGAAAAGCAATTGTTTTACGTTTTTAAGTAGTGCTTCCAAGCAAGTGTCATTTATCAATAGTACTTGAACATCCTTACCAAGATAAAGTCTGCATCTATACATCCGGTGGCCAAAATGGTTCCAAGAGCTCTTCTGGGTCGATCTTTTCTAACCAAAAACATTCTAAGGTTTCCAAACATGACTGAGAGACAAAGAACATATTTCCCCTTTTCAACCAGCACCATTCATCCAAAATTATCAGATAATTTTAATATCCTCATAACTGGTTATTCAGAAGTCGGGATTGCCCCCCCTTTTAATCATGCCACATAATTCATAAAAAATTAACCTTTGTAATGGGCAATCCTCTTTTGTAAGGGGTAATCCTCTGCCTCACCTACTCAAAGCCCTTAATCATTCTTTGTTGCCTATGACATTGAGTACAAAATGACTTAAGTCTTAACAAAAGCCATTTCTGAGATCCTCAATCATATCTCCACTTATTTCTCAGTTTACCGAAATCACAACTTACTGCATACCTTATATTCTTCCTCCTTTCTATTTTCCTCTAGCTGTTTCCTCTGATAATATTGTTTTCTCTGTCCTTGAAGATTCAAATAATTCCCATTTCTCACACCTATTTTATTTTTTTTAATGCTTTATTTATTTTTTGAGAGAGAGAGCATGAGCGTGGTAGGAGCAGAGAGAGAGAGGGGAACAAAGGATCCCAAGCGGGCTCCGTGCTGACATGCTGACAGCAGCAAGCCTGGTGGGGGGCTAAACAGAATAAGCTGAGCCAAAATGGGATGCTTAACTGACTAAGCCACCTAGGCACCCCGCTCACAACTATTTTAATATCATCTTCCCCATCATCTCCTATTAAGCTTCTCCTGATTTACCAGTTAGATAAGTGTATTTTTTCTTCTTTCTTTCTTTTTCATTACCTTGTTTTCTTTTTCCCCTCCCTGCATCCTTATGACATTGTTCTTAGTTCAAAGAATCTTTATTTTATCTGCCTTATACATAATAGCGTTTATATAAGTACTGACGGCAATAAATTTAACTATATCTTACAGAAGATGATTAGTGTGATAATTAGATAAGCGTTTTTGAAGTTACTTAGCTCCTTTAAGAGACGAAATATCACAGAAGGTTCATTGCAATCCTGAGGACTACAGGAATCTGTTCTGTTAAAATAAGAAATTCAATTAACTAAAAACATTTCCATCTGAAAAGAGACCTCAGAATTTGATTGGCTGTCCCAATTAAACATGAGGGTGGCAGCCATTCCAGATGGTAGAGACATATTTATAAAAAGTTTTACATAGTCAGAGAACTTCAGTGTAAGAAGGGACATTTAAGTTCATCTAGTTTAAACCAATATCTGAATCATTTCTTCCACAAATCATTATCTGATTCCAAATTCTACTTAATCCCCTCCACAGATCAGGAATTCACTATAGCTAGAATGGCCTCTTCATCTCTAATTTCTAGAATATTCTTCTTTATACAATGTTGCTTTGTCTCATTTCCCAACAATCATCCTCCGGAATGAGACATATCCATTTTTCACATTACAGCCCTCTAATTTTTACAAACTATGAGGTTGGTCAGCCCAAATTGTGTCTTCTCCTGAATTATTCTCATTTCTTACAATTCATTTGTCGGTTTGTTTTTTCCTTTCATCTCTTGAAAATTTTTGTCATTATAATATTTGAGTAAAGTCCCCAGACTAGAGGGATGGGCCAGAGAGCATTATTACCTCATGGTGACAAGATATTATATGTGTATTGACCCAAATTTTCCATTAATGTTTCTGACAACTTGATGATGTAGTTAACTACTTTTGAGCTAATAATAAATCCATACTTTTGGTTAAACTCTACAAAGTTTAGCCTTCATTATGCAAATTAAGTCATTTTCTTGGTAGCATGGCAAATACTTTTCTTGTCACTAATAATTTTGAACCATATTTGGTATTCCACTAGAAAATCCTTGATACCAGTATTTGTCTTCCAGGATCTTACAAATGCGATTTCATTTCCTTAATACAGTACTGGTCCCTTCACATTAACCGAAGTTTTTGCATTCAGAGCCAAATGAGCTATTCTGAGTTGTGCCAAGGAAGTTTACTATAGCTATTCATTGAAATTAGAACAAACAAGAAAATTTGTCATCACTTATAATGCCACACTAATTCATTTTCCATGTCTGAAAAATGTAATTATATGGTTTTTGTAATATAAAAGACATTGCTGTATATACTTAACATAAACATTTTGCAAATCTAAACTAATTGAAATACATGTTTTAAAAGTAGAAGAGTTTTAAAATTATAAGTTACACAAATGAAGAATTCAAGTAAATTTTATCATGCAAATATTTATGAAGCTCCTGTACAACCCCTTGTTTGTTGTAGGTTCTGTGGGGGCAGGGTAATGTGGGGAATAGGTTCTACTTACATAAATGGCTTATAAAAAAAAGCTTAGGGTGTAAAGCGCCCTAAGCTTAGGGGTGAAAACGCCAGGGGTAAGCTTGCGAGATATTGTAATAGAATCACGAATAGCTTGTTTTATCACCTGCAGGAAATTACTTTCCCTCTGTTACCAATGTACCTTGATCAAAACTCCACTTGCCCCCCAGACCCTTTGCTTCTTACACAAGTTAATGATTACTGATTGTTTTCTCCACCTTCATGAGTGTAACATCTTGCTTTCTTCACATTCACCACGTGGGTGAGTGAGCTTAATAAAAATGGAGACGAAACCTCTGTTCAGGGCACTTGTCTCCTCTCAAACATGAGCCTCTCTCGTATTCAGTTCTGTGCCCGCTCTCTTGCTATACAAGAGAGAATTCCAGACTCATGGTCTGTGATAGGGTAACAATTTAAATCAATGGTGTATTTGATTTAAGTCAGTCGTCATTGGATAGAGAAGAATTGGGTACTTTCCACAGACTCACCATTTGAGACTTTCCTCAATTCATCTATAACTTTAGCGTAAGTGGCATATTTACTCTCATCATTATCCAGGCAGGCAGATTTAGGTTCTGGGAAGCAAATGGTGTAACTGGAAGAAAAATTCCCTTCCTCTTCAGTATCTTAGAGGGGAGTTTGTGTTCCAGCTATCCCATAGAAATAATCTATTGGTTTCACATCCCAGATCCCACTACCTATTTTTATTATTTTTTTAAACAATAAGATCTAATTAAAGCAAATGGTAACACTGTGGAAGAGAAACAAATTAAAAAAAAATGATTAAAGTTTATCCCAGGGAGAGATGGATGGTTATCTATAAAGATGTGGGGGACAAGTCCACCCACTTTGCTTTCAGAGGAGGCTAGGGTATATTCCTGGATATTTTAGATGCATATTGACACTTTAAAAATTACATTGGTGGTGATATCACCATTTCTTCCATCAATAGTCTCTCAAAGATGCTGTGAAACTGCCAGCAATCCTGCCCCCCAAAACATGGGATCTTGGATATCGTCTCGTTTAGTTATTCTGTGGGAATAGTTTTGACCTTGATAAAAAGAGATTTCTTAAATATCTCTAGTAATAGTTTAAATCCACAATTCTTCCCTACTCCAACTAAAATGCCCATTTGCATACAACTGAAGAGTTCCATATTTAATATAATTGCAAGTTATTTATGGGGAGGGGGATATAAGCATTCTGCACTTAAATGATGACAATATCTGCTCTATTAGATATAGTTGAATGCCTTCATAATAGCCTCAGCCTTGATAAATTGTTTTCGCTGTGGTAATACAAAGCAGGACTTAATTTTTTTCAAACTATATTTAGAGTCACTTAATGACCTTAAATTTACACTTAGAAGGATTTATACAAAGTTTCTGAATGTCAGGGCAGCTCAAGTGACAGATGAGAAAGTCATCAAGCCATTCTGAATCCCAGAAGTCTGGCTAGTCTCCATATAAGCTTTGGAAAGGCCTGAAGCTTTTTTTGCTCTTTCCTTTAAGAATAGCATGGAGTCGGCTGGCAGGATTTTCTGCAGCAGTTGAGTGAATTCTGACAGTCCTTGTATCCTCCCTCATGCCAAGTCTAAACTGACATGAGAAAGGGGTTTATCCCTGCCCCCTTGGTCACGTATGTCTGGAATATGTAACTTGAAGAATCCAAAGCTTCATGCCCTTTCTTTTTAGACAGCAATTATGCATCACAGTCATAATTCTTAAAGGAGTGGAAGGGAGAGTGAGAAATGACAATTTAACATAGTTTCTACAATTTGAATACATCATTACTAAATTTCAAGAATATAGAAATATGTGCAGATATAGCTCATGGGGGAACTTCCCATAATTAGCTTGAGTAACTGAGATTAACTGGATTCCAGCAATGTGTCTGCTACTTACAGGCCTTTTTAATGTTTGGGCAAGTCATTTAAATTCTAGATCTCTCACTTCTCTATTTCCTCAATTTTAAAATGCTTATAATACCTCCTTTTCTATTTAAGGGGGGTTTGTTTTTAGCATCTAATGAGATAAAATATGCTTAGAAAACTGTAGAGCTCTCTGTAAATGACTGCCGATTTATTATTATAAGTCTTAGGGAATTCCTCAAATTGTATTCCATTTGAGTCCATGCCAAGTTATGAAATTTTGGTCACTTTCTAGAGTTGTATTTTTCTTAATATATTTTATTTATTTCATTGTATTTCCTATTTACTCTAGGTCAGACTTGCCCAACCAGTGTTACGCACTTGGGATCCGGGTATATTTCAAGATACTGATTCTCGACTCCTGGGTGCAAAGGCAATTTGAGTCTCTTACCTCAGCATCCTGGCCTAGGCAGTATCTGGGCTCCCAGGAAAGTTACTAGAGCGCAGTGGGTTTCTGCCAGTGAAAGTGATGAGCAATGCCCAGTAATCTATAGCTTCCCACTTCTCACTGAGTGGACCTTGGGAGAGCCCTCTACAGAGCTCACTGATCCTCAAGAAGACTGGGTGAGTGAAGATTATCATTCTTTTAGTGGTCAAGAATGAGGAAAGGCCAATCCAGTGTGTGGCTGGTGGGGAGATGGAGGAGTAAGCTGGGGATTCCTATTAAATATGACTCCCCTCAATCTTGTCTCCATACAAATCAAAAATCATCATCCATTCACAATTGATTTTGGATGTTCAAGATAACTGCAGTTATAACCTAATGTTGCATTCAAATTTTAGATATCAGTGATTCATCAATATTTTGAATATTTGACAATTCAGTTTTGTTGAATTACAACCTTGAAATCTGAAAACACACATTTTGTTTACAATTTAAATAAATCCAATCTATCTTATCTTCCCAAATGCTTTTCAATTTTATTTTCATCACAATATTTGACATAAAGACGTGTAAAAAGTTTTCACAAAGACTCATAGGTAAAACCCAACTCCCTCTAGTATTAACCAGGACACATAAATATTTAAAATAAATAATATATCTATGTTTGTTCTCATGTGAAAAAGGTGTTGCTACTTTAAAATTATTCAAGGGTTTTACCATATAATGTATTTAGTTGTACAAAAATATTTTAAAGAAGTCATTTGAAAAGACATTTATCTTACAATGAAATGTGTATTTTGTCAAGCATTGGAAATTCTAAGAAAACAGTTTCCCTAAGGCTCTTTATGCAACATTTACCTGTAACCTATTCCTTTAAATGGAAAGATTCTTAGTTAGGAAAAAAAATAATAAGAAGCATTTGTTTCGAATTCAGGCACACTGCTGGTATAGAACATTTTAAAAGGAAATAAAAACAATTTATGAAACATTTATTCTTGAAATTATGCAAAGGTTTTAGTAAATTATTTTGTTCAATCTTCACAAATGTGTTTGAAATTAATTCCCTATTTTCATACAAGAGAAGTGAGGCTAAATAACCTGATAAAGATTTAAATTCTAATTCTTGGCATAAACAAGATTCAAATCCTGAAACTTCTGATTATTATAGTGTGTGATCTTCAAGGTTTTACTACTAGAGATAACTTATACTGTTAGTATATATGTATGTATGTATGTATGTATGTTACAATATGTTAATATTATTCCACACATTAGAAACTTATGATATACTTCACACCAAAAAACCATTTTTTAAATTATAAGATATATTTATAGTTTAAGATGGTAAAGTGGCAAAGCAAAATTATGTTCTAGAATCATGCTGTCTAAACTGCATTTTTAAAACGCAAAAGTACAGTAGGGAAAAAAGCTAACATTGAATCATTGAAAATTATGTTACTGAAAAAGTTGGATAAGAATTTAGTTATTTACCTAACATTCACCTTGTTATTCGTTTTCAGGAATAACTGAACACCACATCATCTTGGTGTTAATATTTATTTTTTTAAAGGCTTCTCCAATCTAAATTTAGATTCTAGGCAAAATTGCTAAAAATGCATTCAGATCACAAGGAAACAAATAAGTTAAATGGAATAAAACATTAAACATGCAACCAATATAAGGTAAATTATCTTTATCACTTCTGACATTCAAGTTCTTGAAAAATATTATACTCATTGCTCTATTGCTTCTCTTTCAGTTCATGACGCCCAGAGAAGATGACTTCCATTCCTACCACTTCACTGAAACTATTCCCACTAAGGTCTCCAGTGATCAAATTGCCGAACTCAATGAACCACTCACTTATCTATTATCATTTTCATAATGAACTACTGTTTTACTTGACACAATTAACCATTTCATTCTCCCTGTAACTTTCCTCACTACTTATTCCATTCTCATTAAGACCATGTAGTTTCCTTACTACTATACACTATTTTTTTCTCAACGATGATCACTTTTAAACATTCTATTTCCATATATCAATTCCTGCCATCTTTTCTTTTCAGGTTTCCCTTAGAATAATCCCCCCTGCTGGCTTTCTCCATGCTTATAACTTAACTGTCATTGTGGATTCTGAATTTTCCCTTTCTAATTTGACCCCATTTTATACCATATACAAGGCTGGCTACTAATCATCTCTTTTTATGTTTCACAGAATCTCAAACTCAGCCACCCCGAATGGACTGTCATACTCTCTATACATTATCTGGAGTCTTGGGAGCTCCATCAACTGCCTCTTCCTCACGCCACAGGTGTGAGGTCACCACATCCTCTCAATTATACCTCCTAACTTTATCTTGAGATCTTTTGAGTTCTGCTTCTCTGTTCTTATTACAATTGTCACAATTCAAATCTTAAGGGTACCTCATCTTGATTATTGCAACAAACTGACTTTCTTTTCTTCAGTTTGATTCTTGCTATGGTATTTTATTTCTGCTTCTTGAAAGAATAGTAGTTCTCAGTTGTCATTGTAATCATTTTACCCTGCATAGTCCCAATTTCTCACCATGAAATATAAGCTCTGGAAAATTTTGTCCTTGCCCACTTTTTATCTCAACTCAAGTTCCCTATTATATTCAAGTGCAGTTTTAGTAGGCACTTCATGCAATCTCTTGAATCTGAACACGATTTCATCTATCTGGATATTTTCCTCCATCCCCTTTGTCCACCAACATGTTATAAGCCTTTCAGAGAGATATAAAAATTCAGCTATTATATAAACCAAATCAAATCCTCTCCTATTACCTATAACATGATATGTTTCTTCTTTTATAAATCAATAACCATGAACCCTCTTATCACAACACAAAATCTGAACTATCCCTCCAATGAGTTGAGTTTCTTAAAAAATGTTTTTGTATTTGTATTTTGTATTTTTATTTTTCCTTTAACTACATAATATAGTGCTTAGCATATTATATGTGTCCCATAAGTGTGTAATAGATACACATGAGTTTTAAAAAAAACAGGCATTAGACTCTTAAATTATCACTTTAGTCAAAATTCAAATTTTATGTCACAGTCTTCTTGATAATTTAAAGATCATCATGGCTGATATATGATGACAATATGTTACTTGCTTTATAAGAATTGGATATAAGAGTTGATGTAAACCATTGGATAAAACATTTTATAATTTTTAGTAACAGCCTCAGTTTTCTGAATAAAAATGATCATTAATTTTAACAGCATTTGTGAAGGTTAAAAGACTTTATGTAAATATATTAGGTTTGTTTCTAGCATAAATATGTATGTCATTGTCAATACATTTGTGTAATTTTGTAATTTTCTTTCCTTAGCACAGTACCCTGATTACAAACTCTTGCTCCTTAGCTTTGTTTCAATTCTTTAAAAGAACAATATATAAATGTGTGTGAGAATTCCCCTTTATTGTCAACATTATCAGTCAGTTGAAATAGCCTTGGGGAACCCGTTATTATAATTTTCATTGTTGGAGAGTCTGTATGACCTGTGACCAGAATCATAGAACTCACTATTAGGATTTGTATCACGATTTCCATTTTAAGACATATGGGACCCATTGTAGTAGTTTATAAAATAAGAGTAGAAAACTGATTATCTTCTCATCAGAATGCTAATTTGAATGTGTGTGTGTACATGCTCCGTGTATGAAAAATTGGTAGGTCGTGAAGAACAATAGTATGGTAAAGAATGGCCAGCAAAGACATCATCGCTCTACAACAGAAGCCAGTGCAATGTCTCTGCTCACAAAAATAATAAAAAAAGGGCTGGAGCCAAGGCATTTGATGACTGAATACTGGACAGGATTTACTGCATGAAGGATGCAATGTAAAACAAAAGTTTAGCTTATGGAATATGTTGCTAAAGCTTTTTTTTTGTTACTTATCATACGGCTTATTAAATATATTTTTAATTGACTCTGTTATAAAAATAAAACTGAATAATCCCTCATTTCCTCTGACTTTGAAAAGTATGCTAAGCTATGGTTCACACTTGTGGGTAATTGTTAAGATATTTTTGGGTCATAGAAAAAATTCTAACCTAGATTTGCGATACGCTGATCATTGAAAGAGAATGAGATATACATTTTAATCATCAGTTAAGCTAATGTAACATAGCCTTTACATGTAATTAATAGTATTTTAAGAGTTGCATTTTCTCTATTTAATTTTATGTTAGGTAATATTTTAAAAATATTTTACATTAGTCTGTCTATGTAAATTACTGTAGCCAAAATGTAATTACAGAAATATCTATGTTAATCAGATAACTTTTCTGTTATATTTAGTCAGTTTTATAGTCACATAACATGATGATTTTAAGATGTTATTCTAAAATTATAGTTCTCTGTAAATTCCTCCTTTGATTTGATTTATTCTTTTAGAGATAAGGCAAATTTGCATTTTTCTACTAATTAGTAGATGCTTACATGCTGAAAAATTTAATTATAACTGAATATTGGCAACTGATATACTGTACTTTACATTTTAGAAGATACAATCAACAAAACGGACCAATAACTATAATTGACCCCATGGGTTTTTGCTGTTGGTTGTGGAAATGGTAGTTTAATTTCATGCCTAAGGTTGCAATGAATTAATGGATTTATCTGTTGAAAAAATGAAAGAAATTCATAATGGATTTGGGAGTGTGGCAGCTGAAGGAGAAGTAGTTTTGGTTCACTGAATCTTCGTATATTTTTTGGAATAATGCAACATGAAAAGGTCCTTTGGCTATTTTAAACAAATCACCACCAGAGGCCAATTGAATGAGTATGACTTATGACTGACAGTGTAGTCAGAATTATTAAACTTCTTTAAAAATAATTAGACCTCTCAGGAATGGAATTTGTGAACATTGTTTGCTAGTTTCCCAATGCATCAACCACTACTTACAATCAAAACATAGATAATACGGTTTTAATTAGCATAACCACCTGCCCTGGCTTCTCTCTTTTCACTTTTCAATCTTTTGAGACACCTTTCAACTAGAAAAGACACTATCAATGTTCCTAGGATGGTCATTTAGGAATGTTGCTGAATAGACCAATACTAAAAATACACAAGAGATTATGGAACGTTTTTTAGTTAAATTCTGTGAAATTTTTCCTGATACATACCTTTTTAAGAGAAAGGATTCAAGTCATGCTCCATGAAACTGATACCATATACCTTCTTTCATCAGGAGAGTGCTGGGCACTTACCAATATATCCCCTTAGTAAAGTAGTTTTGAAAGAGGTCATCAATAACTTAGGAGACTCTCAAAGACTAAGAACAAACTGAGGGGAGGGGGCGTGTGGGAGGAGGGAGAGTGGGTGATGGGCACAGAGGAGGGCATTTGTTGGGATAGGCACTGCGTGTTGTATGGAAACCCATTTAGCAATAAATTATTAAAAAAACAAAGAAAGAGGTCATCAGGTTTGTTTGCTACGCTTGTTTGATTGCACATTCATAACAAATAAATAAAATAGGTAGTAGTCTGTACACATGCCCCACATATTAAATTTTTATTTATAAAACATACACAAATACTACTCTACATATTCATTAGAAATATTCTATAATATACGTAAAATAAAATTTTAAAAATAAGATGCAATGAAAACAGAAATAAAGTTCTTAATGTTTTTTCCCCCACACTAGAACAGATGGTCTTTCACACAGCCCACATAGTAGAACACACATAGCTATATCAAGAAACCTGAAAACAAGAGGGGTAATATGTAAACAACCTAGACCGAAAACCGGACATCTTTTGAAGGACTGTGTGAATAAAACATCCTATTTCTTACTTTTAAATTTGTATTTTATGTAACTAACATCTAACGTGAAATTGCCATATCAGATTATCTATCATGCGTTCCTAGAAGGAATTCCAGGTTTAACAGTTCTTGTGCCATATTAATAGTGTATCCAGGTTTTCCCCATTGTCCTGTGAGTTAAGGTAGAGTAACTGAAGCTAGATATCAGAATAAATATTTGAAAGATACACAGAACGGCAGCATCAAACGATGTGATAAAGCAATGGGCTGCTGAGAAACAACTGTAAAAAGTCCAGCCTAACAGTCAAAGATGGGGTAGCTTTTTAGAAGAATATCCCCTGCATACCAGGTCATGTAGAGGCAGGGTGACATTTCAGAGAGTGCCAGGCACTGTATGCAGTGACAGCTGTAATGAACCAAAGGGCATTCTTTGTATGGGTCCACTTTTGAAGAGTGTTGGAAACATCAGTTTGAGGGATTATTTTTTCTAATCCTTATCCATTCATAAGCTGGCTCTCAGTTGAGATTCTTTCAAAAAAAAATCACTGAAAGTTGTTTTTTTTTTTTTTTTAAACGGGATGTTCTTAGCTTAGATGCCAACTATCCACCCAAGAATTTCACTGATTTTACTTGGCAACTGACTTCCCTGGAACCATCCCTGTCTGATTGGTAAGTCTTTCCTAAAAGGTAAAAACAGTGTACAATATCTTAGCCCAGAAAAGACTTGGCAGAAAGTATAAGAGAGAAATGTAACCTACATCAAAGAATACCCTCATTGCTGAGAGGAAGCAATTTTAGAAAGCTGATATACCAACCCCGGCTAATTTCTTCTGGAATGTATCCCTCTATAATGGAGAGCAGACAGACCCTTCCAACTGACCTGAAATCCTTTGCCAGAAGCAAGTTTTATCATTCAGTGCTATAACAGATCACCGCCAAGCAGAAAAGCCAAACCGCTTTGAGGATTACATTTTAAATCTCACATTCCCAAGCTCTTTGGAGATTAATTCCATTTACTACTGAATAGATATGCCCCTGTATTGACCATGATTTTGGCTGGCTGCTACTAATAGGAAACATCCTTTCCTCCATCCCTATTGAACACACAAACCTCTGAATTTATTCATCTCAAATCATAGGAACAGGAGCCTATTGTAGTATTAGGCGGAGGTGAGAAGTTTTGTTGAACAAGAAGCTAAAGTACAGCAAACTGATGGATGAGATGGTATATGTCCTTACTTAGGTGACAAAGATTTTGAGGGAAATACTGATGAACCACTGTGTGTTCACATTATGAGTCTCTAGCACAAAAAGATTTAGAGGTCCGGGGACATGCTATGCTTAAAATGAGGAAGAAAGCAATTTTATATTAATGACCAGAACCAGAGCTCTCTTCTGGTGCTCAAAGAATTAGAAGTTTGGGAGCACACAGATACAGCTCCACTGTATGGATATTAAGTTCTTTTCTCCCATAATGGCAGAGGTATGATTTCTTCAACTGTCTCTGGGCATCTTGACAAGGATAACTGTAAACAACCAGGAAATGAAGATGATGATGGAGGTTTGCAGGAAGCTGCATGGCGCCTGATGTTGACAAGCATGTTTTACAGGCGTATATGGCCCTACACTTCCCTTTAGATCATTTACTCGAATCACTAGGAGAGCAGTTTAGAAGGGGATCGAGTCTGCTACTATGCGTATGAAGCTATCAAGGTGGTGGCATTTGGGCTAGACAATACCATTCTGTTGCATTGAACATAGAGACATTTTCATATACCACTTATTTTAAAATAATAGAAAAGAAACTATCTCTATGAAATTTTGCAAATAGAAATGTAGAAGAAATGAAACGCGACCAAAAAAGGTTTAGTCATATATTGCAGAACTTCTAAAAAGGAATGGAAAAAAACAGTGGATAAAATGTTGAAATATCAAAGACAACTCAAAGCTCCATAAACAAAATCTGAAATAAATTTAGTGTTCATTAAACAAGCATTGTCACTGCCTCATTAAAATCGGAGCCTCAACGTAAAAAGAGTAATAAAATAAATAAAATTTAAAAAATAAAGTTGAAACCAACAATTCACAGTTTTAAGCTTGAGGATTACTTTCTTGCCTGAGACAAATAATAGCTGGCCGAAGCAGCTGATCTCAAAAAGAAAGCACGGAATTAATGGGCACTCACTCTCCCTTCACCATTTATTTTCCTGATTTGTAAGCAACACACCTCTGAGTATGTATTTATGAGAGCAAGTATGGAAGGATGGAGAGTTGTTGGAGAAATTATTTTTGGCCCTTGATGAAGAAGAGTGACTGATAGGGTAATTTAGGGTAATTACATTCTGAAGGAACATACACCAATATTTAAAGCTCATTTCCTTTCAGTGTTATGCATGTGTGAAAAAATCTTTATTCTCCTTCAAATGTTCCTTTGTAGTTTGGTGCCTATTACAGCAAATAGCAGAAAATAAGCAAAGTGACAACTGTCACTTACTTTAAGGCATTTTTTTTCTTTCAATTCTGACATTTCCCATCATTTCTACAATTAGCCTATGGACCTGGCTGAAAAGTCACTGCCTGTCTGCCACGACACAATGTAAGTACGAAATAGTAACACCATTTTCTCCCTGCCAAAGATGACAAACCTCCCAAAGGGATAATTTCTCTCTGGGGATAAAGCCACCTAAGGCTCTGAATCAGATCTCTTTTAAAAGTCTTCTGAGCCTGAATGCCAATTACGCATGAAATAGTGCAGGAACTACTATAGATGACTAAATCCCCACTCCTTCAGGTGAGAAACAAGAGCCTTGGTCCCTGGAACACAAAACAAGACATGTGAACCACAGAGGAAAGGTGGAAAGGAATACGAATTTAAGAGCTTAAAACATACAAGAAGAGGACATTATAAATGCATTCTCTTCCTCTCTTCTCTTTCCTCTTCCAGCTCTCACTATTTTCTCTTACATTGTCTCTCTTTCTGTCTCTCTCTTCTTCACCCTCTGTTCTCCCCCCTCCACGTCTACAAACTGAATGGAGAACAAACTGCTCACTGTGAGAATAAAAAATATAATAATCTGAATAAATATAGATATATGACTAAAATTACACCCTGATAAAAATTTAGAGATTAAAGAGTATGCAAAAAGATGAAGTATAAGGCAGAGTTAAGTTGCTAAGCAACTTGCCGTTCACATGAAATCAGATATAGCAATTTGCTTTGGCAAGAGTACATGATAAGTTTAAAGAAACAAAACCAGTTATTAGTTTGAGCTACTAAGTAATTAAAGGAAGAAGAATTAAAAGATTGAGCTGAATTAAGTCAGTGTTTAACATATAAGAATACAACCAATTTGTCTCAGAGGCCTGAGGGTCCAAACTGATATTTAATTACAAGACAAAAGATGACTGTCAAATTGACAAAGGCAAAAATAGATTAAAACATGATACTATATTTAAATCTGATCTTGTACAATGAGTTTTGACTTTATGCCAAACTCCCGTAGTATCATTTCTTACATCATGTAATAAAATGTTCATATAATAAAATCTGCCTGCATATAGTCCGATTTATGCATTCTTTCTGTTGGGTCTAAAGTATACCACCTCAGCAGAGATTAAAGTGCTGAATATAGTGAACATTTATCACTTTGTTTCTGAGAGAATGAAAATATGCATTATTATTAAACTTTGGGACTGTGCTTGTATTGTTGCCATCAGCTACCATAATCAGAATGCAAAGTAGTAGAACATCTATTCCAAGGATGGGTAATCTGCTCCTTTATAAATACCAGAGTGAAAAAGGATTAAGCCTATTGTTTGTTTGTTTGAGATGGCTTAATTCTCCTCTAGCAACTAGCCCCTTGGCTTTTCTCCACTCAAGAGAATATCTGGAAAAGGAAAACAAGAATTGCTATCTATAAGTGTTGCTCACTTCCAGACACTAATCTGTATTAATGAGACTCTATCATTTTAGTTCCAGGTAACAGCAGCAGTGGAACAAGGATTGACTTGATGCAGACAAACAAATAAACAAGCAAACAAGTTAACAAAGGCAAGGAACTAGTAAGTGATTTAATGAATGTTCTAAGTAAGGAACATTTAAGTCTCAGATCAGCTTAAGAGCCTGAAATCTGCACTACTAAACTTTATGTGTTTAGTAATTTCAGTTTTTCATATCTTGATGCAAAGTTTAGAAAAAGCACAAAACCAAAATGTAATCTTAATTGTGAAGAGGTCACATTTCTTTTGTGTTTTTCAAAATCTTTGCATGAAATGTTCCTTTTGTTTTCAGGATCATTTTTAGACTCCTGAATGTTCAGTACTTGAGTGCTCCTACTTCTCATTAGGTGAAATCTCGTGGAATTTTATCCTCATTGAATGGAGATTCTTGGAACCACTTTCATTTATACTGCCTGAAGGCTTGGTCTTACTAAAATCAATCTAAGGTTTGGAATCTTTGCTTTGTATTAAGCCTAAAGGAAGTACTGACTGACAAGACTGTGGCTGGGTGATGCCAATTTATTACTATTATTTTTTCTCGCTCACCATTATTATCACTGAGACAGAGAGCAGAAAGTGACAGGACCACACTGGGTTTCAGGATGTTGAAAGCAGAGGAGAAGACAGTTGACTTCTTCTTCAATATTTAACTTAACTAGATGCTGGTAACATTGAATATGGAACAGACTTTCCTACTGACCTCTTCATTCTATGCTTGTTCTTGTACTTTCACAAGAAGTAGTATTGATGGGGCTCAGAGAGAAAATACAGGTTAAGAGGGCAACAGGTAAAATCAGAAACTAAAATTTGTGGAACTGTATTTAAATATCATTAAAATACTCTTTAAGTATACTACAGCTTTAAGAAAAAAATTATACAATGCATATGTTATTTGTGGAAACCTGGAACTTAGTTACTAAGATCAGAACTGTACAGAGACGGACTGTAAAACAGAACTAAGGTATTTAGACTTTCTCCTCACTACTAATCAATTTAAATCAAAAGCATCACATTATTTTAGAAAACACAAAAATTGCACAAATCGCCAAATATTTTCCTAGTGTTCTTTTAACATTGGTGTTGTTATCGAAAATGTACACAATGCCCTAATTTATTTAAGACAATTTATCTCTGTATGTGTGTATGGGTGTCTTATGTTTTATACTTTTGTAGAAAATAAATAAAGTATATAAAACGAGAAGGGTGTTCGTTTGTTTTCAAAACAAAGGAGTTTTGAAAATACTTCTAGAAGCTCATCTTTAATGCAAACTCTTCCACTCACTCACGTATGCATTTATAATCCCAAAGGGGTAGAAAAGTGTCCTGGGTCAGAACGGTATTTCTTCTTTAAGCTTGGTGTTACAGTTAATTCTGAAGTCATCAAATCATTTCCTTATGTAGAAATATTTCCACTAGATTATATGATTGTGGATTTGCTGAGTGTTTACTAGATGCTAAGTAGACATTTATCCCAATTAAAACAAGGTTAAAGTGTCTTAATAACTAGATCGAGATTATATGCCAGTAAGCATCAAAGATGCGAGTGGGCTAAGGAAGGTGTAAGTCCCATTTCTCAGGACCTAATCACTGAGATCTGTCTTTCCACAGTATCAGAACAACCAATTGGGACTGATTTACAAATGTATGTTTTTGGATCCTGCATCAGACCTAGGGAATCTGTACTTATAACAAACACATCTGATAATTCTTCAACATGGTATTATCTAGGTATCCCCTGAGACTCACAGCATAAAATATGAATAAGCCACAATAAAGTTAGCCAGACTACCTTTGCATTGAGTAGTTATTATGTTCTGGAGAATGCAATTAACTATATACATATGATACATATATTCTCTCCTTTTTTTTTTTAATTTTCACATAATACTCTGTGGGATACAGAGTAACCTTCACTTCACATGGGAAGACAACATTGAAAAAATGTGCCTAAGATCTCACAAATCTGAAACATTGACTAGACTTTGTTCTTTTTGCTTTTCTGTACTCCTGCTTAATATCTGTGAAACTGAATTTTCAAAATTTCAGAAGTTAAGTAAATTATGGAATCAGTGTTTAACTAAGTCCTGAGAAAAGACTGCAAACTCACTATATCAGGCTTTCATATTTTTTACTTTGCCTATTTTAAGAAGCTTTCTTTTGTCCTCACTTAGACTACTAAGAATTCAATAGCTTTTCTTCCCCTTTTTTATGTTTTAACTTTCAGGCCACCAGTGAGGCTAATGTTAGCTCCAGCAATTACCTTGGTAATTAAAAAAATAGTATGAAATGAAAGAAGAAAAATGATAAAGCAAGAAATGGAAATTGAAAAGGAAGACTGGGCACCTGGGTGGCTCAGTCAGTTAAGCATCCAACTCTTGATCTCTGCTGAGGTCATGATCTCAGGGTTTGTGAGTTCAAGTTCCTACTCGGGCTCTGTGCTGACAGCGTGGAGCCTGGAGCCTGCTTCAGATTCTGTGTCCCTTTCCTGCTCTGCCCCTTCCCCAGTCATGTTCTCCCTCTCTCTATTTCTCTCTCTCTCTCTCATAAATAAACATTAGAAAATTACTAAAGGAAGAAATGGAGAGAAGGGGCTTTGGACAGTCACTTATATATGGAAGGAAGATGGCGTTCTCATATGCTGAGATTGTGAGGTGACATGTGTTTTAAATTGTAGCAAACTCTCTAGGCAAAGCTCTCTCCCAATGCATATGCAAAGTAATAAGATAAAGGAAAAAGACATAAAGAAAAGTCTTCTTAGTAAGGGAGAGAAGGGTCTCCCACAAGGTCAGGCTGGATAATGTTCTTTTAAAGAGACAGAGATGGAGACTCCCACCCTCCATGCCACTATAGAGGTAGAAGTCATTTGCAGACATCATCTGAAAGAGGTAACAAAAGATTGTTGCACCTCCTGCAGTACCTGAATAGGAATAAAAATAGGAATAGGAATTGCTTCTATCTGAAGCAACTAAGAACAAAAATAGAAAAGGCAAGAGTGACATTCTGTCGGTGATCTCTAATTTAGTCCTAGAGCTTGTAATTTCCACAGAGAACTTTGGGCAACTCCACATAGAGATAGGGAGTGTGTTTGCAGATTTAACACATTGGCATTCATCTGGCAAATCTGAATGTCCACTATGCAAAGTGGAAAATATGGGTAAGAAAACCAGGGGCAGGGAAATACAAGAATGTACCTAACAGAGACCATGATACATATCACCTTAACTACTCTTGGCTCCAGCCAACACTACAATGACAATGAAGTGGAATAGTGTGTTACTACTAGTCTCATAATATGTTTTTACCAGAAGCAGTGTAAAAAATTCCACAGGTAGATTTCTCAATTTATTTAATCCTAAGTTAAAGGGATCTTTTCAAAGATTGTTATAATAGAGGCACCTGAACTAAACGAGAGGGTCTAATGAATTTTAGTAATTATCTTCATCTCCCATTTGAGTAGACAAGCTAATTATAACCATTACACTTGCCAGTAGTCCAGGATCCTGAGTTAATTTTTTTTTTCCTCTTTACCCCCAAATCAATTACTTCTAATTATTTAAAACGTATCGTGTCTATTTTCAAACATCCTTCTTAACAATTATTGTTTTCCACATGTACGTCAGTTTAAATTCCAATGTTATTCTCCAGATTGTTTTAAGAAATCCTACGTATTATGTGGGAATTCTCAACAGTTCTTCATAACCACAGAAGCAAATGCACTGAATGAAAATAAAAGTAAGGAGAGAATAAGAACAATACATGATAATCAAAACTTAGCATTCTTGTATATCTATTACATAGTTGTATATTTCTTTTTTTGTATAATTTTAAACTAGAGATAGTGATATCGGGCTCATAAAGTTAATCTAATGAATAATACCTATCACAGGAAGAGAGACTAGCACTATACCTTGTACATGACAGGCAGATAAAAACAATAGTTATTTTTATTGATTCTGTTATTTCAGATTGCCTGAAAAAATTAATATATGTTTTCCTAGAAGATATCTTAAAGTAAAAACATCGGGAAGTTGTGGAAGAGTTACTATTTGAAAAGTAGAATCAGGTAAATATAATGGCCAGAAACATCGGGAAATCAATATTCCTATATAATAAAAGGACACATACAAATGGGGATGTGGATATACCCAATAAAATAAAATATAGAAGTGAGTTTTATAACTGCCTTGTGGCACTCTGAGTTTGGTTAACCTACAGGTGTTTTTGATTCCTAACCACGTGGGCCATTTCTCGTTTTGATACTCACCATTCTCTTATTCCCACAAACAAGCCACACATATTCACAAATGTTTAATTGGTCTCAAAATACATCCATGAAACCTCAAACTGTCATTGTTTTTCTTGCTTTTTTGTCTCACTCTTTTCTCCATTACAAAATTTCCCCCTTTAAAGTAATTTCTTTCTTATCATTTTATTTGCTGTAGTAATTATATTACCTAGCATCATAACCCCATCTTGAAACAAAAGGAATAAGATCAGAATACAAGAGAAAACAGAGAGATTATGTTAACATTTTTGAAGAGTGAGTAGAGAAAGGAGATAATGCTTTTCTTGGATATATTTCAACAAACATAACAACTTTATTGAGTGTTGGAAATTCTCTACGTTGGCATTTACTTATAACTGTCTCCAAGAATTTGAAAGTAAACAGTATAAACACAAAGGATCTGCCTAAAAATAAATGTTAAATTCCCATTCAATGAGTACCTTGGGAGTAAAATCCAATCAGGAAACTGTGAAATGTAATGTGTGGTTAGGGAATAGAACCACCTTTTAATTACTGTTGACGGCTAGAGAATACAGTCCTCACGACCAGTTAATTTCACTTTTTTGTGTGTGAAAACAACATGACTCTATCACCTCGAAAAACAAAAACGATAACACATAAGAATAGAGACATATCTTTCAATTTAGCTTAAATAAAAACAAAAGCAAAGCATATCAGCTATGTTTCTTTATCTACAAATTTAAATAAAGAAGTAGCATTTTTGTCTTATCCTTTCCAAATGCAAACACTGATAACTAGGAAAAAAAAGATATATAGAGAGAACATATACTGAAGATCTCTCAGCATAAGAGAGAAAGCTAAGACAGGGTTTATTAAGAAAAAGAAATGTTCTTTTCTTACTACTGTCATGCCGAGGTTAATGTGGCATCTTTCCTTAACAGCCTAGTGAGGAAGGGCCCTGAATCACAGCACACATATTTAGTCTATTTCTTTGCCTCTGTCAAGGTAAGTCATGCAGGAATGCCCATCTAACATGCGAACAATGAAATCATTTGAGAGAACCATCCCTAAAAGTCAAAAGATGATATTCCACACGATCAATCTGACAAAACCTACCTGAGCACAATGCTCAATACAAATATTCAGACTCCTTTCTCAGGCGATTAAAAGGAGGGGCAGCTAAGTATTTCATTTATATGCATAAATGATTGATGGATAACATTAAAGACAAAGACACATTATAGACTAAATTTATATATTTAAATTCAAAAGTATTATGCCGTACTAGATCATTTCCTTCACGTTTTTCCATAAAAACAACATCGCAATTTTAGTATATGCTGCATGTGTCTTTAGTGGTAAATTTGTCTCTTTTGATTCTGAGTGTCCCTATATAACTTTCCCTGTGTGCATTTGCAGTGACAGCATTGGAGAAAGGAAACCTGCTTTTCCAGAAAGGCAATATGGTCCTCTGCCCATGAATTCCTTTCAATTGTCTTTAATGCTAATGTTGTCTTCGTGACCTTGTTTCTAGGTCATCCTTTCCAATTTATGTAACTCAAGGCAAAATATAGTAATTTGGATTATTGAACCTTCTAGAAAGTTATTTTCATTTCAAATATAACCATTTATTTATTTGTTTCCCAAACAGATAACCCATGACGAGGTCTATTTGGCATACAAATGACACTGGTATAATAGTCATCAGTAGGTAAATCAGTACTGGGAGAACACAGAGGGCACAAATTACTGAAACACATAATTACTTTCTAATATGAACCAAACAACAACAGGTACAGAACATACATAGATGAATGAGATATAGTCCTTGCTATAAAGGTCCTTGCGGCATCATAAAATAGAAAAATTCCTGTGCTGAGGAGAAGTGAACATTCTATGGGAAAATAAGATAGGGGAGTGATTACCTGATAAAAATGAGGAAATAACTTTAGAAAATAAAACATTTGAATTGGCTAATGGAGATGGATTTCAGCAGCTTGAGAAGAAAAGAAAAATCAGCCTGGGCTTGAGGAACATGTGCCGCTGCCCAGACAGCCTCCCCAAAAAGTACCTTATGTTCTCAAATCAACAACTTGTTCAGAAGAGCTGAGAGGGTAATGAAATCAAGATGTGGTGAATATCCTTTATTTCCCCATCTACATTAAACTTTCGGCCTTCTCTAACCTACTCTATGCTCTGCAAGGCTGACATCCTAATTCAATCAGCTCCTTTGTCCTCTAACTGCTTGTTGGATTAAGTCAATGGAAAACACTGGTAGGAGACCAAACAAAGAAGAGAAATTCAGACTTTTATTTCTGGGCATTTCTTGTCCTAGCTCCATATCTGTGCATAGGACAGTGGCTGCATCCCTTGAACAAACATCATGCTGTTCTCAGGCAGCCCTTTCTCTGCTCTCTGGTCCAGGAACCACACCCTCTTCTCACATTTTCAGCCTTTGGATGGTAAAGTACCCTCCTGTTACTAGTTCTTGGTACTTCACTGTCCCTTATCCTTTCTCTACACACTGCCTACACCTCTGTAAATAATCCCTTTATAAAACTCTACTTAAACTAATTTTAGTATCCCATCTGCTTTTTACTGCAACTTAGACTGATATGCAAGATGAAAAAAAAAAAAACAATTTAGATTTTTAGGGTGGGGGTGTCTTAAGGAGTGACAGAAAAAGTTTTAGAAAACAAATTAACTGACAAACCAAGATTTTAGAGGAGTCAAGTGAACCAGGATTAAACATCTGGCTAGAAAGAAAAGGTGTGGGTTATAAATGGCATTCTCTTCCTCGGAGATGGAAAGGAAGAATACACACACACACACACACACACACACACACACACACACACACAAATATTTCTATATATGTATATATAAAGGGAGGTCACAGGAAGTAAAGAAGATTATATTTGAAAAGTTTGATTACTCTGTTAAGTAAATAGCATAGTAATTTTTTACACATTGAGGGAGAAGACAATAGGTTCAGAAGTTAAAGAGAGTGAAAATAATTTTGATTAGCAGTGGGAAAAGAGTCAATTATTGACAATGATAAAGATTAACAATCAGCTGAGGTTGTAAATAATCCATAGATAAATATTCTGTTTTATATGGTCTGGTCATTTTCTCCACCAGTGTCTTACAAGTGATGTTAGGATTCATCCATTGGAGCTGGGTAAGGGATGAGAACAAGAGAGCGAAGACGTGGAAACCCTGGTAAAAAAGCAGTAGCATTGTTTCACCATGTGATTCTGATAATGTAACAAAATAAATTAAAATTCAATAACTAGGATAGGAGGGAGCCGTTAATGGTCCAAGTGTTTTAAGAGGTGAAACAAAGGGAGTAGTGATATTTAGGTAGAGAGTAATAGTCAGAGAGTGGATCTTGAAGCTTAAGATGTTGAATGTAAAGTAGTTCCAGAAATGATAATGCTCTAGGTCCATAAGAGTGGGCTACTTAAGTGGAATGGAACACAAGAAGAAGGCACAAAATAAATCTGTGAAAGTTAAGAATTTGGCATCTGCAGATGATTGAAATACTTAAGCATGTGGTCCAGTTTCAGAGTTATAAGACAGATAGTAAGTGGGTGAAGAAGAGCTACTATAATATCAGCCATGCCACCTGTGTAAAACACTAAGTGTGAAGACACAGAAATAATTCTGTGAAAGTCTTGAATAGGAACAAGTGCGACTGGTCAAATTCAAGGTGAGGATTCAGTTTATGGCAGTGGAAAGTGTTTAGCGAGGAGAGTACCAAGAGTTTGAAGGGAGATGCATATGTTGGGAATGGATCTAATGTGTGAGGCCTGAAGTGAGTAAGAATGGCAGTCTTGAAGATAAAGGCGAACTAAATTTCAGCATTGACAGAATATTCTATTTCAAGATTATGAAGGTGAGCAACCCACAGCCCATTGTATTAAGAGACAGAATCGCTACATGAATGGCCATGATCCCTGCTGATATCTACTCCTTTGACAATCTTTTCTGCCCAAGATATACCCTTTCTTATCTTGTGAAATTTGGCAAAGTAAATCAATTGAGAAAAAAACAATTAGCATATACTTTTATGGAATGGGCATCGACATAAGTGAAGGAGCCTCAAGAAGGAAGACCCTTGTCCCATCTAAAGAAATTACTACTAGATCATAGAAAAGTCACTTTTAAGGTTATACTTCAAATTTTATTTAGATTGATGAAATGACAACCATAGTGAACAATATAGTCAATAAATGGTCAAAATACCTAAATAAACTGCAGTTAGTGTACTGCTATTATAAACATAGGAAATATCAGTAAAATGACAAAACTTGCAATACCAAATTTATTTAAAACCATACAAACCAAAAATACAACTTATCTTCCCATACATTAAAAGAGTTTCTAAAATAATTTATGTTCTTCAAATAGAAATATAATTTTAGAGTATAATTATAATTCTGTTTAATAGCTAGAACTGATAAGTAGCCACATTTTGGTCTAAAATCTGTAAGTGAAGAAGGAAATAAATGCTATAAAAAGTTTGAAATATTTAAATTACTACATTTTTGTAACTTTTTGTGAATAAATTTGAATATACAATTAATAAGCCACACATATTCTAGGAATGTAGATAATAATTTTGATTTTTTTTAAAAAGTTGGAATGACAAATTTATGACAGTCCTGGTAGGGGAATTAGCAATGAGAGGATTATTTACCTTGTTTCTTGATGTCATGGGTTTTTACTCTGTTGTTAGAAAAATTCATACTCGTCTAATAGGGAGATGGGATTCTTAGTTCTTACACTGTTGAGTGTATCAGTCCTGTGTACACTGACACCAAATAGCACCTATTTTCTATTCCTTTCTTTGAAAATACTGAAATATATTTGTTTTTATCTGTATTAAAAATGAAATCCAAAAGCAAGGTCTTCAGAGACTTTGAAATCACATAGCTTGAATTAAAGCTACTGATTTGTATAAGACTTTAGGTAAATGATATAAATTTTCTGATCTTCAGTTTTCTTTGTAGTAAAATAAAAATAATGATTCCTACATCACATGATTTATAGAAATAAAATGAGATAAACTAATGAAAATATCTTCTATAACCTTGACATTTGTAAAGCGCTCATTAGTCATTGCTGATCCTCTCCCTATTTTGAGAAAAGTGGGTTAGGAAGAAAGCCTGGTTGCACATAGTTGCTTCAATGTAAAGAACAGACCTACTGATGATCTACTGCACTGAAATTTAATTCTTGCCTTTATCATATGTCACTTGTGTAGCTTTTCTTTTTCTCCTTTTATTTTCTTATTTAATTTTTAATATAATTTATTGTCATATTGACTAACATACAGTGTGTACAGTGTGCTCTTGGATTTAGTGTGTAGCTTTGATAAAATGTTTAACTCTCTGAGGAAAAGTTTCATTTATAAAGTGAGAGCAACAATATCTAACTCAAATTTATCCTACACAAGATTAATTGGGAAATCTATGTAAAGAACTAAGGGAACTAAATTCCTATGAGGAATTTAAGGAGTTTTTTTTTTTCTGTCTCCTTTAAAACTATGTATTATTTTTTAAAGTGCTATAGCAGCATAAATAGAAAGGACAATAAAGCATTCTGTATGTTCATTTATAAATAGGACCTTTGAAAAAAGTATAGAGAACTAATTTATGATAGATATTTATGTTAAAGTTAAGACTGATTGGGGCAAATATGTCAGCAGATGTGTACTCATCTGGCAGAGACCAGAAGACAATAGCCCTGATGGCGATGCCCAGGGTAAAGACCTAAGGTTCAAAGGCGGTTTGCCCATAGCCTGGACCTTGCTGGAAGGCAAGGGTGTCTACAGGCTGGTGCTGGGCAGGGAAGCCATGGAGCTATGGTTTCCAATTGAAGTCGTCCTGTTGATCCCAGAGGATGGCTGGTTACCAAAGATGGGTAAGATTCTTCAGAGGAGGAACAACCTAAGACAGGCATAGTCACAATGGGGCTAGCAGGAAAACCTGTGCAGGGCCTAAGCAATATCGTTAACCTGGGTCTAAGGAAGAACTCTCAAGAATAAGCCCCTGCTGTGATAGCTGCAGGGCAAACAAAAGGGCTCCAGTGGCCCCTCCTCCCCAAGCCGGAACCCCTGAAGTAGGAGCTGGCCTCCAGCAGGGTGAACTCTGGCACTCATGACTTCTTTGCCCCTAATATGTTGTGTAACCATGGACAAAATCACTAACCTCACTTTTTTGATGTCTATAATACAACTATTTCAAAAGTTTGATTCAAGGATGGAATAAAGTATTTTATTAAAAGTTCTTTACATAATGTCTGCCTTATGATACATTAGCTGAAAATGTTAAAGTTTATTATTCCAACAACATTCCAGTTTTCAAATCAAAATAAATGCCTTTGTAAAGAAAACTTTCACTCATTTTTAAATTTAGAAATATAAAAATAAAATATGCTATGAAATATAAAAGAGCATATGTCAAGTATAAAGCATGATTATACAGTATTATATTATTATGAGAATTGTGTATTATAGCATAATAAAAATTATTCCAATGTAATTTCTTAATTCTCCACCTACTTACATAAGGAGATTTTTTTAAATAGGGTCCTAAAACCGTCCCACAAGTAAATCCACAGAGTGGACTAAGGCGGTACAAGAAATTTATTCCAGGGTGTGCACCCTAGCATCTTTAAAATAAAGCTAAGTACTTCCATTTTCAAAAAAGCAGATTAATGCAGAACATGTAGTTGTATTCTTATCATGATTTCAATCCAATATAAAAAAAAAAAAACAAGGCTTTCTAAAAAGTGTTGCCTGTTCTGACAGTAAGGAACTTGTTGCTCAATTCCCTCAAGGCAACTTCTCTATTCAATTAAGGATGTTTTCAAGAACGGTTGCAATTTTTGGTACATTGCCTTTTGGGGAACACATAGAAGATCTGCTTCACCGATGCATTTTGTTTTCAATTTCTCTTAAAATTCAATTTAGTGTAATAAATCATGAAGACTGGTAGTACATACATAAAGGAAAATGATCATAATTTGGAGAAAATACAAAACTATGAGGAGGATTAATCTCAATGTTTCATGAACTACCAAATTAAACAGCAAATTAAATAATTGGAAATGCTTTATTTAGCATCATTAGAAATGCTTCTGAATCAGATTGAAAACTATATAATTATTTGTATATATATATTTGCAAAATATTTTAATTTTTTAAAATAAAACAATCATGATTTTATATCTGATTTTAGCAATTGGCTTCACAATGCCATATTAAGTAACCAATTTGTCCATATAAATGAAACAACATGTGATCTCCAGTTCATACAATGAATAAAATGATAAAATATTTTTGGATATCAAAACAAAATTCACGAATAAATCCTAATCTATGCTATGAAATCTTACTCTTGAAAGTAATATAAATTCCTCCTAAAGAAAATATTTACCCTTATTACTTCCACAAGGCTGAGACTCACATAAAATGAATTATTAGATCTGCCACATATTTAGTGTTCTGTCATTTACTGGCCTGACCACAAAGTCCTTGAGCATCATTACCTTTGAATAATGTGTTGGCAGGGTGAGAAGAAGGTAGACAAAATTGGAAGCCAGAAAACTTTTATAACTTGGAGCAAGTCACTATGCTTTTATGGACCTAATTTTTCTTATCCATTAAAGAGGAGTTTAGATCAATGATCTGAAAGCTTTCTGCCATCTCTAGAGTTCTAGAAATACTATGTTTTATGAAACATAATATAGTGAAAATATAACTTTGTTTAATACTAGCTCCATCTCATCATTTGGGCATACTTACAAGAAATAACCTAAATGCTTATTCCACAGATATGTTTTGAGAGCCAGCAGAAACTAAAATGTATAATAATACATTATAAACTCAAATGCACTACTACATTAACTTAGATATTATTAACTGCATTTCTCAATATTTATGAATATCCACTGGCAAGCAGAAGAGGACATACAAATGGTCAATGACTGGGGCAAAAGCTAACAAGCCCAAGGTGTCAGATTAGGGTAATAAACCTTATTAAGTCATCTATCTTCTGTTAAAATACAGGACAAATTTCCTAAAGTTTACTCATGAAAAGAAAATAAATGACCCCAGAGAGTAAAGAATGTTGCATCTTTTAATGTGTACCAATTCATTCTTAAATAAAGTATATGTTCAAACTTACCATGATTTTGATATTTGAATAAATATTTTTTGAGTATAACCGTACTCACATAACCTTAGCTAACCTGCCAAGAACCGTAAGAACACAGTCAGAAGCTATATTCCAAAAAAAAAAAAAATAACCAAAAATAATTTTAACTGACTCAACTGAAACATGAAAGAACCTTGTTTCGCTTGGGAAAAAAAGTACTTCATGGTTTTACAGATCACTGAATTTTTGCACTTTAAAAAGGATGAACTGAATAAGGAATGTTAAGTGGTGTAATTATTTCTTTTCGTCTCAATTGACAAAGACTAACTTAATTTTAATTAGCTATAGCAAAACCTGGCTTAAATACTATTGTTTCAAGGCTGAATGACATTTATCTAGATTTATATTTAATGAAACAAATAAAAAGAAAACTTTGACCAAAACATATTCATGCATTAATTCAATCACTGGATTTCATATTTCCTTGAATATGAATTTATATGCTTTTTGAATAAGCCTATTGTTATATATCCCATACTAATTAATATATCCTTTCTAAATCAAATAAATATCTAAGTATACATGAATTCAGAAATTGCTTTGTTCACTTCATTGTTTAAACTTTTAATGCTTTTTAAAACAATGAGTTAGTTAAGGTATTTCCATTGCTATAAATGTGTCAGTAAACAGTTAAAAAAGAGAAAAAAAACTGTAATACTGTAACAGTGTCCCTTACTATAACCTACTATAAATCTTATTAACATTTCATAAAGGTTTCTTAAATTGGCTTATATATTTTGTTATGTGGATTAGCTATAATATCAATTTATTTTTGATCAGACGGTAAAGTACAGCATATAAGGTTGATCACCCTATGCACAATCAGAAGTTTTAATAATTTATTAATGGTCACTGCAAAGGTAATACAGGATAATGGTTTAGGGGGCAGCCTCTGGAACCAGAAAACTTAGATTTTGAATACTGACTTCTATAACTTTGAGCAAATGAATTTAAATTTTCCAAGATTACCTTTTCTGCCTATAAAATTGTTTAAGTAATATAACTCAGTACAAAGAATTCCCCTGAAGATGAAGCTGACAGGACAAACTTGTTATCAAAGGATTATCATTAAATGACGGGTCCTATTTGCATTTCCCCTTGGTGACATATAATTTGCAAGATATTGGCAGATTTCAAATCCGAAGAAAAAAATAGATTTACTCACTGTGTCAATGGAGCACTCCACTTCTGTACTTTTAAAACACTGAAGTTTGAAAATGCTGAAGCTAGTAAAAATGAATGCATATCTGATACCTTCATATTTAGTCCCCCCAAAATATAAGAAAAACAAATTGACTTATTTCTTATTTGAAAATCATATGGAAACTTCTGGAAATATTACTATATGTATATTATGTGACCAGAGGAGCAATTCTAAATTTGTCTTAAATAATATAAATAATAAATTATCTGTTTTGGATGGTGAAGATATTCTTAAGCACATAGAAAATTTAGTACAATGAAAGAGAAGGAACTCATTTCAAGCATCTAATTTTAAACGCAGAACACTAAATTAAGAAAAAAATGATGATAAAATAAATAACTAAAAGAGCATGGAATATCATTCACATCTATATTTTATTTAGGAGGGACTGCCACTTATTCTGTGTTGAAACATTAATTTATGCAACTTCCGAGTGTTTAAAGCTCTGATAGTTGTTGTTCTAAATAGTAACAGATGCTTTAGAGTCTTTGAATAAAATGACGGTTTGAATTTTTTAAAAATTCCAGTTCAAGTAAAGAGAGAGCCGGAGACCTTTTCTTCTGGACTCATGAAACAAGAAATCCAATCTATACAACTAGTAATAAACCTACCGGGAAAACTGATAGGGCAGTGGAAAAAAACATAAAATTGGTGCAATCTATACAACCCGGTTTCAGGAAGAGAAGAAAGAGAAAAATTGCCTGAGAAATTTCAAATAAAAAGCATGTTTGAGAAAATAGAAGACGCATTAAAAGGAAAAAGTATCCCACAACGTAATCTGACTCAGGTAATAAGTACAAATAGTATAGAGGATTTCCTAGCTGTAGCAGGATCCAATAAATAAATAAATAAATAAACAAATAAACAAAGGAAAAGAAAATAAAAACATGAGCCACACAAACACTAAATAAAATCTTCAGCACGCCTCTGCTTCTAGACTCTGATCTGAGTCCATTTTAAACTCAAACAATTCTGAATATCTCTTCTATATTTATGGCACTTAATTCATTGTCCTTTGCTATTTCACAGAGACTAAAACACTAATCTTATAAACAAGAAATTTAAAGCACAACTGCTAAGATGACTTATATAACAGATATTTGAGGAAATGTGGGTTTCAAACAAGTTCCAAACAATATATAAAAAATAAGAAGGTCCAATAGGACACATCAAGAGTCTTAACGAGTGCACTGTATTTAGGAATAAGATAAAACTAGATGCAGTGAATTATTTTGTTTACGTATTCATTTTTTAACAGTTATTAGTTGTGTCTCTATTACATAATGTAGACGCAGATGAATATATATCAATGAATAAGATGTGACATCTGCCTTAACAGAATACAAAGAGCAGTGAGACAAAAGCACATTAGAATTTCAGTGTTGTAAGGCACAGTTATGATAGTGGTACACACAATATGCAATGATAGAAGAGAGAAGAATAATGATTTGGAGACTCACCCAGTGGAGAAGAAAGTGGACAGCACTTCAGGTCAAGAATTTAAAAAACTAATAGATGAACATAGGGGAAGGGAAGGAAAAAAAAAGATAAAAACAGAGAGGGAAGCAAACCATAAGAGACTCTTAAATACAGAGAACAAACTGAGGGTTGCTGGAGGGGTGTTGGGTGGGGGGTATGGACTAAATGGGTAATGGGCATTAAGGAGTGCACTTGTTGAGCTGAGCACTGGGTGTCATATATCAACGTCATTCATCATATATAAGATGAATCAATGGGTTCTACTGAAACCAATACTATAGTATGTTAACTAACTCAAGCTGAAAGGAAGAAGAGAAGGAAGTGAAGAAGGAAGGAAGGAAGGAAAGAAAGAAGGAAGGAAGGAAGGAAGACAGGCAGGCAAGGAGGGAGGAAGGAAAAAAGGGAGGAAGGAGGGAAGGAAGGATGGGAAGGAGGGAGGAAGGAAGAAAGGAAGGAAGGAAGGAAGAAAAAGAAAAAGAAAGAAGGAAAGAAGGAAGGAAGGAAAGAAAGAAAGAAAGAAGTTAGTAAGGATGACATATGAAAGCAATTTATTGGTGGAGTTTGAGAACTAAATAAGAATTGAAACACTTCTCTGGAGGAGCACAATCTCTACCTTTGCTCTTGAATATATAGACTGCTAGGTGAATAAGAAAGACCCAAAGAGGACCATTCCTCATGTTTCTGCTCCATAAATCAGGATTATTCTATAGTCACCTTAGGCCCTGAAGTTACAAGCATAAAGTGTACACAAGCTGTAGATAAAAACATGACTAATCAGGGTAAAATATGTGATAAAGAACAAAGATGCTTAGAACATTTGCATCTGGGGATTTGGGGAAAGCTTACTGTTCTCAAGGGAATTCCAGTGAACGAATATAGAAGACAGTGTTACTCCGGCACTGTTTCTGATGCTGTCATATCAGGCTGCCCCCTCCTCTTTTTATCCATCAACTTCTATAAGCTCCTGATGATTAAGCCATTTTGTTCTTATGTCATTTTATTCCCTCCGTTAGTAGTTTAGCAACATTGATGGAAACACAGTATTTGTACTGGAATGGTATGCATGTTAGAATGCATTAGTCACTGTATGGAAAGAAAGGGTGGACGGGATGGGGTGTGTGGTGCCTTTATTGGAACAACGAAATTTCATTAGCAATTTTCAAACTGAATTCTGTGAGAACATCACAGGCGCTTTACAAACATAACACAAAGAAATGTTAGCAATATTTTCCTCTTTAGTGGATTTTAAATCCAAGGAAAAAAACTTATTCATATTTCTACAGCTAGCTTATTCTAAAATGTTTATCCTTTTCAGAAATGTTTCCGTTCTTGATAAATTCCAAGACGTGGCCTGCAAAATCACCCCATGCACTAACTTGTTACTTTTGTTCATTGATGTATCAGAAGCATTTTACCAACTAACTGGCAATCCATGTTGAAAATGAAAAGCTAGTTCCAGTGTTTTTCAAATTGAAATAGAAACAGAAAAGACAAAATTTGGACATTTCACTGTTGAGACAATATAAGCAGCTTTGCTTCTAAAGAAAAAAAAAACTATATAAGATGAATCCCTGAATGAATCCAGAAGTACCCAAAATGTACAGTTCTAATTTTCCCATCTGTTACAAAATAACTATAGAAAATGGCACTTTTGTATTATGCTACAATGACAATAAAATGTATTTGAACATATATACATACATATATATTATATATACATACATGCATGTACATATACATGATGCTATATCTCATTTGTTGACCTCACACTTAATATTACTGTGATATGTGATAGAGACATAGAATAATGTTCTCATTTTAAATGTGATTTTTTTTTAATTTTATTTTATTTTAGAAAAGAAGAGAGAAAGAGCATAGGAGCGAAGGCGGGGGACAGAGGAAGAGAGCAAATGAATCTCAAGAAGGCTCCACAGTGCAGCCCAATGTGGGGCTTGATCCTATAATCCTGGGATCATGAGCTGAGCAGAAATCGACCTACTGAGCCACCCAGGCTCCTCGAGGTGGTATTTTTAAACTGAGTATTATAACTAAAAATGCTAAATGAAGGATGTTTCTCTTTATCTTCATTACGCTGGATTTTTTTATTCTCCTTTTTTAATGTTTATTTCTGAGAGAGAGAGAGAGTGCACATAGGACAGGGGCAGAGAGAGAGAAGGAGACATAGAATTCAAAGCAACCTCCAGGCTGTGAGCTGTCAACACCAAGCCCTATGTGGGGCCTGAACCCACGAACTGCGAGATCATAACTTGAGCTGAAGTAGGAAGTTAAACTGACTGAGCCACCCAGGCATCCTATACTTTTTATTCTTAATCAGACAATGTTTTTTATATTTCTGTTTCATCCATTTGTAAAGTAAGATCATTAATAAAATGAAATTGTTTATTATAGCTAGGAATGTATGCCTAATACCATTTTACTTAAATTTGATTGATGTGTGCATTATACCTTATGACTTACTGATGACATTTTGGTACCTATCTTAATTTTTAAATTGTTCCATAATTACTGAGTTTTGTAAACTTTGATCTAAACAGCTGAAGCATTTCTTTTTGAATCTTATAGCAAATATCAGTAAAAAAAATACTTAACTTTATTAAAGAGCTGTACTGGATGGCATCCTTTCTGATATTTTCAATAGGAACTCAAAATACCTCTCACTAAAACCACCAGCAACGTAAGTAGGATCTGATTGCCATAACAATCTTGATATTTTAAAGCATCAACTACTTAGTTTAGGGTTAGTTCTAGACACATCACTTTTTATATTATATTTACATTATGTTAAACCCCTTTCCAATTTATTATTAGGAGAAGAATGGTTAATCAGCCATGATATCTCTATTTGGGAGATGATTACATTTGTATACAGTTTAAACCATATTGTTATGAGTTTCTGTCATGTCAGATCTGTGTGTGTGTGTGTGTGTGTGTGTGTGTGTGTGTTTATTATCAGCTAAGATCAGTAACCTGAAGGAAAGCTTTTTTAGAATTTTGTCTTCTTCTTTTTGGAATGTGATTTTGGACTGGTAGTTATTCCTTATAAGCCTCAAGATCCTTACTGTAAATGGATTTTTTTGTATACTTCACAGGACTATCTTTTTTTAGTAATAACATAGGGTTTGCTTGGCACACTATAGGTCCTCAATGAAGATTTATTGTAACAGTGGCTCTGTGAGTGCTTATTCTCTGGGCTAGTTTAGGGATTAAGCTGCAATGCCTCGGTAATATTTTGGAGTTCTCGTTGCTATTCTTGTTTCTGTACTGTAAAAGTTAAATTTATATCAGTAAAGCATTTTGTGGAAGGCTTTGGCATAGGTGGCTGATGGTGCTAGATGGCTGACTGTCCTGCTGTCTTGCTCGGGACCGAGGGGATTCCTGGGATGCAGAGCTTTCAGTGCCGAAACTGGGAAATCTCCAGGCATACCAGAAGGGTTGGTTACTCTGTAGTGACCATAGGTTTCATCTTCCTTGTCCTTAACTGTATTTCAGCCAGAAACTATAGTTTGTAGCACCCTTGTATCTAGATTGGTCCATGTGATTCATTCTGGCCAGTGGAATGATGTGTGCATTCCTGAGCAAGGCGGTTAAATATCCAATGTACCTTTCCCATGTTCTTTCCTTTATATCACTGGCAGTTAACAACAGACATGGTGGTCTTAAAGCCACAAGATCACTGAACCCCAGAACGGATGCAATGCGGGGTCCTGAATTGTGTGGAGGAGGGTTTACAAACCTCATCAAACTGTGAAGTGAAACATGAACTTTACTGGGTTAAATCATTGAGCTTTTAGTGTTGTTTGTTAGATGAGTTAGTATACCCTAATTAAAAGATGTAATTTATTGAATATTATTATTTAGAAGATGTAACTTATTAAATATTATTATTTTAAAATACTATTGGAAGTGAATGTGATTTTCAGCTGTTCTTGCCATAAGAGACAGCCCACAGCACATACGGAAAGGCCATTCTTCATTAATAATATGCTGTTCTAAGTGAAGTCATGTTAGCAAATTATCCATGAGATTTATGGGCTGGTAGTATCATTCCCTCCATTTTAGAGAATTAAAATAAGACTTAGAGTCATCACTTTTTTTTCCCCTCATTTGCACAAAGATAAATACCAAACCTAAGAATAAACTCACAACTTCTTATAGCAAACTCTTCTATTACGCTGTTTCCTTTACAGAGTCGATAATGGCATCTACACACACATGTACATACACACACTGCAAAGCAATGACTTTGGTGATTACCTGTTCATTTCAAGTGAGGATATCTATTACTATCTAACTAGACTAACTAGAGTGTTGTCAAAAATTGCAAAAATTGAGATTCTGACTGTGATGTACTCAAACACGTCTTTTCTGAGAACATGCAGGGACTGACCAAACACTAATAAGAGGGTTTCAATTTTTTTTTAGTTTCCTTTTGATTTTCTGATTTCCTTTCCTAAATGGTATTTATTCCAATCCCTAATGATAATCCTCTTTCAACAGTCTCTAACTTGGATAATAATAACAATAAAAGCCTCAAGATAAATAAGCTAATGTTCTTTTCCTCCACGTCATGGAAACAAGTCTGAAACTTAAACATAATAATATTGGATTTGGAATTAGGAATTTATCATTCCCTCCATTTTAGAGAATTAAAATAGGACTTAGAGTCATCACTTTTTTTTCTTAACTTTAAAAAAATAGTTATAGAGGCAATAATAATAGATTTTAAAATCTATTATTTTAAAAGCCATTGAAAAACTCGGATGGAGGAATTTTCTTGAATGAAGAAAGAAAATATGGAATTGAGTCATGCTTAAAAAATTAATATTTAGCAAAGTTACGTTGGGATAATGATTTTTTTCCTATGGCTGAAATGACAGCGTAACTGGGGAAACACTTCACAGAAAGCTAAAATTGAGAGAGAAACTCCATCGCAATGTATTGCTGGATCAGAACACAGTTTCAGCCTTACACCATAGTACCTTGAGTTGGGAATATTTTTGAAAACGCCATTCTTCCTCAGACCTTCTCTATTGTATCCTCAAAAAAATCCAAAGCAATTTCAACTTTCATTTCTCCCCATACTGTCACATTCCCTCTTCCTTTCACCTACGGTTCTTGAAAGAGTGGTATATTCCAGGAATTCTATTCGCTCACTAGTCACTCCTTTAAATCTGTATCTTTTGTCTTCTTCCATTACTTCTTTACAATTATTTTCAAATAATTAGCAACCATGTTCTTTTCTTTTTTTTTTTTTTTTAATTTGTCCACTTTCTAAAATTTTCTGAGTCATTACAAGTTGCTAATTACCTGCCCCTTCAAATGCTTTAGATTTCAGGTATATTATATATAAAAAAAAACAAAACACCTATACCTCTGAATGCTCCATCTCACTATTTGGTGGGTCTTATTTACTGTCCCATCTTCATGATAGACACAGTCCTTGAGCTTGCCTCTTCACTCTGTCATGCCCTTTCACTCTTGTCTTATCTATTTATATTCCTACTTACCCTAATTTACCTCTATTCAAAACTGGTCTTTGGCTTTAGTTCCAAGTTTTTCTTGAAACACATGTTGACGGGGGTTTACTTATGCTTAAAATGTGCAAAGGAGGGTCTACCGAATCCTACATCTGTGGGGCTAAAATTTTCAACCTCATAATTTCATCCCATAAGCCAGCTCCTCTCCTCATTTCCCCGTCTTCCAATTATCCCAATCGTTTAGACATGTTTGGAATATATATATATATATGTTATTATGTTTGGAATATATATATATATATATGTTATATATATGTTATATATATATATATGTTATTTTTTATTTTTTAAGAAATGCTTTTATTCACATAATTAGTGTCCCCCCATGTTTCTCACTTCAGCTTCCTTCTTGCCCATTCTCACTGGGAACAGGCTAAATTAGCCCCTCATTTGTAAGAGAACATCTGCTCTGATCGTAGTTACTTTATATCCTTCTGGACTTCTTTCCTTGACTAATGAATTTTCACCTTTCTTTTCCTTTTATAATTCACTCAGATATATGTTCCTAGATTAATATAAGCACATATCTGCTCTGGCCTCTCTTGTTCAAAATTGATCTCCATTTCCTCTCAAATTAAGGACTAACTTTTTAAACCAGTGTTTAAAATCATTCCCAATACTCTCAGAGATTCCTTTATAATCGTATCACAACTATTTGGTACATTTTAGTCAAGCAAGACAAGTGTGCATTCCCCAAGTACACCCCAAACCTTTCCATTCCTGCTAGGTCTACAACCTCCATCTGGGAAACACTATTCTAGTTCACTCCTTTGAAAATCTTAATCATCCTGTAAGATGTAACTCAAAGGAGTTTTAATGCATATTTTTTTTCTCTCCTTACTAAAGGCTATTTGAAAACCATCTTCCTTGAACCCACAAAGCACTTATTTTGCACTTACTTCTTATGATCTGTACATAGTTCAATCAAACAATGGAATCTTCCTGTGAATTTGTCTTTCCCTAAGAAGTTAAAAGTTTCTTGTGGACAGGCATTATAATAATCGTCTTTGTATTTCTCAAGTGCTTAGCATAATATCTTACTCTTTAAAAAAGTTTCATTTATACAGAAGAGCATTTAAGGTAAGATAGTTTTAGAAATAATTGAAATGCCAAATGTCTAAATATATATTCTTGAGAGTATATATGGGGTTTATTGGGATGCAGTTAAAACTTGCATGAAGTTAGATAATTGTAAAGCAAATTCATCCTGAGAAATTATCATAAGATGGTAAGTAAGTTTTTAGCTAGTGGAAAAAAATAAGGAAATAAAATTTTAGTAAATTACAACTTGTCAACTTTATTTTCAACAGTGCCATGGATTTCTAATGCACAATCAATCACAGAAACTAATTCCAGGGATACCTGGGTGGCTCAGTTGGTTAAGCATCCAACTCTTGATTTTGGCTGAGTTTGTGATCTCATGATTCATGAGACCGAGCCCCACATAAGGATACTTCTATTATAAACATAGGAAATATCAGTGAAATGACAAAACTTACAAGACCAAATTTATTTAAAATCAAATAAATCTTGGTTGGGATTATCTCTCTCCCTCTCCCTGCCCCTTCCCAGCTTATTCTCTCTCTCTCTCTCTCTCTCTCTCTCTCTCTCTCTCTCAAAAACAAATAAATAAACATTATAAAAAACAAATTCCAATATTTTTCTGGTTTAGGTAAGACAATATAAAACTGCATAAAATTCTCTATCTCTGTATATATACATATATATATATATATGCATATATATATGGTGTAATATAAAAATGTAATACCTCCATAAAAGACTTTTTAAAAATAAAGGAAATACTATGTTATTAAACTGTAAAACTTTCTCTATGAAAAATTGTAGAAGATGCTTTTGTGTTTCTAAGAAGTAAACATAAAGAGAAATAAATATGTAAGCAGGTTCCAAGATGGCTCCTCGTGATTCCTATCTCCTAGTATCCACATCTTTATGTAGACATTTCCAAATGGTACCAGAGCTGTTCTGTGTGACTAGTAGCACATGGCTGAAGGGACAGTATGTCATTTCCTAGATTAAGTTATAAAAGACAATGACTTCCATCTCAGATCCCTCATTATTTTTTGCCCTCTAACTCCAGGGGAAGCAGGCTGCTATGTTGTAAGCAGTCCTGAGTAAGGTCTTCATGAATAGGAAGTGAAGCTTCTCACCAAACACCAGTGAGGATCTTTAGGCCTATGACGAACTGAAGCCTGCCATCAACCATGTGAATCAGCTCAGAAGTACTACTTGAACCTTGAGATGACTGTAGCCTCTGCAACCTTGTGAGAGACCCTAAGCCAAAAGCAAACAGCAAACCTGTCCCCAGACCACTAACCATCAGGTACTGTGTAAGAAAATAAATATTTCGGGATATTTTGTTATGCAGCAACAGTTAACGACACAGAATGCATAGGTACATAGAAACTTTGCCATTAATCCTATTTATAATAAAAGTAATAATGTACATCTTAAAAAGGATTTTGTTGACTACAAACTTACTTTACTGCTTTAATAAAATACCCTCAAAATAAACATTTAGCCTTTACTTAATAAAAGAAATTACAACCCCTTATTTCTAAAGATTTGACTTCTTGGCTCTCATAAAATTGTGGGTTGTTTTTCTTTTCCTTTAATATAAAATGATTTCAGGCTGCTCTGTCTCAGTTTGTCACAGCCACTGCAGTAAATTGAGGTCCACAGAGAAGGTGCTGGGGCAAGTAAGATGCCAGGCAGGCCCTAGATGACTCTGCCTCCCTGAGGAAAACAATTAAACATGGGCAAAGGAAATCCTAAGAAGTCAAAAGGCAAAATGTCATCATTTGCATTCTTTCTGCAAACTTACCAGGAAAAACACCCAGATGTTTCAGTCAACTTCTCCAAGTGCTCAGAGAGCTGAAAGACCGTGTTTGCTCAAGGAAAATTCGAAAACATGGCAGAGGCAGACAAGGCCCGTTATGAAAGAGTAAATGAAAACACATCCCACCCAAAGGGGAAACAAAGAAAATAAGTCATTAGATCTCAATGCATCCAATGCATTCCTTCGGTCTTTTTGCTGTTTTGTTCTGAGTATAGCCCCCAAATCAAAGGAGAACGCTCAGACCTCTCCATTGGTGATATTGCAAAGAAACTGGGAGAGATGTGGGATATCACTGCCACAGATGACAAACAGTCTCAAAGAAGGCTGCTGAGCTGAAGGAAAAATACGAAAAGGGTATTGCTGCATATAGAGCTAAAGGAAAGCCTGATGCAGCAAAAAAGGGAGTCATCAAGACTGGAAAAAAAAAAACAAAACACAAAAAAACAAAACAACAACAACAAAAAGAATCAAGAAAAAGAAGGAAGAGGAGAAAAAGGAGGAAGATGAAGATGATGAATAAGTTGGTTCTAGCTCAGTTCTTTTTTCTTGTCCATAAAGCATTTAACCCCCCTGTACATAACATGTTCCTATTAAAGAAAAAAGCATGAAAGGTAAGGCTGTGTAAGTTTTATTTTTAAACTGTACAATATCATTTTTTGTATAGTTAGCATACCACCAAAGATGCCTTTAGATAGCCCTGTCCTGGTGGTAGTTTCAGTATTCACTAACCCTGCCTAGAACAGTGTGGGGGGATTGTAAACTGGTATGGAAATTTAAACACATTCATGTTGGTGCATAGTACAAATTAGTTGTATATGGGGACGAAAGTTTTTTCATATTCAGTTGTCACTGAGGCAGCTTACAGGAAATAATTGGTGTTCTGTTAACTGAATACCACCCTGCAATTGCAGAAGAAAAAAAAAATTGGCAGCTGTTATGCTGACATTCTGAATGCTTCTAATTAAATACAATTTTTCTTTAGAAACAAATAAATAAATAAATAAATAAATAAATAGATAAAAAGTTTTAAGAATTTGGTTCTATTTACTCTAGTGTTTCTCGAAATAAGGATTCTAGGTAAGTTTCAATGTCTAGGTGAAGATAAGAAATACAGAATTTTCAACAGCTCTTTGGGCATAACAGGAGTGAGCCACAGGTCATACAAAAAAGATAAAATAGATTCTCTTCCCAGATTCCTTTATTGTGTTTTCTTGAACTCAGTTTTTAGATTTGCTATAGGCCGAAGACAGATTGTAAGTTTTTCTTTTCCATGATTCTATAAATCTTGTTATTTTTTTTTCTTTCCAGTGCTGGTATAGGAGTCCTCACAGTGGGTCAGATCATAGAATTTTAATAAGTCACTACTTCCTAAATTTTTCTATAAATCAGTATTATGATATATCTATCACTATGTCAAAGCTTTATCCTAAAAAAATTGCTTAGAAAATTAAAAGTCACTTTTAATTTAATTTTACCTTAATTTTAATCTTCAAAATCTTATGTTTTTGCTAGTAAAATATAAATGTATAGTATATGTCAAAGAAATCAATCTTAGTAGAGTTTTTCTCCTGCAGCAATGCAGATAATTGGCTTCATCAATCTAAATGATGCTATAATACTAGGATTTTATTAATGTCAATATCAGATGCTTTACAATTTATATATACAAAAATAAATTTTAACTGAATTCATTATACGTAATATTGTTTCATTTTTATTAAAATGGAATATCTTCTTTAGAAAAAAGGCAAACTTTTTGTATTGTTTTATACTATATGTAAATGCATATAAATATTTAAATGGCTATATATTTTATTACTAAAGTGAAAACCAAGTGAATCCTTTAAATATGTAGAATGTTTCTTGTGACCACCTAATTTATGTTAAATAAACATGAGTCTCTTGTATGTTGTAAAGAATATATTAGAAATAAATATATATAAATATTTAAACATATATATATACATATATGCATTTAAATTTCACATGTGCTATTTTGTATTGTAAGTAATGAAAATCTTAGTTGAAAAAACAATTAAGGATAATAAGCATTTTAGAAATAAATGTTAAACCATATTAGGTCAAAAAAGCCTTACAATGAGTTAAACACTGTGTTAAGAAGCTAGAAAATCCTTCAAATTTACTACAGGAAATATGCCATTAATGTCATCGGAGCCCAAGTACAGATTAACCACCATCATTTCTAAATGTTGACTATAACAAAGATAGATGTAACAATGTTTTCATGCTTTGCATTCAAACTACCCATAATTAAGTCATGGCTGAAAAATGATTTTTACATTTCTTCCTTTAAAAGATAAAAAAAAACACACTCTTCGCCATTATATCTCAATGGCTAAACTTGTCTCCTTAGTAGAGTTTAAGTCAAATCAATAATTTAATCTTCTACAGCTGAATATATTCTACATGTAAACAGTATTTCCGCTCAAAACGACAAGCATCTGTTGGACTTCCATCATACATTTAAAATTCTCTGTGCTCCTTCTAGGATAGTCAGAAGTTTGCTAAATTCTACTTAATTTTTGGAGAACAACGTAATGCTTTTTTTTGTTTGTATTTTTCTATATCTTATTTCCAGAATAAAGTACTATATCCTGCAACAGGCTACATGGAATTCATGTTTATTATTTTTTTAAGATATACATTTATTTCTGATTCTATATATGATTTCACTCTCAAGAACCTTAATCTTATCCATAATTAAATCTGTAGTTTGTTCAATAAAAGTTTTCCATTAAAATCCTACGTATAAGCAAACCGTAGCTAGAAACCTCACCTCGATAAATTAAAAATGTACTATTTAAACAAAACTTCCTGCTACCTGGTGCAGGGAACAAAGAGATAAATAGACACGAACAACCTTATGGGCTACAATGACAGACGAATCAAATAGGTCGGTAACTATACCAATTGCAAGTCAGAATAGGAGCACCAAAAGTGGCATAAATAGAGTGTTTTTAGAAAATCGAAGACAAAAAAATGTTTCAGGAAACTTACAAGAAAATCCTCAACATTTTTGCAATGTCCATTGTAATATGAATTAGCTAGTATATTTAGGAAGAAAGAAATGATCAACTATCTAAAACACATATAATGGTCTTTAAATTCTGCCACAGAAAGGGAGAAACAAGGTAAGTCAAAGTCAACACTAAGCAAGGAGACTTTCAGGTATATAATGATTTTTTTTTTTATCCTCAAGGCAAATTTAATGCCAAGAATTGATAGAGTTCCAAGTGCTTGGAATCAGCAGGTACATTATTTTACTTCACCTTCACTGTCAGTAATAGAATCATGGAATATTAGTGGTAGAGGTATTCATTCCTTAAAATAATTTGAAGTGGCTTAAGCTAAACTGTTCATTTCATTGTGAGGAAACTTGTATATAATAAAATACGGAAGGTTGGTGTTCCTGAGTTATACAGGTTGGAGTTCCTGATATACTGTATCAAATATCCTGTTAAGTTTTCATTTTATTGTTGTTTCATTAGGTTAGTTTAACCTCATTTTTGTGTTTTCTTCTTATGCTTTCTAACCTATATTCATTTTTATGTAAATTTTATTAAATTTACAACTCTAGTGTGCTAATATATTGGTATGCATGTTGTTTCAATACGAGTTCTACTCATTATTCAACTTTCACTAGTACCTAAAACTCTTAAGTGATTTTTACATTTTAAAGAAAGTTTTCAGTTATTTTCTTCACAATCCCTATTGGAACATCCTCTATTTACCAATGTGATGAGGGGTTCTCATAAAACAAACAAAAAAACAAACAAACAAACAAACAAACAAAACAAAAAAAAACCCTCTAAGTTAGTGTTCTTTTGTTAAGGGTCAACAACTCATTCTATGACTTTTGGAGGGTTGAGATAATGAATATAGTACCTTTTAATGAATTTTATACTTAAATTAAAATATTACCAAGGTCTGAGAATTGGTTATTTAAATAGGTGATGGGTATTTAGGAGTGCACTTGTTGTGATCATCACTGGGTGTTGTATGTAAGTGTTGAATCACTAAGTTGTACATCGGAAACTAATATTACACTGTATGTTAACTAACAGGAATTTTAAACATTAACTAAAAAATGAAATAAATGAAGTGATTGGAATCAATATCATCTGGCCCTGTCTTCTTATTTTACACATGAAGATCAGAGTGCTTAAGTGAATTACCCAAAGCTACACATTTAGGTAGTTATGATTCTCGAATTACCACATAAGATTTCTGACTTCCTCTTGAGCTATGACCTCAGTAAGTCCACCATTCAGATAAAATCTACTTCCACTCAGATCCCATCAATCACAGTTAATTCTTATATATTGTTCTCTAGTAATCTTTTGAAGCCACTTCCATCTCTAGGTGTCTGAGTCAGCAGGGAGGGATTAAAAATATCAGACTAGAAAAGCCCTATATACTGAAGAAATGCTGAACCTTGGGAGAGAAAATTTAGGCCCATCTATTCTCAATCTCTCTGTACACTCTACAATCTGAAATTCAATGTTCGTGACATCTAGGTTGATTCAGTCATGCAGATACAGTAGAAACATTTATACAAGCAATAAAAGCTACAACTATGGGCATCCCAACAACGAATTTCACCAGCTTCGTACTATCTTTTCCCCTAATCTCAGTTACTACCTTCTTTGTTCTTCTCCTTGCTACCCGTTATGTGAAATGCAGACTAAAATTTTCATTTGCTACACCTTATTCAGGCTCTTCTCCATTCTACAAGTACAGAGATGGAAAATGTGAGCCTAAGCCTACTTTCCTTGTTATCTTCAAGAAAAAGTCACATATGTACAAGGACATAAGACACTTTCTGTATATCGAAAAATAAGTTTTAATCATCTTTAATTCCTTATGTTTCCCTTTTAAACTCTTGAAATCAATTAATTATTATCTTTTTTGTTATTGTATATGTCCTCTTTTTTATTTTCCCTTTGATTTCTACATCTGCCTCTTCTCTGCTCCTATTTACGTATAATTTTTCTTCTCATCAGTATAGTAAAAAATACACTTTCAGGACTTCCCAGTGAAGTTTAAAGCCTTGTCAGGCAATAAGCCTCAGAATAAGTAGTCCCGGTATGCAGCTGAGCAAGAAGCATCCTTACAATTAGAACCAAGTATGGAAAGTTAAATGTAAAAATAAGATAATACAACATCCAGCTGAAAATCAAATGAATGTATTGTCATCATGGTATCAGATGAGACCATATCTGACTGGGAATAAACTGGATATGCTTGGATATGCTCTTCTTTCACATCTAAATTTCCAAAATAAAGTAAAATCAAAATCATATATATATATATATATATATATATATAATTTTTATAATAAATATAATAAGTAATAGAAACATTCACACATGAATACTTATGGGTAGGAATTAGCTATGGGGTATTTTATCTCTTTAACATCATTTGAAAATTAATTTGAAGTAAATTCTGGAGCTAGTATTATCTGCACACATAATTTGCATGCACTAATGGCAGCATCTTAGATACCTGAACCAGCTGATCTGAGACATGGATTATTGCTAGGTTCATTCCTTTCAGACAGCTATATAGGGATATTTATCCATTCTGACATCTCTTGGAATATCCAATCCTACTTTCAAATTCCAGAAATTCTGCATTTCCATTAACTCGTATGACAAAGCCAGCTAGACCAGTGACTGCCATCAGGTCCTTCCATTTCAGTTCTTACCACAAGTGTTTTCCTAACACAGAGCTGTCATATCACTCACTTGCTGTTAACATCATTGATGGTTAGTCAATGAACACCAAATTTGTTAGTATTCCATATGAGACACCAACAAAATGACCAGCCTCACCTCTAGGCACACATGCTGTGTTCCAACGCCATATTAAGAACGTTATGGTCTTTTTTGAGTTTGTGTTCAGGACTTTACACTTGCTATTATTTTTTTTCACTAGCTGGTTAATTTCTACACCTTATTTTAGTATGTATTTAAAATGTCACATTCTGTGTAAAGCATTCCCTCAGAGAGATTTAAACTCTACATCCTTTAAACACCTCCATTCTACCACTATCACATTTAAATTCTTTATATGGCCCTCTATATGGTTGATAAATTTTGTACATTGGCCCACATATGGCCCTCTGTTTTTGTAAATAAAGTTTTGTATTATATTAGTCATGCACATTTGTTTACATGTTGTCTATGGATGCTTTTGTGCTAAAGTGATGATATTGAATAGTTGGTATAGAAAATAAAATATATAATTCAATTCTAAAATATGCACTATATGTCCCTGTTCAGGAAAAGCTTGCTGACCTCTCCACTAGAGCTGAACATTCTTACATAAGATATACTGTGCCACATTCATCTTTCTCTATCCATAAGCTTTCAAAGTACCTGAGTAGTGGATAAAAATATTGTTAAATGAATGGATTTCTCTTGACCTTTTCCCATATTTCTTAGTATTTTATTTATAGTTCTCTCACAAAAAAGGTATTGTAATGAAGAAATTGAATGATTCTAGTATTCTAATATAGAGTTAGCACTAATTATATGCTCAATAAATATGTAGAAAGAATGAAATTGATTAAACTTGCAAATTTGGGGCGCTTGGGTGGCTCAGTCGGTTAAGCGGCCTGACTTCGGCTCAGGTCATGATCTCACGGTCTGTGAGTTCGAGCCCCACATCGGGCTCTGTGCTGACAGTGCAGAGCCTGGAGCCTGCTTCGGATTCTGTGCCTCCCTCGCTCTGCCCTACTCCTGCTCACGCTCTGTCTCTATGTCTCAAAAAATAAATAAAAACGTTAAACTTGCAAATTTAAGCAACATATTATTGGACACTAATTGGTGGAGGGAAAATACTTTAAGGGATATTTGATGCAAGACGTACAATGGGCAAGATTAAGTAAGATAAATTAGGTTGCTGATTTCAGGAACACTAGGGGACATGGGTATTTAAACAGAGTGTACAAAGTGAAAACATGGCATGGGTGACTTCCTTTTTATGATTTTAGTATTATAATAGGTTCTTTACAAGTATTAATCATTCCTCAATACTAACTTTGAAATGTAGTGGTGAAGATAATATTAAATATCTCATGGTACACATAGTAGCTTGGCATTCAGTAAATATTATTTTTTATCCTCTGAAAGGTTAATCGAACCAAGGATAACCAAATTAGGCATGCATTTCCATCCTTGACTATGTTCCTGGCATTTATTATGAAGATACATCCAGAGATCTAGGTTTAGGAATTGCATTTCAAAAAGTTAGACTTCAAGAAATTTCATTTTTTCTCCAAACTAGAATAAGTCATATATTTAATTAGAATTCAAAAAAAAATTTCCAACCTATCTTTAGGTACGTTCCACATACCACTAGGAAAAAAAAATAAGAGACTCTTTTTTCTCCAGGTTTGCAGACATTCTGTCTGACAGTGAATGTGATCTAAGGTTGTGTGGCTCAAAAGCCAATGTAGTTGCCAAAGTGCTTTCCCCACTGGGCACACACAAAATATGCTCTTTGATTATAATCTTCATCCCTCTTTTCAAGACTTGTTTCTGTTCACAACTCTTTGGGGCTTAGAGTCAATTCAAGTTTGTTTTTAAGCAAAGAATATTCCTTAAAGCTGCAAGCAAGGTTGATCTGCTGGCTGCTTCGATTTCACAGTTTTCCAGCTATGCCACATTGTTCGCCTCTGTGTTTCAGTAAAGTCTTAAAAGCATTTCTTTTCCTGTGACTGTTTGCAATTACTTCTGCTGGCCACACATCTATACGTATTAGTAGGAGAGCATTCTCTTTGGTATTTATTAATAGAGATGCAATTAGAATTAATATTAGACTCCTACTCAGTTAAAAATCGTAGAAGAAAAGAATATAATGGTAAAGTCATAATTGTATCCCATTTTGAGTTGAAAAATAAAAAAAAAAATGTTGCTAAACCACTCAGAGTTTGTATTTTAAAAATAGAACCTACAATTCCATTAAGAAACAGGAAAATAACAGTAGCGTCCACAACCAAGACCTAATCCAAATCAATGAATGTCAAACATGTATACATATATATATACATGCATATATATATATATATGTATTTATGTATATGTATGTATATATATATGTATATATGTATGTACACATATTTAAAATATACATATTTTATTAAATTTAGACCATCTGCTTTTTGGTAAAATAACTCATGTTATGTATGCCATCTCTGGAATCAAATTCATAGAAATGCTACTGGCTCAACAGCATGAATGCATAAAATGCTGTTATTCTAATTGTCTAAGTGGATTTGTCCTGCGTTATCTCCATCCGATTTGGTCTTCTGTCTGTGACCCATGGTATGACTAATTACATAAAAAAAGGAGAGAACAAAGGGAAAAAATTCCCAGTTTATGTGATAAAATCAAAGATCTACTCTGTCCACTGAATGTACTGAAGCTAAAGTATTGTGGTTTTAATGCTATTAGCCATGATCCAAGAGGCAAACTACAGCCAGGGATCCATCTGCCTCTTTTTGTAAATAAAGTTTTATTGGAACACAGCCACATCCATTCATTTACATTTGTCTGTGGCTGCTTTCCAGCTACAACAGCAGTGTTGAGTAGCTTCGACAGAGACTGTAAGGCCAGGAAGCCTAAATATTTACTAAAAGCCTTTAAAAAGTTTTCTAACTGCTTCTCCAGAATATTAGAATCTGAGACAGTGATCTCAAAAACAGGAATTCTGAAATATTTGATTACCAAGGGCACTTAAATAAGAAGTAAGGGTAATCCAGATATTTATTCCAGGGGCTATAAATTTACCACTGACATGAAATAATTTACAGGACATTACGTTGATATACTTTCTGGCCTTCAGAGCACTCATCTGCCCACTGGCCACCTCAACTTAGACAGAACCAAGGTACTTTTCCCAGACATTTCTCTCAACCACCCTCTAGGCAGCACTCTAAATTGCTTCCAAAGAAAGATTTAAAAGATAAAATTGAACACGTATGTCTTAGAATTACTTAAAATCTGCAAGCACCATTTCATATTCTTTGAAATAAAATCAAGCTACTTACAATAAATGGCTTAAAATCCATGAAATGAATCAAATTGTGGATCAAACTAATTGATACCAGCTACCTGAAATTTGTTTCTTGCTTCATGGCCTTCAAGCAGTTGCCCATTTGCTCAACCTTACCCCTGCTAAATGACTCATCCAAAGCACCAGCTGGAAAATTTCCTTAATTTACCTTGATGCCTTATCTAGGTAAGGCATCTCATGTTTAGTCTTAATGCGGTTAGCGTGGCTATATGACTTTACATTTGAAATTACTCTGTTTATTTTTCTCAATCACTTATTTAAAGGATAAGTTTCTTGAGGATAGAAACTTATATATTGAATGAACAAAGAGTACTGAGTCTGTTTTGGTGAGACACAAGAGCCTAGTGGAAAATAATTCTAGAAAGGATGTGTAGAATGAAAAAAGGCTCTTCATGTGATACGTATGTTAATTAACAAAAGAATCTTTGCTTCCCTTCCTTCTTCTACAACCAGAACTCTAAACTGCTTGGACAATTTTTTGAAAAAAAATTTTTGAGGAGATAAAGAACAATGAACAACTAAAAAAAATAATTCCTAACTTCTTCATAATGTCAGCAATCAATAATTTAATTATGTCAAGATATTGTGTTACCACAACCCTATTTTGTAGAAGAAGGGCAACTGGCAACTTAATTGCTTCTTTAAAAGTTTATGAATTGAGGGCGCCCAGGTGGCTCAGTTGGTTAAGTGTCCAAATACTGGTTTTGGCTCATGATCTCACCATTTGTGAGTTCAAGTCCCCATTGGTCTCTGCACTGACACTGTGAAACCTGCTTGGGATTCTCTCTCTGCCCCCCTCTCTCTGCTCTTCACCTGCTCTCTCTCTCTCTCTCTGTCACTCTCTCAAAGATAAATTAATAGGGGCGCCTGGGTGGCTCAGTCAGTTAAGCGGCTGACTTCAGCTCAGGTCATGATCTCACGGTCTGTGAGTTCAAGCCCCATGTCGGGCTATGTGCTGATGGCTCAGAGCCTGGAGCCTGCTTCAGATTCTGCGTCTGCCTCTCTCTCTCTCTCTCTCTCTCTCTCTCTCTGCCCGTCCCCTGCTCATGCTCTGTCTCTCAAAAATAAATAAACGTTAAAATCTTTTTTAAAAAGATAAATAAAAACTTTAAAAATTTTTTAAATTAAAAAATTTAAAGTTTATGAACAGAAATATTATTTTATGCTATATGCAAATATTATCAATATGCATACTGTAGACCTCTACTTTTACAACTTAGAAGGTATAATTACCATTTACACATTCAAATTAACTTATTATCTACATTTTACAGATGAGGAAACATATATAAACAAGTAAATTAAACCATCAATTTTAAGGCGATACGGTAAGCAATAAAATTTTAAATGCATAAACTCCCTTTCTTTTCCAGGGATAATACTTAAACTTAGGATTTTAGGTATATTTTCTTTACAAAGTTTTCAACTTAAGGGAAGAGCTAATTGTATAACAATAGACCAAGGAACTCTCTGGGAGTCCTTTATTATTACACAATACCATATATGTACATCATAGTAGAAAAATCACAAAACAAAACATTTTTTCAGTCTAAGTCACATTTGTAACAAACTGGTAACAATATAACTTGCTAATTGTTATGGCCTAATGGATTGCAACAAAGGAGTATACTTCCAAAAATAGATTCCATTTTGTTGTCTGATCCTTACCTTTCGCCAAATATGGTGAAATTCTCTGTCTTAACCATCTAGTATTTCTAATGCTTCCAGTAACTTTTCTAGCTTTTCCACAAAACTTCTAGTCCCATAAGTTGTGATACCTTTGAAAAAAAGAAACTTATCTTTGGAAATAAACAAAACAAAACAAAAAACCAGCAACAATAGATCATAGTGACAAAATACATTATATACTTCTTAACAAGGATGATCTAAAACGGGTTTTCCTTTAACTCCTAGGAATTATATAATTCCCTATGAAATACACTGAGAATAAAGTTCAGACTGGGACTAAATCATTTTAATGAAAAATTGTAATACCCTTTTTAATATTTGGCACTTCTAGCCACCAAAACTTGTGGGTAACAGGTGCATCTATCCTGTGATAAAAGTTTCTCAAAAGAAAGCCATGTAAAAGGCTTTTCTTAGAAATTCTGCTAAACAATCCTGCACAAAAACACTTTCAAACTTTAATATGTTCACTGACTCAGTTGTTAGAAAGCCAAATTTGTAAAGAAATAAAAAGCAAAGATCAAAAACGGGAAGTATATATTCTAGCAAATTGTTCTCTAAATAACCTGTAGTTCTAGAGACACAACAATTTTTAAAGATATATGAAAATTGGTCAGCCTATGATTCTTTTGAATGAATCTATATGCTTTTACAATATGTGTGGTTCTGATTGTGGTTGGCAATATAGTGAAACTGATTCTAATGCTGATCTTTGTAACACTGACTTTAACAAGATCAAGAGTCTAGGAAATTCCTTTTTGCTGTCACTCACTGACAGAAATGTATATAATAGTGCACAGCAGGAGGTGCAACCTTGAAAAACACCGAGGAGCATAACAGTAAGGTACCACAGAAGTAAAGGAGAAGTATCCCTGGGGAAAGAATAAAATACACAGATAGTAGAAACAGAGGAAAAAGAAGCAAAGAACATGGTCAAAAAAGATATTATTGACATAGACAATACTAAGGCTAAAAGTTCACCAAAAATATTTATAAATGAAATTAGATTAATATAAATATCAGATTCAGCAAAGCATGCTAAGGAAAAAAAATATGATCCTAACAACACAGTATATAGTTATAATGCAGAAAGACATTTAAAAGGCATTGATTTACATAAAAAGTACTTATTTATCAAAGAAGTCACCCTAAGTTCTCTTGGCTAGATTGATCAGGAAAATATTTAGCAGTTTTTATTCAACTGAACAGGAAAATATTTAGCAGTTTTTATTCAACTGAATGTTTTTGCAGATGTTAATCAGATATTTCAAGGCACTTAACTGTTTCAAATTAGGGTATGGGTAAGTGCTATAGACTGAATGACTTTATCCTCCTAAAATTTATGTGTTGAAATTTAATGGCCACAGTGATAACATTTGCAAATGGAACCTAAAGGAGGTGAGTAGATCATCAGGGTAGATCCCTCATGAATAGAATTAATGCCTATATAAAAGAGACCTCAGAGAGATTCCTGGTCATTTCCACCACGTGAGGTTATAGTGAGAAGGCGTGTATGAACCAGAAAGCAGGTCTTTACCTGCTAGACACTGAATCTGGCAATGCCATGATCTTGGACTCCCAGTCACCAGGACTATAAGAAATAAAATTTTGGGGCGCCTGGGTGGCTCAGTCGGTTGAGCATCCAACTTCGGCTCAGGTCTGATCTCGCCGTTTGTGGGTTCGAGCCCTGCGTCTGGCTCCGTACTGATGGTTCAGAGCCTAGAGCCTGCTCTGAATTCTGTGTTTCCCTCTTTCTCTGAACCTCTCCCACTTGCACTCTATGTCTCTCTCTCTCAAAACTAAACATTAAAAAAAATTAATAATGAAAAAGAGAAATAAAATTTTGTTGGTTTTACGCCACGCAATCTATGGTATTTTTGTTGTAGGAACCTTAATGGACTAAAATATTGGGAGAATATTTAAGATTCTTTTTTAAATTTCACATAAAATAGTGTCCAAAGGGAAAAATGGTTTGGTTTTCAAAGTTAGTTAATAGTTAATATTAAATATTAAAGTTATTTAATATTCCTCTTCTCTATCAAGCTATCAGTATCAACTAGTTCTTTCTAGAAGTAATTGTCATACTTTTAATCATATGAGTCTTATCTCATTTGTCTTTAATACACCTCTGTAATAAAAAGAAAATAGTTACCATCCATAGCTGTAGAGATGTGGAAAGAGTCATTCAGATTAACAAATGACCATCTCTCTGTAAGCAAAGAAAACTTGCTCTCCTGATCTTTAAAACTATTATTACCTTTATTTTCCTATTTATTATTATCTTAAATAAAATGAATTTGTCAAAAAACAAGTTAGGTATTTGGGGTATTATAGGCTGTTATAGTTATGCCCCAAGAGATGGATAGATGACAGATAGATAGATAATATACAAATAAAATTAAGAAAAGATAACACATTAAAATATTGAAAAATAGGGTCACAGACAAAATCATTTTTGTTATAAACTCAAAAACATATATCTAAAAATACTTTTGAATAAGTCAAAAGAAATCAAAGACCTAAATGAATAGAGAAAGGAGGGAAGGAAACAGAAAGATTGCCAAATGGTCAATTATGATACAGAAATCAAATAAATTACCCTAAATTGTTATATTTTTATTTACCTCAATGTGTCTATTAAAATGACAAGTAGAGATTAAGTAATCTATATCAACATGATTGTAACAATAAGAAACTTCACACTGTCTCTTATTTTGTAAAAAGTAGAGAAAAGTGCATTGATCATGAAGTTAGCACAATCATATGAAGTTAATACTTTGTAAGACCAAATTTCATCAGTAAAGGCTTTTACTTTGTTTTCCTATTGGTAATGTCCCCAGAATGACAGAAATGATTAGTAAAAATCATCTATCTATCTCTGGATATATATATGAATATGTATGTATGAATACACACACACACACATAACTACCTTTGTGTGTGTATTTTCAAAAAAGCATTTGGACTAAGCAAATAAAGATAGAAAAAGCAAATTTGTATCAGTAAATTTATATGTAGAATATTGAACCAAAATGTATATTTAATTATGATATAAGTTTTTAAAACTTTGTACTTGGGTGTCATATTCAGCTTTTATGTTTTTATTCAACAATTTGAATGAAGGCATAGAAAACAAAACAAGTATTAAGAAGTCATCCTAAGAAGAACTTTCACTTTAAATATATCAGCATAGTAGCAGCCTTGGAATTTCTGCGATTTTTTTAAATGGAAAGGATGTGATCTCTATAGCTTTAAAAGATGAGAAATAGAATCAACTAATATAGGTTACATTAAAACAGCTAGGAGTCATAATCTGGTTTTGGAATTTATAGTGTCCCAATCATGGTAAATGTTAAAGTTTAAATTCGATAATAGTTTTTAGGAAATAGTTTATAGAAAATTCCATGTGCTATAGGAGTTTGAAACTAGTCGATCTGAAGATTTCTTCCAGCTTAAATTTTTTTAAAATTATTTCCCAGAATTAAGAGGAAGCTCCATGCAGTCATCAGACATAAACACATTTCAGAATCATTCTGGTCGTCAACATATGGCACAGACTATCCTCATTATTCCCAGATTTCATAATTTGCAAATTTGCCCACTCCCTAAAGTTTATTTGTAACCCTAAAATCGATACTTGCAGTTTTAAAATCTTTGAGGTAACGCGCAGATATATGCAGAGCAGCACAAAAATTCATTTGCCCGATGCACACATTCCCAGCTGAGGTTAAAAAAGACGACGCTCTGCTGTCTTATTTTAGCTTCAGACCCTACAAAAGTGTCCCTTTCAAGGTCTGTTTGTGACTTGTTTCTGCATTTCTGTACTTTATGTTGATGATTCTGTTCTTTAAAATGGCTGTAAGCATACAGCTGAAGTGCCGTCTAGAGTTCCTAAGCACAAGAAGGCCATGATGCGCCTTAGGGAGAAAATACATGTGTTAGATAAGCTTCATTCAGTCATGAGTTACAGCGCTCTTGGCCATGAGTTTAATACTAATGAATGTTAATGGATCAACAATATATATTAAATACGGTGTCTTCAAACAGAAACACACATAAACAAAATTATATATTGATCCATTGACAAAAATGTTCTGACAAAAGGCCCACAGGAATATACCCCTATATTTTTCCAACAAGCAAGAGTTCAATATTTGCTAAATCAATCTTTCAGAGACTTTATAGAACATAGCCACTGCAAATAATGAGAATAGACTGTATTTCCTTGAATTAAGCTAATGCTGGATAATATAAACGTCTCCAAAGTGTTTGCATTTAGGAAGTGGAAAGGATGTAGGTTCAAATTAGCTTCACAAATGAATACCTTACAGCTTGATATTCTTTCTGCATTCTTTGTGAATCAATGATAAATGTAATCACATTTAAGGAAAGTTTTGTAGCTCTATGATGGAAATCTTGCCCTTTTCCAAATATACATATTAACTTCCTATATCTCATCCTTACTCTCAGATTACCAGACCAAATGATCCAGGAGACTATCTAAAGACAGTATTGTAATACTAAAGTTCGTTTTAAGCATTTACTTCTATACAGTGAAAGCTATAACTAGCAGTCAGCCAGGTGGCTATTTATTAGTGCCAAATTGAAATCAGCAAATCTGAGCCTCTGGCTGCCTGCCCCTGATCACAGAGGAACACATGCCTTGCTCTGTGTCTGTTCCTGGAAACCTCCAAGCCAAACTGTGTGAGGCTGTTATGAAGCCTGAGAAATCCAGAGTTGCTAAACAATTGTTAGCACTAGTTGCAATACTCCGAACTTACTGTAAATATTTTCAAAGCTGCAAGTTAGTCAAATCCACACTCTTGCTCAATTATACACAATATTAAAAAAACAAATTTTCACAGTTTGCATTTTGATCAATAGTGGTATAGTTTCTAAGCTTAGTTCCTCAGTGTCTGTCTCTTATCCTTACATGTTTACCTTCAGTCCTATGTACTTCAGGCATTAAGAAAGGGACACCAGGACCTTAAAATTTAATGGGGATTATTGGTTCCAGAAAACATATTTTCTATTTTAAAATGGGCAGCAAAGCGTTTTATAAATTTAAGCTAGCGGTATAAAGTATGGATGGAAGATTACCTTTAAGTTTATAAAGATATTCTAATGGAAAGAGAACTCCTGGAAGATCATTCTATGTGACCAGTTATCACAACATAATTTCCTTCATCCAATTATCTGAGCCTCATAAAAAATAGCTCACCATACCTCAGGTAGGTTCAAAATGAACCTTCATGGAAAACAACAGTTAAGGAAGGCTCAGATCTCATTTTTGTTATGAAATCTACATATTGCCTTTTTCTATCATGAACACATTAAGAAGATATAGCTCACTTGCAAAGACACAGAGCACAAGAGAATCAAGTAAAACGCCTGTTTGCAATTTTACATGGGAAAAAATTAACTTCACAGTCAAATAACAAGAGGTTCATCAGGATGACAACCAAGGAAATGAGTTTCAGCATAGTCTTCCCTTAACGGTCAGCTAAAGCTTTCTTATATCAAGAGCGCCACTATCTTTAGCCTTTGCTTGGATTATTATCAAATGAAAGTAAACCCAGGATCACCCATTTCACTATTATCTAAGAGAACCATGCTTTTTTTTTTTAATTTCAATATATCAACATAGAAAATTCTCTTTTTTTACATTTGTAAGTAATAATAAATTTAATAGTATTTAAAACTACAAAAGATAAATAGCACAAATATAAATTAATAACCTGCATATACTCACAAACAATATGGAAAATGAATATAAAACCAAAACAACATACTGAAGATAAAAACTATTTAAATAACTTTTACATCATCTTTTTCTGTTTTACGAGTAGCCAATATTTTTCACAAAACTCACCAAAAAATGAGAAAAACAGGTTTACATATTCTATGTTGTAAAAATTCTCTGCTTTTAAATAATATCTAAAATGAAGCAGCCAATTTTTTGTAACTTAGATATTATAGAAACTAGTGAAAATATAAATGCAAAATTAATATATCTGTTAACTCATTAGCGAGATGTAGGGTCACTCGCATGTACAAATGCATCACATGAATCTTGGGATGATTATGTGAGTGACACCATTTAACAGAGTAGATGATTCCAACATGAGCATATGTGTCTCAACATAGTACAAGATGTGGAAATCTAACCCAGGAAGCAGTAAAATAATTTCAAGTTTTCTTGAAAAATCAGAGAAAATAAGTGACACAAAGCATCTTCAAAGTGTGTTGAGATAAAGAAAATATTAAAATGCTATTTTAAAAGTTTGATTCCAGGACAAAGTTCTGCTAAATAGTTAGAATCTTGCTGTGACCCAAATGATTCTTATTGCATCTTACTATCTGCGGGAGATGGAGGGATTGAAAAAACAGTTATTTTAGTGTCTTTCAATAAGAGTATCATCTAGGGGCGCCTGGGTGGCTCAGCTGGGTGAGCCTCTGACTCTTGATTTTGGCTTAGGTCATAATCTCACGGTTTGCAAGATGGATCAACACAAAGCCTGCTTGGGATTCTCTGTCTCCCTTTCTCTTTACCCCTCCCCCATTTTCTCTCTCTCTCTCTCTCTCTCTCTCTCTCAAAATAAATAAATAAGCTTAAAGAAAAGAGTATCATCTAAACATTTTCTGGAAACTTATTGTCCTCCTCTCTTTTCTTTCCAACTCAATTAATTTCATGTATTTGTAAGGAATCCTTAAGTACCATAGGTTTATCCACTCTTATTGAGTAAAACTGATCTGAAGGACATCACTAGAGTCTTTTTAAAAATATTTAACCCTAGTGTTTTGTGTTCAATTGAAGTAAAGTTGACATATGATATTCTGTCATGGAGTGTTTTTAATGATGATGATTTATTAATTAGAACACAGTAATTAGACAATTAGGTGATATTCTAAAATTCTGAGACAAAGAGATGAGAAAGTGTGGGGGTAATGTGCCTTCCGTATAAAATATAAAGACTATAAACATGAATAAATTACACAAGTCATGATTTTAATTAAAAAGAGAAAGTGCATAATAATTTTCACCATTAAAGCCATTGGATGAGTAACCTCACTCTTTAAAATTATAAAAAAGTAAAGCAATGTAAATAACAAAATAAAGCTGCTAAAAATATAGGTTTTTTTTCTCCCAGTCAGTCTAATAAGATCAATGCAGAAGAGTTGATAATATAATACAAACAATAATAAAATCATTTTTATATAGCAAATAAAAAATAGTGAAGCAAAGATTTTGGGAAATAAGCATATGAATATTTATGAGTCACATTGTTGTTTCCTAATAACCATACTTTAAGCATTAATATGGCAATTTAATTTAATATTTAAAATCTTTTATTTGCTCCTACCCTACTCCAATGAAACAAGTGTTACACCCAGTTCATATTTCAAATACAAAGATGCGTAACTTTTCAGCAAACTGTGTAATACTTTTTAATTTAAATAAATGTGGTGTTATTCACATTACCTTGGACACAAAGTAAACAATACCAGCAGGGAACAGAGCTGGGAAGTTAGATGTGTCAGGTTTTCCTTGAGCTGAAAGATCCTTTTCATACATCTGCTCAAATCTCTAATAATAAACAGAGACAATAGGTTGCAGTGTTTCTCTGGTTACTAGAGTTTTATCATTTTTCTGAATTCCCTTCCTGAGAAGCAATAGGCACAGAAAACCCATCACTTGATCAATCCAAGAACACATACTAAAAATCAGAAATCTCAATACAGAATAAAAAAGGATTATTAATCAGGCAGTTGTCTCAACATTTCTGAACTTTCAGTCACCTTTGACCAACCCAAATCATCTGGGTTCTTCCATACAAGAAAGGAATTCTCACACATGCTTAAAAGCCTGTGGTGGGAGCAGAAAGCAAAAATAATGGTCAAATGCTCTCAATGAAGAAAGAAAATTGCATATATTAATTTTTCTTATGGGCAAGTACGTGGACAAAAGCTGTATATAATCTCCAACAACTGCCCGAGGTATGAGATCCCTTTTATAAGATGAAGAAATCGAGGTTTGGAAAGATAAAGCAACTTCTCTAAATTTACCCACAGCTATGATTCAAAGCCAGGTGCTCTCAAATCCAAATCAGTTTCTTTCCACTACAGTGCAGTCACACTGGAGTTACGGAAATCTCAACCAGTGCAAATTCTTCCCTAACTCACTTATTTTGAAATTATATTAATTTCAGAAATTATAAAATTTGCCAAGAACCACATAATCTCAACTTTGGTGAACTGAGTTGATTGTAAACTCTATTTATTTGTTCTTTATTTTCACTTGTGCTGGTTACCAAATACATTTGCCATCCTCCACGAGGATCAGTGTTGAATTATATCTGTTTGAAATTATAGCAGGTCATCAGCAACATAGTGTTGTAATAACATGTGACTAACCCATATATATCAACTTTTTTAGAAAAAAATTAGTCTCTAAAAGTTTTTTGCACTCATCGTGTAAAAAACATTCTTAAAAACCACAAATCAACGAATCTTTGTAGATGGATTAGAATATTTTATATTCTAAATTAGTTAAAAATAATTTTGGTATATCTAAAAATAGTAAATTTTAATTTTAAACAGTTCATTAACCCACCTTTTTACATATTTTAATGTTATATTAAAGTTAAAGGGGAAAACAGGATATAATATTACATGTAATACATGAACTTAACTAAGCCCAGGAAATCAGTAAAAAAAAAAAAAAAAAGAAGAAAAAAGAAAAAAGAAAAAACAAAGAAAGAAAAGTTAAAAAAAGTTAAAGACCGAAAGGTAATGCTCTAAATTTTAACTGTCCAAATTAAAGACTTTAGTGGAATTTTAACTACCATCCTATTTACCTAAATATCTATTGAAACCAAGCTTTTAAATGTGCACCTTAATACATGATCACATATGAAGAATCCATGCTTTGTCATTTGCAAAAGTTGAGATTTGCTCTAAATATAGTCTATATGTATTTATTCAAATTATCATCGAAAACCATATCTTATTAAACTACCGTTATTGTAACATATACAATATTGACATTTGAAGTAAAGGAAACTTTGTATGATTTCATTTGTGGATTTTAAGAAACAAAACATGAAGAATGGGAAGGGGAAAAAAAGAGGGAGGCAAACCATAGAGACTCTTACCTACAGGAACAAACTAAAGTTTGCTGGAGGGGTGCTGAGTGGGGGGTGGTTAAATGGGTGATGGGTATTAAGGAGAGCACTTGTGATGAGCCCTGAGTGTTATATGTAAGTAATGAATCATAATTTTCAACCCCTGAAACCAATATGACACTATATGCAAACTAACTAGAATTTAAATAAGAATTTGAAACAAACAAAAATCAGTGAGATTATAAGCATGTGCATTGTTTAAAAATCAATGCTTAAATGAGCTCCAGGGCAGCCCATGTAAAACTGTTAAGTATTGGGTTTATATGGAAAAAAATAAGGACTAAAGGCAATCTGGAAGTTAAATTTTTATTTATGTAAAAAAATATTAATATAAAATACCAAGCCACAGATTTTTTTAAATAAAGGAAACTTATAAATTTATTAGGATGAATTTATACTGAACTTGGCAGGCACTCTTCAAAGTATGAGAGTTAAAGTGGAAATTTGATGTCTGTGCCAAATTCCTTCAAAAATGTTACACACTCTAATATAGTGTACATGACAAGCTTGAAGTGTTGAAAGGAAGCCATTTGAATTATCTAAGCACACACAAAAAAAGGCATCTGGAAAATTACCTAACAACTGAAACATTCTATTCACATTTTCTGGAATCTCACAATGCTGAAAGGATATTCACAGGTCCTGAGTTTACACTAATTTGCAAGCTTTTGAACAAGTATAACAATTTCAAAGAATAGGTACTGTTTGGTTGGGCATATCACTAATGATATATGATTTTAACAGAATAAAATAATTTTAAGCTTAATTTTGTTACTTTTGTGTTGCAATTCTTATTACAACATTAATATTTAGTGTCACATTAAGGTGTATTTAGAGATAATAGCAAGAAACAAGGGTCGTAGTTAATTCTTTGTTCTGGTCCCTAAGGCTACCAAGTATGAAATGAGCTAAATAAGCAAACTAACTTCTTTTAGAACATTCCTGAAAGGAAAAATGACAGTTCATATAAGCCAGTGTGCTTCTGATAATGGCTTTCAGATTTTCAAGTCAGGAAGATGAAGGGAAGGTGTTTTCCATGGGAAATCCACACCTTCATGACTTTCTGTCCTTTCCCCAATGTGCATCACTGACCAGCAGTGTGCAGTTCAAGAGCTATGCTTTAAAGCTGACCCATAATAGTCACATATAGTAAATGCAGTGACTTGATCTTAACTATTACCACCACTTCTTCTCCTACAATCTATACTCTCTCTTTTCTCCAGTGTCCAGAAAATTACTCCATGTGATTTGGGAGCCAGTTAGCGCTTTGATCATTAAGGTAGCTTCCATTACCTAACCAAACTGGGAGGATTCAAAATATTAGTCAATACATTATATGGTAGATAGGAGCATTTTTATTTCTTTTTTGGTAACTAACCCCTTTCTTTTAGGAATCTCTTCTCCAACTCTTTACTTCTTCTAGGGCTGATAAGTAGATTCACTCTTAGAAATACTGGTAGGATACTGAACCAGCCTGGGTCAATGATAAGATTCTCTAGTTTCATACATCAGTTTTGTTTTTTCTCTTAAGTTATGTTGGTTTCAGTTTTTTAAAAGTTGAAATTACTGGAATTACTGAGATTACTTAACCGTACATCCAGGATTGACAACATTCAATGTCCAGTCTAAATATGAAAATCAACCTCAGTATCAGGGACAGGACATTCACTACCTAAAATGCCTGTTCCTCTCCACTTTTACCTCTTGCACAAATTCCCATATTCACTCCATCTGTTGTCATAACAGAGCAAGGATTTGTTTTTGTTCTTACTTTTTCACTTTTGAAATACTACCAACCATTGTGTTGGAAATATGTGTCTCTGATAGCAAAATTAGTCTTACTGATTAGTAAGTCTTACATTAAAATATAAGGTACCAACAGGTCCCCAACTATCTGACTCAATCCAGCTACTGAAGAGACTAATTAATTTACTACTATTTAATTATTATTATTTATTACTAATATACATTATCATATTACCATTATATTATTATTACATTACTACTATTTCTATTTCTATTTACTATTATTTATATTACTACTATTTATATTTCTCCTTACTAATTATTTTACTATTATTTTACTACTATTTAATTATATATTACCAATATATATTATTATATTGTCATTATATTATTATTACATATTTATTTCTATTTCTTTTGGTTATTTCTATTACTATTATTTCGATTTCCACTTACTAATTATTTTACTATTACTTCCGTATGTTAAGCAGCATTTTCTAAAGGCTTTATTTTCAATGTAAATTCTAGAAATATGTCTAAAACACCAGGACTATTGTTCTTTTTTTCCTCTAGGACTTGTGATTGATTTTGTTTATCAAATGTTTCATGATATAAGAGAAATAATGAAAACGTTGAAGAGAAAAGGCTGTACAGAAAGTCAAAAAATACTACAGACGCACTTTGCTATTTTACAATTTTGCTTCCAGCTAATTCCCAGGATAGGACAAGTATGTAGATTGCAACCTAGGAAGTGTTAGACCTATGATACCAGTCACATACCAACATGGCCCTCTGGTCTAGTGAATGTTTCTGTACCATTTAGAACCCCATATAGGTTCGTAACTCCTTAAGGATAAAAGAGACCCTGAAAGATTTCCATAGAGATCTAAAATACTAGAACGTGTAGGCCACAGGGCTAACATGGATGAGGAGACTACAAGATAGTGTAGAAATAAATTGAATGAATATGCTGGGCCAAGAATTACCTTGAAATAAGATATCTTGGAATAACTAAGACTCTTGACTCATTCAATAGCATGAAAGTCAGTAAAATACAGGTCTGGTGTGCTCTTTTGGACATTTATCAAAATGGAATATTAAAGAAGAGAGTGGTAACCTATTATACACGTCTATATATTATTTTACTTATTTCTCAAATAAAACAATAAAAAATCAAATGGCATTTATAAAATACCTAATCAGTATAGTGTCAGATGCTTTTCATCTTTGTGGCTTGTCATCTAAGAAAATAAGGTTAGAAATCTGTAACTTTATAGGGTGCCCAGCTCTCCAGTTGGTAAAGCATATGACTTTTGATCTGAGGGTCTCAAGTTCAAGCCCCATTTTGGGCCTGGAGCTTACTTAAGAAAAAAAATCTGTATGTTCATGTAAATTATTGAGTGACTTATGTCTGCATTGGATTTTCTCTTTCAATGGGGAAATGACTTGAAAGAGTAACTGTAGAAGGAATATTAGACTAAGTAATTCGGATTACTATAAAGAGATAGCTCTTCCAAATTATTTCATTAAATATATAGTAGAAAATTATAAAAAGTATCTTTAATTTAGTACTGTAAAAATAATTTTTAAAAATGAAACAAGCATATAGCTTCTTTGTTACTTAAGGCCAAAAGGAGTCATTTTTTTCAGATACCATTACAGGAATAAATCAATTAAAATTATATATTAATTTTTCAAAGCAGGAAAGCAATAAAGTATTAAACTACTTTAAAATCAATGTTTTATATTTTAATGTTGAAATATTAAAAACTTAGTTATATACCAGTTATTGTAGCTACTTTAGACTTCATCAAAATAGTGTTTCCAAAGCAAAATCACTACATAAAATTATATAGAATCAATTAGTCAAATAAAAATAATATATAAATCATTTGGTAAAATGTTTCATAAAATTGCCTAAAATACCAAGAAATTCAAGCAGAGTTTTTAGAGGTCATTGTAATGTATTGTAATTATAAATGTGCTTAGTCTTTATGGACACTTATGCAGATACTCATTTACATGAACCCTTTCTGTTAATGGATAGAATTATATTCCTGAAATCCATACCCTCTCATGTTTTATTAAATATAATGAGATCATTAATTATTAAATACTTCCTTCAGAAGAAGATTGTCAGAATATACAATATTCAATGAATTAAGTACTGCACTTAAGTATTCATCAATTGTCTTCATAAGAATCTGTAACCCTGTTAAATTTTGTTCTGAATTTATTTCTCTTATTTTTAAGTTAGGCTTTCTTATTTCCTTTATTGACCTTTTATTTTATATTTCTTTAATGACAGGTAGGTGGAGAAATGATGAATGAGTTAATAAAGAAAATAATTATAATACTTCAAATTTATAGGATCCTTACCATGTGACAACAATGTGCTAAGTTAAAAAAATGTTATTTCAGGGGCACCTGGGTGGCTAGGTTGGTTAAGCGTACAACTTTGACTCAGGTCCTGAGCTCACAGTGTGTGAGTTTGAGCCCTTCATCGGACTCTGTGCTGACAGCTAAGAGCCTGGAGCCTGTTTCAGATTCTATGTCTCTCTCTCTCTGCCCCTCCCCTGCTCGTACTCTGTCTCTCTCTCTCTCTCTCTCTCTCTCTCTCTCTCTCTCTCAAAAATAACCACTAATTTTTTAAAGTTATTTCAGTTAATTTTCACATTAACTCTATAAGGTAGATAGTTCTATTAAACTCAAGTTCACAGCTCTACAACTGAAGAAACAAAACCACATACAATTTAGTGGAAGCAGCGTAAGTTACTAAGAGTCTTAATTATGACTAAATTTGGAAAACTGACAACTAAGAAGATATTGGTTTCTATAATATACATTAGCTAAATCACTATTTGTTTGTAAATACATGGAAATAAACACTATAGAAAAGTATAAAAAGAAAAAATAGAATCTAGAATAAAAGTGAAATTTTAAGACATCTCATCATTACCAACAACAGAGATAGTAAGTCCATTATAAATGCACAAAACCATCTACAAAGCAGCTTGCAGAATATTTTCATTTTAATTGTCTTTGTTAATGTCTTATCTATTTAAATGACTACATATTTTAAAACTACAACCTTATAATTGGTGGAAAACTAATATAGGTTTAAGGTCAACTGTAATGAAACCTGTCTTAAAGGGCAAACTAACTGAAGGGATTTAATATCTAGGTGAAAACCCTATGGAATATTTTGACCAACCTCGTTCACATTAAATGTAAATCATTTTAAAAATGTCCTTCCATTTAACGCAAAGATAACTAAATTTTAAAGCCACAAGAGACTTCAGATGTGGTAGAATTCACCTACTTTTTCATATAAAGAAACTCCATTTGACCTCCAAACTTGCATAAATAGTAAAGGGGGAAGAAAAATTATAGGTTAGCCATGAATATCCCCTACTTTGTCTTTTGTTCAGGTACATATTCCCAAACATAGAATTTTATCTAGAACATAGCAGGCATTCAATACACATTTTCTAAATTTATTATTATTATTTTTTGAATCACAATTTTAGAGACAGAAGATTAGGCAGAGCAGAACTCTGCTAGATGGAGAGATAAAGTAATTGCATTCTTTACTTGAGTAAAGAAACCATTTATAGATAATAATAAGGTTTCAGGATTGAATTTAAAAGTATGGAAAAGGTTGCTGAGTTAAAAATAGTAGAACTAAAATGTTTGAAGCTTACGCAAAGGTTAAATAAGAGGAACCATACGATGAAACTAATTCAGTTAAACATAAGTTTGAGAGTCATAGATAGATAAATAAGAAAAACCAAAGAAATATGGATGTTCAAAGATGGCAAATGAAAGTTTCAAACAAAGGAAACCTAAGACAAACTGTTACAATAATATTGTGTGATCCTAAGATGTAATTAAAGTGCAGAGTTTATTTTATATGATAGTAACAAATATTCACTGAAATTTAACTATATGTTGGGACTGTGTTAGGTGTTAAGGATAAAGCAATTAATAAAACATCTGAAAAAACAGGTCTGCATTGAGATTATAAAGAGAAAAGGTGTTCAATCGCGAGGAAGTTACAAACATAATTACAGGTGAGCAATGGCTAGAATTTGGCTTGAGATCATTGTGATCAGGGACGCCGTTAAGGAAAAGAAAATAGAAGCGGTAGATAAAATGTATACCATGGATGCTGGTGGCAATTCAAGGATACTAAGATACGACATCTAAAATGTACTTTAGAGGAGGAAGATGTCCCTCTCCCTGTATTTCCCAGAAACTAAAACAGGCAAGCAGAAATGCAAAAGCAGCATCGAGTCTGGCTCTGACTGTGTGGTAGTCAATAAGTGAATGGGAAGAGTGGGAGAATCACTAAAACAAGTCATGTATTCTTCCTGCCCCCATGTCTGTGGTTACAGCTCCAAACAGGACCCTTCTTAGGGAGGATCTTTCTCATCTTTCTATTCCAGCTAAGAGCTGTGTTTAGTGAGTTTATGACAGCACACACACCCCTGCAAGGGGAGAACTGGACTCATTTATCCTTATCAGTTCCACCAATTAGGAAAACAGATGCATCACGGAACAGTTGTGGTACATTAGTAGATGGCAAGGCACTGCATGGTCTAGGGAGTCAGGGAGACAGCTGGGCTAGGCATAAACAAATATGAATCGCTGACTGGAAAGTACTATATATACCATAACTTTTAATAAACACACATTAATAATCACAGTTAATACTATTGTGGTTACATGATCACCACAATCAGGCCAGATTAGCTAATTCGAATTGAATTCACCTCGCTTACTGAAGGCTTACCAAGTTGGAGCAGATTATATAATAGAAGATGAGTAAGACTGAAAAGATAGCTTTTAGAAGGTCTGTCATGGGATGGGCAAGACCTTCACATTAAGAATACGAAGAAGACTACAATGAAGCATACTTGGAGTCCTACAGAAGAAGAACTGAGGATGTCAGAAAAAATTTATTGAAAGAGGACTGGAACTGAATTCTAGTTCTCCTTCACAGCTAATAGGGAAAAATCCTTTAAACTCAGCAATTTACCTTGCATTGCAAAAAAAAAAAGAAAAGAAAAGAAGAAGCAGCAGAAATTAGCAGTTTAAAATGGCATCTGGCTAGCAGAGTTCCTTGTGTAGTGTCTCCCAACTTCCCAATACAATCACTAAGACAAGACACCGTCTTAAATGAGGGCATCTGGTGGATCAGTTACACAATGCATACACATAACCATCGTTAGCATCGAGCTTGTTCTACTTCATACAAAACCAATGGATCCAAAATCCAAATATAGTTATCGACCCAACCATACCCTTCTTAAAGTGGGTAGAAAGTCTTTCATCTTCTCCCTGTATCTGCTCTCTGATTTAGAAATGTAAGATTCATTCCAATCAGAAAACCAGAAGCAGCTTTCTAACCCATAGGTGTACTTATTGGTCATGCCACTGACACTTTCCTGTCTGTGTTCACTTGAGAATTGCATTCCCCATAATAATAGTGGGAGATGGAGTGGGCAACTGTCCTATATTCAGAGAGAAACAATCCCTACAAATTACACAAAAGTATCAATCACTACATTAGTTACAATAGGAAAACTACTACATAAATAAGCACTCTGCCAGTCAGGTCATAAATGTCTCACAAAATTTGAATAAATATCTTGCAGAAAAAGTTAATGTCAAGTAAAAAGGTTAATAATGTCAAGTTCATTTCAAATGGAATACCTATTGTTACTTGATAAATTATTTATTATCCCTCACTTCAGTCTAGTATCTTCTCAACCTCTATACTCAATATCTTGTCTGTTTGCTTGTTTGAAATTAGGGAATGGTAGTTGTCTGATGAAGTTCCTTCAGAGGCATTCAGAAATGCTTACTCAGTAGTATCTGGCTATGCCAAAGAAGAGTTGTATCCTACTAATGGGGTCAACTAAGCTGGACCACTTTAAAAATATGAAATCATAGTCTGAATTTAAAGTGGTCAATATGAACAAGACCTTCTCTTAGGTTAGATTAGAATCTTTTAATTGCATCGAAGGTACATCACTTACTGGTGCATTAACTGAAGTACATCCAATTTAGACACACTAGCAATTATCGGGTCAGCACTGCTATTAAAATAACTGCTTTTATTAAAGAACAAAAAATTATATAATAGTTTACTTTCAGTGACATTATGGTTCACTTCCTATATATCAGTAAGAGTGAAATAAATATCAAAATATCTTAAATTGAACATGTGTAATAATTTTGTATCACCAAAGCAAACATCAGTGAACATGCAGTTTGCTTCCCTTCTCATCTTACTTATTATTAATGAGCCATGATGAGGCATTATATCTAGAGTGATTCAAATATCTAAAACAAAGTATAAACTAAAACTCTTTATATTCTATTAGCTTATCAAAAATTATATGTTAAAAAAAAATCTTGTGCTATTATCTAAAAGGTAGTACCTAAATAGCTTTAATCAACTTTACTTTGACTACTTTGTAAATCTGATTGATTAAGAATTAAAATATCTGTTGACCAGAAGTGCCCATACCTTTTTCAATATGTTAACTTCAAATACTAAATTGTGATATATAAAAATGGTTCATAAGATTATAAAAATTCTAAATATTGAAATATTAAAACTATATGCATATACATAGACCTATAAAAAGAGCCAGATACTTGGGCTTTAAATAAAGTAGTTATATCAAAAACTGATCACACAAAGAACAATAATTCCTGAGGCCAAAGCATGTATTCACAAGGACAAAAACCTCAAATTCTGTTTACTTTGGTTTTATTTTTTTTCTTTGTTCTGGTGTCTATAGAGAACTGGATTTGCAGTCTTATTAGCCATTTGTTTTAACTATAGGGGAAAAAAAGTTTTGGGCTTCAAGTATGTCTTATTTTCAAGATCACTTCAAGGACGTTATTATTACATTCTCTTACCTGTTAATGTTTATCATGTGAAAGACATAAAGTCATATTAAAATAGACGCTTTTGGGATATTCTGGAAGTTCGATGGAAATGGAACTCTCAGAAAGCAGGTGGGATGGTTAGCAATAAGTGGCTAGCATTTGGGGGCAGAATAAGAAAGTCTTTTGTCATGATCAATAGTTTGTACTTTAGTGTTGAAAAAAGAGAGCCTGTATATAATATGCTTTACATAGAAAAGTAACCAGACTTTATTTTTTCTCCTTTGGAATATAACCCTAGTGATGTTGTGGAGGGTGGGAGGGAGTAGGGACAGATAGATGAAAAATGAAGCAATGGTACAGATGAAAGACTCCAAGAATCCAAACAAGGTACTGATGATATTGGTGAGAGGGAAAGGCCATGTATTAGGGATTGTAGACAGTTAAAGTGGAAGATGAGGCAAAGGGAGAAGTTAAGAACAGCATTAAGTGCTTTTTTAGCACAGATGTGTGGGCAGATAGAATGGCATTAACTGGCATAGGGAATTCTAGAGGTGCAGAAGGTTAGGAGGGGGCCGCAAAATCGAAGAATTAATGAGGTCAGTCTTTGGACCTGTTGTGTTTTTATATGTCTACACATTTGTTGGTTAAGATATTCAGAAGGTAGTTAAAAATAAGAAGTTGTAACATAAAAACACTTCAGTCCTGGGTGGCTAGACTTGTTAGATTAATCTGCACTATCCCTCAGGCTCTTGTTTGTGCCTTATTAAATAAGTCAATCAATACAGTATTTAACGGGAATTTTAACACTTTTTTTTCCTTTTTTATCTGTCTTCTTAATATCAAATTGTAAAAAGAAGTCAAAGAAGTGACTGTAAAAAGCAAGCATAACGTGCAATCAGGAGAGAGACAGAAAAGCTCAAAAATAGTTGCAAGACTCTGTTGTTCATTCGAGCAGATTACCACTAACATGTCCCTGAGACACTGAGAAAAGGTTAAATTATTTTTAGCAATTTCCATAAAAGAAAGCATGGTGTATGATAGAAAGATTTAAGGCATAAATGGTAAAAATAATTGTTCCAGTTGCCTATAAACTTGCAAAATGTTACTTTAGGGTCAAAAGTTGAAATATAATGTGAATATTCCTATCATAAGAAGAAAATATTAAATAAAAACTATATTCATTGAAATATGTCTGAGTAAACTGATTTCTCATGTTGTAGCATTGGTAGTCTACCATCTATCAGACACTGACCTAGGCGAGGGACATACAAAGATTTCTGCATTGCAGAAAAACACTGTCTTCATCTCCTGGAAATGCATCATTCGGTCTGATCTCTGGAAAATATATGGCATTCATGCCCTTTTAAAATATCCTTCCAGTATTATTTTGGCTATTCGAGGTCTTTTGTGGTTCCATACAAATTTTAGGATTGTTTGCTCTAGCTTTGAGAAGAATGCTGGTGCAATTTTGATTGGGATTGCATTGAATGTGTAGATTGCTTTGGGTAGTATTGCCATTTTGACGATATTTATTCTTCCAATCCATGAGCATGGGATGTTTTTCCATTTCCTTGTGTCTTCCTCAATTTCCTTCATAAGTTTTTTATAGTTTTCAGTGTAGAGGTCTTTCACATCTTTGGTTAGGTTTATTCCTAGGTATTTTATGGTTTTTGGTGCAATTGTGAAAGGGATTAGCTTCTTTATTTCTCTTTCTGCTGCTTCATTGTTGGTGTATAGAAATGCCACCGATTTCTGTACATTGATTTTGTATCCTGCAACTTTGCTGAAATCACGGATCAGTTCTAGTAGGCTTTTGGTAGATTCCGTCGGGTTTTCCATGTAAAGTATCCTTCCAAATAAATTGACAAATAAATGCATTAATGGCACACTGATTAATCACAATGAAGAAAGCATTTGGGCAGGCAGAAAGTCCCAAAGACTATTTAAAATTTTGGGCAATTTTTTCTATAAAAAATAAATTTTGGAAGTTGATAATTGCACCTATGTATATCACACTCTCTGAATGTTTTGATATTCCGAGAGCACATTTTTTTCCAGTTCACCTTCTTACAGTTAAAAATGTTTATATTTTTTACAGCTCCAGTATTATATATATATTGCAAGAATGGAAAATAAAAATTGTAATGCAATGCAAAGGCTAATGTTTGACAGAAAACCCTTCTGGTTGCCATGTCTGAGTTGACAAGTTAAAAGGAGAAATAATATGGATTAAATGCCTTTACATCCTAGCAGGTGTCTAGTCATCAATAATATTCACTAAAGGCCATTGTGTGCAAAGCACTTCTCTTTATTTCCTCACTCCCAGCGTGGCTCTCAGCAGAGAGAAAGTGAGGCAGATGAGGATTTCTGACACCTCTAAAAAGTCTGCATGGGAAAAAAACTTTTCTTGGAATACACAAGGATTATTTCCTCAACATTCTCTGAAAAGTTATCCATTGGATTCTTCATAAAATTTGCTCTGTTAGAAATTGACATCTGTGGAATTCCAGACATAATTCTAAGATTCCAAATGACTACATGGAAATAAGGAAATCTGTATTTTCTGTGAACAAAAAATAGATGTAGACAGGAAGTCTCCAAGAGAGAAACAAACTGATTTATAGGGATTTGTTTTTAACATGACATTTAACAAATTAGAAGAAGATGGATTTTCTACAGTATTTGGTACAAATTAAAAAAATGATGAAATACCTAGTAATATCCATTTTAGTGGTGTTATAGCACAAAAATTAAACATCACAAAAATTCCAAGGCCTTAATATTCAAATAGAACCTATGGAAGTCTAAGTATTGCATTTCAAAAGAAGTTTCATAAAAAGCCTTCTTAACTAAAGTGACAATCTTTTTTAAAAATTGTATGCTTTGTAACTTTTATCTATGTTTTAGTACAACATATTACTATTTCATATTTTAATGTGTGATATACTTTGGTGGATGATTAATCTATTTTATTCTAGCAGAGGAATGTAATTGTGTATTGTCTTTAAGAAATCAGTTCATATCTTCAGACTAGTAATATTATTTAAATACCAACTCAAGAACAGAGATGATATTTCATATTATATATGTATGGTACTCACAGATATTAGCAAATTAACATAAACCCAAACCTAATTCTTTCCTCAGTATATACCTACACATCTTTGCCTTTTCTATAATACTCAGTTAAAAATGGTGTGTGTGTATGTATATCACATAATAAAAACCTAAAAATGCAATTGTTTATATGTTTGTTAGAAATATCCACCCAGGATTTTTAGCTTTATATCCAGATATTTAGTTCATGTTGATTAACAGACTATCTATATAAATCATTATCAAAACAATAGTTACATGTGCTTAAAACACTATTTTAAAATTTATGGGTATATGTTAATTTTGAAATACTAAAAATGGATTTCATTTTATGCCTACATTTTAAAACAAAAATGAAAATTTCACTTAATTAAAAAAACTGGACAATGAGCATATTCTATGATCTTAAAAGTTATAAATCCTAAAAAGAGTTATTTTATTTTCTCACCAAGAAAAGTATCCTTTTTCCATCAGAAAGACAAATCCACACTATTCATATCTAGCTAAAAGTCAATAGAGAAGAGAGATATCAAATGTTGATATCCCAAATGTATGCCTGGCATGTCAACTCCAAAGCTCCAGGATAGCCATTTAACAACTTGATTAGATTATTTAAATAGCACAGTTCAATAGTTGTGGATATTTTGTAAACTTGCTTAAAAGAAGACTTAAGACAGTGTGAGCAGGGTATCCCTTGTGGTTTTAAATAATGTTTTGACTAAAATATAATTGTACTTGAAACCAGAAAGGCCAGAGAATTTGACCACCCCGCAGACTTTGGCAACAGCTCCCACAAGTACATTTTTTGGCTGTGTTGTTGATATTTGATTTCAATTAGTTTCTGAAATCCATCTATACAAAAGTAAGATGACTCTTTCCAGGAATATGCTTAGTAGTTTCAAAAGAGAAAAAATACTGTTTGCAATACATTTCCATTCACTTGGAAGGAAGGAATGATGGAGGCAAGGAGGGACAGAGGGATGGAAGGAAGGAAGGAAGGAAGGAAGGAAGGAAGGAAGGAAGGAAGGAAGGAAGGAAGGAAGGAAGGGAGGAAGGAAAGAAGGGAGAAAGGAAGGGAGGAAGGAAGGAAGGAAGGGAGGGAGGAAGGAAGGAAGGGAAGAAGAAAATAGGCAAGTAGAAGCTTTCTATACTCAAATATTGGACATGCTCTTCAACTTGTCTCTATAGCTATTGAATATCCAAAATGTCCAAGTATCCAAAGGTATATTGCTGTTAAAGCATTTAAGGGCCACATTCCTCATGATACTTATTCATAGAATAAGTGCGAGAATATGTAGTGTTATATCATTTTTCATTTTCCTGTGAATTTTTTTTTAAGTTTATGTATTTATTTGGAGAGACAGAGAGTGCATGCACAAGCAAGGGAGAAGAAGAGAGAGGAGAGAGAGAGAATCCCAAGCAGGCTCCATGCTGTTAGCTCAGAGCCCGATGACATGGGACTCTGTCTCCCAAACTGGGAGGTTATGACTAACCAAGAGCCAGCCATTTAACAGACTGAGCCACCCACAACCCCCTCTGTGATTTTTTTCAAGGTTTTTAGTGTATCTTTTCTTTTAATGCCTATAATACTCTAATAAAAATGTTTTACAAAATACCACTGAACAATGTGCATCCAAAATTCTCAGGACCTAATGCAAATTCTGGATTTGACAATTTTTTTTCACAATGTCTCTATAATTTATAGAGTGCCCATAATTTTCTGGAGATGATAGAGGAATTTTATTTTGTTACCTAAATAACCCTCACAATATCTTATACACACTTATTTTTTAGGTGAAATACCTTAGTCTCAGGTAGAATCACTTGCTCAATTACACAGTAAAATAAGATCAGAGACCCAGGCCTTAGTAATTGCAAAGACATAGCGTACTAACACCCTCTGCACCTGTGACCTGTGGTGACCTTTCTCTAACTGCAGGTAACAGCAGAACATAAAACAGCAAACAGTAGCTGCTGCCACTGCTTGTGCTGCTGCTTATTATTATTATTTTTTTATTATCATTATTATCATTATTATTATTATTATTACCATATTATAGTAGAAATCCCAAAAATGAAGAGGTAGAATTGAACCTGGAAGACAATCTCACCAGTTTACTTTCCAAAATGTGACTACATGAATTATTTGATAAGATGTACATATGAAAAAAAAAAACTATTTTCTGTTTATATTTTGCTGTTCATAGTAAATTAATTTGAAACACATTAATAGGGTAAGTGAGGTGATCATCACCCTGAATTCTATTTCCTAATTCGGTTCTTTCTGTGGCAATTGTAAAATCCACAGGCTTAGCAATGGGTGGAAAAAAAAAAAAAAAAGAATGTTCCCTGCAGCTGCAGCTGACTTTCTGGCAGACTGGGAAAGCAACTGTGTTGGCAGCTTAACCAGGCATCTGGGGCTGTCGGTGAATTAGTCTGAGTACTGACCTTCTCGATCGCCTATAAACACTCTGCATTTGCCTTGCTCCATAATGAAGGGAATTTAACTCTTTGTACGAGTATGATTAGAGGTTATTATGAAATCCTCTCTAAGTTAATCGATCCAACCTTTATTTAATGACATACTTGCAAAGGAAATAACAAGTGTTTGGCTTTCTTAAGAACAAATTCTATTTGATAAAAGTGAAATTTTGGATAAGTTACAACTTGTGCAAACCGGTTTCATGAAGAGCTATCTCATGATTTTAGGCCCTTCAATTCTCCTACTTTATCTTTAAGAGAGCACACTTTTAAATCATCCAATAAAGATGAAAAATGCATTTATCCTTTTAGACACCAAGAAAGTATTTCACCACTTTCCATTCTTAAGTCTAGTTGTGTTGCCTGGATGTTATTTCTTAATTAATGTTTAAAGTACTCTTAGAGTAGTTTAAGAACATTATCTTTGTTTTGAGCCTTAGTGAATATAAAAAAAGTTCTTCACGGCACGCAGTGAAAAATTATTTTCATTTATTAAAGTCTTTTCCTGGAATGACCGAGCTTCGTTTCTCTATCTAAACCTGATAATTTCTAATATTTTAAGATTTTTCTTAGAAGTGTATTATAAATGAATATTTCTTCAGTGATCCCTCTTCTACTTCTACATGTCTCTCTTTATAGAGAACAGGGTGAAAAGTCACAATATAATGGATGATCTATCCATGCACACGCATTTTTTTAAACAAATGGAATTATAAAACAGGTTTGTTGGCTATATACTTGTATATCCATAATATGCCAAAATGTCAATAAATATACGGATACATAAACATAGAAGACACAAGCATTTTAAAAACACATTATATATCAGTAGAACTTTATAAACACCCTAGTAATTTATTCCATCATTTTATAAGACTTTGGTTAATTAAAACCTCCACTTAATGATACAGACATAATCACATCCTAACCTTTGAAAAGTATATCTATTTGTTTTATCTGCTGAATTGGTCAGTCTTCAAGTTGAAAAAGACCTTGGAAATGATCCAAGTCTAACACCCTCTGAATAGCTGACCCTTAGAGACATGAGCTGTTTCCCCAGGTGATGGAGAGAGCCAGTGGCCCGGTCATCATCCAAACTCCAATTCTTGATGCTCTATCCCTTGTACTTTCCATTTACACTATGAGACCTCTGAAATAAGATTTAAATAGGGTTGAAATGAGATCATGTTTAAATCTAAAGTACAACAGGGCTTATTTTAAACTTTCATCCAATTTTGCTATAATAAGTTCCTTATGCAGAATTTCCCCTATGGCCTATTATAATCTTAGGTTTATTTTTTTCACATAATGCAATTATAATTCCATGACTTCAGACAAACTTCTGATATAAAGAATACACATATGTACATACACACATACACACACTCACACACACACACGCGCACATGCAAACCCTGAGCTAGCAATCATAAACAAATACCATAGGCAATATATTAACACTTTTAAAAATGTTCTTATGACATTTTAGCAAGTAAATTACCCCGCCCTATGCTCCTTTACTGTTTTAGATGAGCAACAGCAGTACTGTGCTTTATTTCAAGTCTAAACAAAACGTAATTACAAACATTCTTAAGTAAGAAATGATCTATAATCAAGTATGGAACATGATATGCTTAAGAAAAGGACTTAAAGAGTGCTACTAAATTATAACTAATCTTATCTAGGTATATTTTAAGCACAGCTGTTAATTTGGTTTCTGTTCACCTTAGAAAATTGCTAAAAGTAGTCTTTGATTTAAAAAATAAATCAAGATCATCATATCAGTTCATGCACAAAATAATTATTGAACTGAGTGCCAGATAGTATTCTAGAAACAGAATACTGATAAAAACAGTAAATATGTTCCTGTATGCACAGAGTTTAGTGTCTGTAAGGAAAAGGAAGAATATATAAACACTAAGACAATAAGATAATTTCTGATAGTGACGCTAATGTCTTAGATAATGTCAGGGAGACTACTTTATAGTATTAGCACATTTAGATTAGTTTCTTGATGTCGGCCTACCATATAAAACTGTTTCATTTCTAAATGCTTGTCATAACGCTGTAATTTATGCCATTTGTGTTTGTTTAAGTAAAATGAGAAGACCATTTTTTTTTTGTTACCTTATTCTCTTTCAAAAACTTTTAGTTTATTTTAGAGATTGGGATAAGTAAAGATAGCTCCCTAAGATTTCAAGTTCTCTCCCATTTTAAAGATTCTAGTTTGAAAGAAACAATTGTCCTTTTAGAACAGCTGCTGATTGACATATTAGGAATTAAATGTAGAGACCGCTTTTGTAAGTTTGTTTTGATTTGAAGTCAATATATCATGAAAACAAATCAATGCTTAAACCATTGTTCTGTTTTTTAATTTTTTTTAGGTTTATTTACTTTTTTTAGAGAGAGAGAGAGCGCGAGCGCACTGGGGGAGAGGAGTAGAGAGAGAGAAGGAAAGAGAGACACAGAATCTGAAGCAGGCTCCAGACTTTGAGTTGTCAGCATAGAGCTCAACGCGGGGCTCTAACTCAGGAGCTGTGAGATCATGACCTGAGCCGCAATCAGACAGTTCACCAGCTAAGGCACCCAGGTGCCCCAATCATTGTTCTGTTTTTAAGAACTATTCTGTTGTGGTGTTTTTCCCAGTTTCACTTCTGAATATATGTAGCCAACAATAAAATACTTTTTGAAAAGTCGACAGAGCCACCCTAGGAAGAGCTTCTCCTGGGCCTGACCTGCAAAACACAAGTACTTTCTAATTATTGTATTCCATCACTTCCACTTATATTGATACCAACATGAGAAGACTAGAGTATTAATTAAAGACATAGTAGATGTTGACACAAGGCCAACTAGGGGAGGTATATTTAGAAAGTTCTCTGTTTGTTATAAGTTGTACATGAGAATATATTGTTTGTTGTAAAATATTTTCCTCAAAGGTTATTCACTGTGTTATTTTCAATCATATGTGGTTAATATCAATCATACCTACCTCTTGCCGTACTAGAATTTTTCATTACCTGTATTATCCCACTACAGTTAGGTTCTGGACATGATGCACCAAAGGCCATCAAAAATTCTTACCTAGTTGTAATCTCTTTTATCATGTAGGATGTCTGTATCCACTGGGTCCCTAACAATTTAATTTGTTGATATTAACTATAACTTTATATCTAGTCTCATTCGGAAATTCTATTTGAAAGAAAAATATGCTTAACGTATGAAAGATCTACATCCATTCTTTCCACTATACTGTTGCTCTTATTCTTATAATTATCACTTTTCCACCTATTCTGCTTTCTCATTCTGATATCAAAATAAATCCAGAAGTCTCTTACTTATTGTTGTTTTCTTCAGTCTACCGTTTAAAGTGAAAAACACCTTTAGATCCATGAGATATCAATGTTCCATTAGTGATAAAATGTGGCAAGATGAAAAGAAACCTCTACAGAAGATTCCAAAGGAGCATTTGGAAAGATAAGATGAGGGTCATTGAGGAAAAAAAAAAAAAAAAAAAAAAGACATGCCAAGCAATCTGTTTGCTGTCACCGATTACTAATAGTCAATGGCTTATGTTACACTGCCTGAGATTAATCATCATCAAAAATAATTGTAAAGAAAGTCTCTTTTTCTAATACTAGCTCTCCAAGAAATAATGACCACAAGAAATTATGAAAAATGCATGGAGTAGTTTTTGTGTTAATTTTGGAAGTTCAGTCCCAGGAGAAAGCATATTGCCAGAACTGTGTAACTTTCTCTCCATTCGATTTTACTTCTAAAATAATAAGCAGTCACCTAAGTTATAATATACATTTTATATTTTTTACATATAAGAAATACAGTAAAATAAACTATATTTTCTATATTCTGAAAGGAAAATAATTTGAAATATTTTTACTTAGGATTTAGGTATTTTCACCAAATATCATGCTTTATTCGAAGTGTGGTATATTTTAAAAATAGGGTATCTAAAAAGCTTTGACCCTGATGACAGTGTCATTTAATTTCTATAGTGTAAATTCTGTATTTAGTATGTTAGTTAAAGTTGAATTTCACTGCCAGAATGTCAGCGATCAAAAAGTGTATATTCACTATGATAAAAGCACTGCATAATTTTGAGCATGAAGATATAGCAAATGAATGAGTATCTTTCATAATTTCTTTTCTATTCTAAGTTTTACTCTCATGATAATAGTATCTAAAAGCTAGATAGCATTTAATAATTAAAACCAAAAACATAAATACCAACTTTTTTATATAATCTTAATTTTTTATCTACGTATTATTAGATTTCCTCACATTTTAAGGTTATGGAGGTATACAATGGGAGTTAGCTAATCTTTCTTAGAAAAATTAATAGATAATGAAGATATTCTTTGTGGATAAATAATCCCAGTTTCTGAACACAGTTCCTCCATTCTGAACTCTTACTTCACAAGATACTTCATCTTAATACTTGTGACTTTCATTTCATTTATTTCATGAGGCCAGAAGGCCAGACGTGAGTAAGAAGTCTAGGAGCACTTTCACTTCGGTTTATTAGCCTAGAAGATGTTCATCTCAGAGATTATCTCTGCATTGTAAGATGGCATGCCATGGAACCATTCTGAAATTCCATATTGATTCTGTCTTCCCCAGATAAGATTTGTGAGATAACGAAAACACAAGGACTTTTCTCAATAACATTCACTTTTCTATTAGGGTAAAATTTAAATATTTTGTGATATAAATAGCAGCAAGAAGGATTTGTTATATCAGAAATAAAGAAGAATAGAAATTACTTTTGTCCCCAGTCAACGTGAGTGGACTGTGATTCCACAAGGAGTCACACGAGTACAACTCTTGATGCACTTCATCCTTACTTCATCCTTATTTTATATCCAGGTTTTCGTTAGAGAATAAATTAGATGATACACTTTTTTTTTCCAAAGGCATTGTCAAATCATTAAGAAACATAAGTTGCATTTCCTTGTATATAACATGAGAGGATTTCTGATGGAAAAAGTTGTAATTCTTTTAAGTTTTCTCTTATCTGCATTTCCTAAACCTGAAGGTATCTGAAAGGAGCTATATAATTCTTACCAAGAAAATATACCTCAGAGATACCAGCATACTAAACATGCACTGGCAGTGGAGTAACTTTTTTGTTAATTAGGTTGAAGTAAGTGTGTTATTTTATTTCGGACTATTGGGTACCACAAGATCATTGAGAGGCACAATTAACTTAATGATATCCTGAAACATGAAAAGATTAACTGACAGCCTAATTGAGGTCAGTTTTCTTACAGAGAAGTAAATTAAGCAAACAATTTCTTTTCAAGGGACGTTTTCTTATATCTTTTGTTTAAAGGCTTAATTCAATGTTTAGTATTGCAAATAATAAAAGTGTTTTTCTTGAGCTTATATATTTTACGGCATTTTTACTTTAAATCAGCTCAAAGGGTACAAAAATATCATCGCTTTAAATTCCAACTCAATTAATAATAGGAACTTTGGCAAATAAAATATCCAAGATAACATTTTTTAAAATGCTTAATAACATAAACGTCTAAAGATTTCAGATTATCTTAAATCTTAAAGAAAGAGAAAAGTTGTTAAACTATGATAAATGTTATAGCTTAGGAAGAAAGTGTTTTCCACTGTATAAAAGTACTGCTGAAAACAAACATGTAAGGTCTATGTAAACTTGATTAATAACAGTTAATGCTACAAGAAGATTATATCTTACCTAATGCACTTATTGTATGCACGTGTTTAATGAATCAAGAATAGGACCAAGAAAGTCACTAAGACACAAAGATGACAGAACAGCACCACCTAGTTCTCTACAGAAAAGCTTCGAAACATGCAAACATCTCTGACTTACTTTGGAACACTGAATATATTTTCTAAATAAATCATTTAATATAAAACTACACTATTGAAAATTATCACCTGCAACAGAGCATTTACTTGAATTGCTTTAATTTTAAAGTTTCCTTTAAAAGAAAAAGAAAGCAAAATTAAAGATAATGATTAAGCTGAGGTTTTTTTAGCTATGTATTGTATTGTTTTCTGCAATCCAGATAAATCAATCTCTAAATAGAATAACTATACATGCTTGACCATGATCTCCAATGTATATATATAAAAAAATTTTGTACACTATCTACTACATGACATATATCATCTACTCCAGGGGCACCAATGGGCAATTAAAAATAATATTAGAAAATGACATACAATCTGTTAGAAATATGACATCATTTGCATGTTGAGGTCATTAGTCAAAGCTAAATTCTATAAGAAATAATATAAAGATATCAAGAATATTTGTAACCTATTAATATGATTATATATGCTAAAATTTTATGTAATTATATATAAAATTCATTTTATTTTTAAGGTTTTTTTTAAATGGTATTCTCATCTGTTCTCCAGTTTTGTTTACCAGGTGATTCCTATTTCAATCATATTCAGAGCAGTGTGAGCAGGAGGAAAGATTTCAAGAATAACATTTAATCGGCGGTCTCAAGAAGCCATATTATAGTAGCACAGGTTTTAATCAGGCACGATGTAGATTTGTAATATAAGCAGGGGATGGAGTTTTAATATATATGACACAGTACAAGGAACATTGTTTCTAGATAGGACACTTTAAAAATGTTTTCCCTGAGGCATCGGCAGCTCTTTAAATGACTGTCGCTGGTAACATCAGAATTGCTCAAGCAGAACCTCAGCTCTAAAAAACTAAATATTGTTGCTTGTTACATAGATCCTTCTCACAGACCTCTTCTCCCCTACATTCCCTCTGCTGACCTGGTCATCTACTGTTCTGGCCCACTGAGCCTTTATGAAATTAAATGAATCATCCTCTTGAACAAATCAGTTAGAATAGAGCATGCTTGAATATTTCTTGTTTACTCATCGGCTTCTTTCAACTTGTATTAATAAAAAAAAAAAAAGAACCTGGACTCATACCGAGAATGTTTTCAGGATAAACGACTGAAGGAAATGAGAGCTCTTTAACCCAACCTCAAACAAAAAAAAATGTTAAAAGTTCAGTGAGGTTTATAGTAACGCTGCTAAATCAGTGATTTGATATCTTCATTGATATAATCGCACTCTGTAGCTATTGAAAACATATTACTATAAAAATGGAATTTTATTTCAGAAACAAGTTAGAGTTTTACACATTTTTATTTGTTTACCCCATGTCTCAGCTACTAGACTATAAGCTCCATGAGGACAGAAACTGCTCCCACCTTGTTCACTTATATATCCAGCACTTACAATACTGCCTTCAAGTAGGTATTTGTTGAAAAATGTTGTTCATTTGTTGAAAAATGAATCAGTGGTTGGGGAAGTTATGTTTAAGAAAACCAAAGACTGTGAAGAAGAAAATGATTATAAAAATTTACACATGCATACATTAAGGGCACACACAAAAAAACAAAATTTAATTCAAAATCTAAAGTCTATTCTCTGATAATGAAAGTGACTAATGGCAATGATTTACTAATTTTTGAAGTTGATCTATGGATGTAATTTCATGAGAAAAGAATGCATGACCCAAGCTCAGGCTGATGGCCGCAAAATTTATAAAACTCATTGGCAGATATAGACAACTCTGAAATTTATATAGACACTTATATTAGAATAAAAACAACTCTTTATCTGTGTAAAATCTTCAATATTGAATAATGCACGGGTAGATATAATAAGTTAAATTTTAGTAAAGGTATTTTAGGAGCACATAGTTCATGCCACAATATGTTACAAATTATCTTCAAGTGAACACTGAAAAGAAAAATGCCATTTCTGAGGTTCTCAATCATCCATAACATTCTTCTACGACACATCATCAAAGAATGGTTGTAGTTCTGATTTCTCAGTCTATAGGAGAAACTAAGCTGCCGATGTAACT